>OX155964.1:5048551-5648551 GCA_944548615.1 Micropterix aruncella
TAGCCACATGAAATGTTTGAGGAAAATCCATTGAATTTCACTTTCATCCTACTGCCTTGGCAAGAAACCCCGGTCGCCTTTTTAGATTAGGGCAGCCCTTCTAAGCTCGTCGGTATAGAAACACAATGATTGGAAAACAGACTTCAATCAGAGCGCGCCTATTTTTTTCTACAAAGGCGGTTTCATATGAGAAAAGCGCTCACCGTATCAATATCTACTCAAGCCCGAATAGCGTCAATGAATAAACCTTAAATTTATTCAAGAGGTGACATCCATCCCTTTCCCGCTCGGAGGGTTTTACGTTTCAGCAGTTTCGGATTCCATCCCCGCCCTGTTTATCCGCTCTTTTCCGCCGCCACATCGGCTCGTATAATATCCTCGAGCTGATCCCGTCATTCGGGCTTTGCGTACTCCCCTCCGCGCCCCTCTCCGCCCTCACCATTTCGCAGTAAAAATAAATTCTCCTCACTTTTATTGCCTCTCAATCCGTATATATTTACTTTTTACTCTGAGCTGAGGCCGATAATAATGCATATTTATGGGTTTTATTATTATTATTGCTAAAATGCTTAAGGGTCAGTGGCAGGCAAACGGCAATTCGCGTGAAGGTGTTTAGCATTCTTACAAATGATTTAGATCCCAATTTAATTTATTAGCACAAGAACGTCGCACGGAGGATTATAAGTATGGGCCAACCTGTTCAAAATTCTAGATTCCCAATCTTACTAAATAATGCTTGAAGGGGTCTCTAGATGATCAAGCATGGCGATCAAGCTTCGTGTCGAGGGCTGGGAGAGGACCATAAACCGCAGGAAATATGCAAATATATTTTTTTTGTATTTACCAAAAATGCCTAATTTGTAGATGAATCAATCAATAATCAATCAATCATAAAGAAATCATCAATCAATCATCAATCAATCATCAGTCAATCAATCATCAACCAGTCAATTACGTCTAATTAACGTGACTCCCTGGTATAAATCTACAAAATTAGGCATAACTAAATCAACTGAATTAACTGAATTTGTGTAATTCGTGAATGTTTTTCCCGATTTTGTAAGTTTTTTTCCCAGTTATGGCCCTTTGCGCAGACGCTCCAATCTCAACGAGTTGACCGCTCGAGCAAGACGACAAAGAGAGGTTCGAGCAACTGAAAGAGATTAGCATCGCTAAGAATTGAATGAAGTGGCACGGATCCGTAATGGTGCAGTGCGAAGAAGAATATGTTTCCAGAATTTTCCAAGAAACATATTCTTATGCCGATTACAACTTACGCTAAATTAATTTGACACATATTTTGTTAGGTTATAATGTTATTTTTTAGGTTATATAATAATATCTAAAACTGTTATTGTAAATAATATTAGTAATATACTTATTATTTTATATAATATTAATAATATTGTAACGTCTATGATAAAGAAAAAATTCAAATTAAAATTTATAAACATTTTGATGCATGAAAAGCGATATAAATATAGGGTTATAATGGTACAAGGGAACAAAATACATTCATGAATATATTTTTTTTGTTGTTGAAAGAAAACGTACTCCTACCGCGCAAAACCAGACTGACAGACAGACAGACCAGACAGACAGACAAAAAAGGTTCTCCCCGCTTTCGTAGACAGTAAATGTAATTTTGCCAAATTAACGAGAAACCCATCGTCCAGTTCGACAAGGCAAGATTATTGTTGTCCCAACCGAAAAATATCATATAACTTCGAACTTGTAGAAGGTGGCTGTATTCAAATGTGCATATTGGAAGTTAAAAAAATAAAATTAAAAAACATTTTTTTTAAAGTTGCTTTACTTTTTACTAGGGAGTGGCAATCTCCCAGTTCCATCTTTATACCCATATCATCATGTGTAATAGAAAGTGGTCATGACAACAAAACAAACGAGCCTATCACGAGACGGTTCGTTGTGATGAAAACTCGTGATTACGTTGATTTTTACCGAGGTGGCGTTTATTCAAAAATCAATACAAAAATGAATCTCGAAATCCAAAGCTATGTCAGCCGGCAGATCCTTTAGAAAGGCCTGTGGCGTCTTCCACTAGCCATTTTTCGCCTTTTGTGGAACTTCTCCTGAGCCGGGCCCATTGGCCCGGATTTCGAGGATATGCGGTCTCAGGGGGTGTTAACCCTGAGGCAGGCTTCTTTATGTGCGATTGCGATTGTCGAATGTGATCACCTAGTTTGTTGTATAATAAAACGCTGAGACGGCGACATATGCTAGCCTCTCCTATTTGGATAACGCACGGCTCACCGAACGTAGATTGCATCGGATCTTGTTGGATAGTGATAGTGCACACTGTTCACTTTAAATTTGCCGAGATTTCTGAGAACCTACAGCGTTACATAAAGTGTGTTCACTGATCCTACTATAAATTATACATGTATAGGTGAACAGTGATTCAAGGTACGATATTAACAAATATTTATACCGCAGTATGTTCTTTGCAGCGGGAAATCAATGAGCTATATTAATAATAATAATTAAAATAATAATAATAAAAAACTCTTTATTTCAAAATAAAAAAGGCGAGCTTATTGCCTTGCGGCAATGTCTATCAGCTAACCTATAGCTTAAGTTTATAATATAATTTGTTACGTTGGCTACACAAAAGAATACTAAAAATTAAAGTGATTAGAAAAAAAAGAAACATACAGAAAACGAAAAAGAAAAAGATATAAAAAAAAGGAAACCAAATTACCAACTAAAATTAAATAAAGATGCAGAGAAAAGGAAGGAGAGGAAGGAAGGAAAAGGAAGCGGAAGGGAGGGGGGAAGAGGAAGGTTCGTTAGTTTATGGTTTTAGGATTATATGCTCCTTGAGCCTATATTCGTTTAAAATTCTCAAAAAGATTTTTTCGTGTAGAACATTTCGTGAAGAGACAAAAAATTCAACATCTTTCGTTAATTCTAGAGTTAAAAAACAATTTAAATAAATTGAAACACCGTCGAATTTTATTAGTTTTTTACTAACATTCACTTGGTTGGTAACAAAAGTCACTTGGTTGATAAATTCATATCTTTGTTGAATTTTAATGACAAACTATTAAATCTTGAGAGTATTCTAACCTTTTAGGAAATCCATTATATGTTTGACTTGTAAATTCATACCAGGATATATTATTTTAAAACATCTTCAATGCCGGACAGTCCGTGTTCAAAAATTATTTCGGCAATCTATTTTTCGTAATAATTTAAATAGCTAATAAAAAGGATGAACAAAACCGAACTCAAGAACACATTGCCCGTTTACAAAAAAAAAACATTTGGGTACTCGGGTTTTAACTTTATTTCAGAGAAATAATAAAAAATGGTGACCATACGGCTAAAAATGTGATTTTTCATCTATCGTGTATATGGCTGCCCCACACTTATTTTATGGACGACTCCAACATCTGATTACATCTTTCCATCGTTTAGTAAAACAGACTGGCAACATAATATTTCTCTAACGCAAAGATCAAGATATAGTCACTCATACAGAGCAAAACCCATTTAAAACCGTGGTACCACCACCATACATTTAGTCGACAAGGAATAACGACAATTTATTGCATGCGGGTCGGACTCTGTTCGACCCCTTCGCACCTTTATCTGATTAACCCATTAAAGCCTGCCCATAGATCGGCTCGTACGATTTTGATGAAATTTTGATATGTGTGTCCAGGGGACCATAGAAGTTGACTGCAAAAAAAATTTTTTTTTTACCTGTCAACACACCTGATATATGACATGGGTATTTCAATACCCGACAGGCTTTGGTGTGTTAGTTTTGACGACTGGCATAAATCACTTACACTTAGGTGGATTGCCATATAATAATAAAGAAGAATAAGAAATAGTAACTGCTTTCACTTTGATATGTCTTTTAACAAATACCGTGTGCATTTTAAGGTTATTATTGGTATAAAGAACAACCTGACAGCGTTGATTCGTAAAGATTCAGAATGATTAGTCGAAAGAAAGTTCTTACTGCTACCGAGCTGCAAGCTATTTTGGATAATTGGTCTGATGGAGATTGTGATGTAGAATATAACTTTGGCCAATACGCATACGCCATTAATATCGTCATAACACTACCCGATGCGGTAGATTCTGTTAGTGACAATGAAGAATTAGATGACAATTTTCAATTGTTGCACGATGAACTGGAGATGCCTCGTGAGATTGCCGGACAATTCGAAATCGAATGTAATTACGATGATACGAACGAACACATGCCATCGGGCTGTGGTGATGATGATACAGATGTCGTAAATGAACTCAACCTTGAACAAGAACAAGATGGTACGTCAGTGGCTTCAACATCTAGTGGTCGTGGCCGTAAATCAACACTGAAATCAAGGAAGGCACCGAAGCGATCCATAATCGATGAAGTAATAAAACCAAAATGGTCTCGGTTGCAAAATTATCAATTCGATAAGATTCCATTCGATGATACGGCCACGTTATACAAAGCGTTGTATCAACAGATTGGTGCCATGAATCCTGTGCAGCTTTGGGAAATATTCATCGACGAGGACGCGTTGAACCTGTTGGTCACTTCCACCAACCAATATGCTGCGGCCAACAATTGTCTATTATTCATTGCATCAATTAGAGAAATGAAAACATTTTGGGCGTGTTGTATATAACCGGTTACCACACCTTGCCGCAAACACATGGTTATTGTCATCATCCGGGTAGAACAACAATTATCATCATCCGGGTAGAACGTCAACTTCCGGGGCACAACTGGTAATGCGTTACGATCGTATCGATCATTTTATCGGAAAACTCAATGCGGTGACAAAACTGAATATGGTTGCTTGAAGGGCCAGGCTAACTTGCAACCCACTCCTTGCTTCCTGGATTATCACAACGGTGTTGCATCAGATAATATGAAGATTGCTAAGGCTAAATAACATATCTCTTTAAGTTTCCTCAAGAAAATAACAACAATTCAGATTTAAATGAGCTTTTATTCCCTCCAAAAGATCGTTTTCCATATTGCAAAAAATAGATATTTTTGGTATACACCATGGACTGTTGGGTATTTAAAGTACCATTTTCATTAGACCTGGTTTGACAGCCAGGTGTATTGACATATCGCTTTTGGTTTTTCTTAATTACATAGAGGACACCTAAAGCTATCTGGTATGGGTGAGCGTTTTTATCTTTTCCCGTTTCCCTATATTTGGCAGCACTTTTCCTAAGCATTTCCAGACACAAAAAAAAGCGCGACTTTTACCTGTAAAATAACAAAGGTAAACCGCTGAAAATTATACTGTTCTATTATTTATTTTTTAGGCCCATTCTGTGCCTTTACAAAAACAAACAAAATGCAGCGATATCTCTCACCTATTCCACGCTAGATTTTTTTAGGTGTCAACACTTTTTTGGGTATTTAAATACCCAGTAGGCTGGAATGGGTTAACGTCCTTGCTTGAAGATTGCATGCTGGACCACTTATTCTCAGATGCCTCATCCTCATGGAATATCGTAGTTTCATTTCAAATATTATTAGCCATGAAATAAAGTTTTTTGTTGTTATGTTTCCAGAATATTTTAAGTACGCTTGAAAAGTATGCCAGAATACTTGTCAATCGGTGTCTCCAAGTCTATTCTATTTTTTTAACTACCTAAATATCTTTTATAACCTAGTAGGCCAGATATATACATTTGGTGACGATACTGTCAATATTTATTAGAGTCGCAACTAGGCATAAATTATGCAAATATATGAATTAAGTACGAGAATGGTTGAATAATTCCCTACTCAACTTGAATGTAGGAAAACCTTATCAGTTGCAATAATATCAAAGGGAACCGCAAATATACCTTAATATTTTAAAAAAACATACATCTAATATTACAAAGCACTGAAGATGTCCAATAGTAGAAAGAATATAATATATTAAATATTTGGGAAACACAATCGATAATAGGCTCCGCTGGGAGTCCCATATTAATATACTGGCGATTAAAATACGGAAACTGGCATACATTCTCCAAGAGATAGGGAATATTTTAGATCCGGTAGTACTGAAAACTACATACTACGCATTAGTACAGTCTATTCTCTTATATGGAATAATGTGACGGGGTGGTTGCGCGACGACTATTATACGCCCATTAGAAGTGGCTCAAAATATATCTTGAAGATTATATATAGCGTGTAAGGCGTATCGGTATCCCATCATGACCTTTTTAATCATTGCAGTGTCGTGAACATCAGACGGCTGTATATCGAATTGGCCTTGCTGCATGGACGAATTAAAAGTCAACCAAGATTTTAAGAGGGAGTTTGTTTGTTTGTTTCTACTTGTTATAGTGAAATTTCACACTCTCTCACAACAATCTCTTACAACCAGTGTGTATTATATATGTGTGCGTGTAACATGTGCGTAAGTGTGTGTCTTGTTATTACATGATATATAGGAGAGCAGCGTATTCACGAGATATACTGAATACCACGTATGAACAGCGCTACTACTGATGCATCGCTCCCAGGATTTATAATCACCTTCCTGAATCAATCAAGGCTATCAACACAATTACAACACAAATACAATATTACATCCCATTTTCTATCTAGCATTTAAAAAATCTATTCGCATGAAAGTTTGTCTGGTACGTTTTATATTTCCAAGCGGATCTGGCGCCCATTTTAATACTTTCGATGTCGCTACATATCAAAATGGCATCACAAACTATACTAATTTGTCTAGTGCGTGTCTAGATAGATGCCAATCCTCTTACGTTTCCGGCGGATACGTCTGTTTTGAATATACACGGCTATTTTATACGACTTGCTATACACGGCCTTGCTATTCAGGCCTTGTTTACGTAGTCGTTTGTATTCGCCGCTACCTCGCGGGCATTATTTCGGCCCCGATTCCCTTTTTTTATAAGGACGACTTGAAAGGATGCGGCCGTAAAGGCGTCGCTTGGTAAACACGGCCCGCCGCGCCGCCCCCCAATTTCATGCTGATACGACCCAGCCGGCGGGGAATCTCCGGCTAGTTCCGCTACCCCACTATATTATAGCCAGAATAACCTGGACCAGCCGCCATCTTACCTATAAGGCAGACTCATCTCATAGCACGAGAATTATGGAGGCAATTTCCCTTATTCCTTTCCATGCGTATCACCATAATATTACGAGGAAAATAACGTTCTTCCCTTGCGTCGACCGGCTCGCATCTTGTTCGCGATGTATTACCATAAAATAATAAGTAACTATTATCATAGCAGAATACAGACTATGTTATTAAGTCAAGTTGCCGTTCTATAATTTCAACAAATAATATGTATGAAAAAATATTTAAATAATGGAAATATTGACTCCTATAATAATAAAAATAATAATAATAAAACGCCTTATTTGTAGAAACAAGTCAGCGAGCTTATTGCATTGAATTAATATGTTACAGCTAACCTTAACCTAAAATCTGAAATCCCTTCGTTAGATTAAATCTACTTCACTTTAATAGCAATTTATATAATTTAAAAAATTCATACCTACCTTTTTTTTTATATAATACATAATTTTTTAAAAATAAAATACCTTAAGAGCCTTACCCTTAAATACCTTACCCTTTCCACTTGCCTGTCTACAAAAATATTTGTACCGTGATGCACATTAAACAATAGATGCGATCTCCTCGCTGTGTAATTTACCGGTAAATACAATTCAAACTTACATACATACCAAAGACCTGGCCCTTGAAGTATTAAACAACAGATACGACCTGATATGTCTAACTGAGACCTTTCTAAATTCGCAGCGAATTATTATTTGAAGTAGCGAATTATTTGATGATAGGTATACTACTTAAAAGAGACCGGGAAACAACGGCATCAATCTACAAAGCCTGCGGTGGGACCTTGGTAGCGATATCCAAAAGATTCGAAGATCGTCGCATGCAAGAATTGGAAACTGGAGCCGAGAACCTTTGTTTAAAAATTAAGGTTACTAAGCAGTCAGTTAACCTTTGTGTAAAGTATCTCCCCCCGAGAGTCAATAACAACATCTTTGAAGATTATTTATCAGGCTGCCAGAATGTTTGCGTGGAATGTGACCTATGTAGTCAATATCTAATATTTGGCGATTTTAACTCTTCTTTAATTACATGGACAACAGACGAAATGAGCACTTTCATCCCGTCAAACTTCTCTGGCAGCTATGCTGAAACTCTACTGGATCATGTGGCATTATGCAATCTCCAGCAATTTAACGGCATACACAACACTAATGGCCTAAGAAGATAACAGTCAGCTGGGATTATAAAGTCACGTTTGAAAAAAAATAACATAAACAAAGGCGCAGGACCAGATATGATACCGCCTATATTTATTCGTAGACTTGCCAACGAGTTAGCTTTTCCATTGATTATGATATTTTGTAAATCTCTTTAACAGGGAATATTTCCAGATAAATGGAAAACTGCCAACATCGTGCCTATTCATAAGGGCGGCGATTCTGGTCAGCTTATTTCTGTTGTCGCTTGCAATAGCAACATCGCGTCAAATAGACCATTTACCAGAATGTGGCGTTTTTGATAAATCATGTAAAGGATTCGATATATTTTATGATTCCATTAATTTAATTAAAGATTCGATCATATAAAATCGAAGACTATCGCGGTTGTTTGACATTATAAATAGGAAAGAAAACGAATTTACCGCGTGAAATTTGTAGGACCCGACGTTTCGGTGACGTTGCAGCCGCCGTTGTCTAGGGTAGACTGAAGAGCTGTCAGTCCGTTGTTTTGCGGGTAGGCCGCAAACCGCTGCCGCCACTGCGTAGGTTATAACGGTGGTTGGGGGCCGGGCTCGGAGCGCGGGAATTTTTAAAGGGTGTGTATAAAGTCGAATGCAGCTGCGGTCTAGCCTACGTTGGACAAACGAAACGGCCCATAGCCACGCGACTGACAGAACAGATCAAAGCTGTTAAAAACGTTCAGCGAGAAAAATCGGCGATCTGCGAATATATATTGGATAGCGGAAGTAACCACTGGATGCAGTTTCAAAATCCCATTGTTCTATCCAAGGAACAATTCTACTTTCCTCGCATGATCCGGGAAGCCATTGAAATAAGAAGAACTCCGAACTTCAATAGAGATGACGGCTACAAACTCTCTTCTACGTGGAACTCTCTTCTTAAAATGTTCCCGCCGCCGAACGCCGAACGCAAAGACGTAAAACAGGATACAGTGAGTGTTGTGTGCAAGACGGATTTTAAAAATTCCCGCGCTCCGAGCCTGGCCCCCCACCACCGTTATAACCTACGCAGTGGCGGCATCGGTTTGCGGCCTACCCGCAAAACAACGGACTGACAGCTCTTCAGTCTACCCTAGACAACGGCGGCTGCAACGTCACCGAAACGTCGGGTCCTACAAATTTCACGCGTTAAATTCGTTTTCTATCCTATTTATAAGATTCGATCATACCTAGCATATCTCCTACTTCTTAAGATTTCACTAACTGCCATCCTAGTGTACTGTATTATATGACTATTTTATTATACCATACTATTATATCATATCATATTATTTATTATAAATATTATTATCCAATTATTCATGCTTATATGTTTTGCTTTATTATTATTATTATTAGTCTTATTACTTTTTTTCCACTATCAACGTGTTCATGTTGTTTCTATATTAATTTGTAATGCAACCATTCCAAACTATTCGTAGGATGATAAATTTGTTTTGTTTTAAATATGTTTTGAAAATACTTGTATGTAGTTACTATCTGTAAGTTTACTATAAAATAAAATAAATAAATAAATAATGAAAAACATGTTTTGCGGTAAAAAATACGATAAAACTATTATTGAAACCATTCATAAAGGCAGCTCGTATCAAACGAATCAAATATTAAATCTAACAGAAAATGGAACAATTATTAAAGAATTAACCCTCAAATGCATGATGCAGAATCCTTGGTGTAAGAAAGCTTGGTAAAAATTCAAAATCTCTAATCCTGCCCGTTTCAGCTGTGCGTTGATGAGTGAGTGATAAGTAGTTGATATGTTCGACAGGAGTACTGCGTGTACCATTTTACTTATCGTGCGAACGGTGGAGTTGGAAACGTGCTGCTATGCGCTATTTTCGGGCCTGTGTTATATTATTATATTTTTATTACCTGGCGGCATCCCATTGAGAGGGCGACGTTACCTTATGATGCAATCTCATTTTCTTGGCGTCTGCCACGAGTTATGGACGCAATTTTCGCTTATTTCTTTTCCACGCACATCACACTTGTTATGATATACAAAGGAGGAAAATATTGCGACACGCGAGCGTCAAATTTAGTAGGAAGACAAGGGTAAGAGGTGACTATAATGAGAAACATGATCATACGTGACGTTGAAAAGTCATAGGCGAAATGTACACGGTCGATATGTGTCGTGACATTTGTTTGTGATTCAAGACGCGATATTCAGAATCGCAAGTGGATACTATATATTCGATAGGAATCGCGTCAGTATAGTGATAAATGTTATTCACAGCGATTAGTGATAATAAAAGAGGGTATTCTGGTCTAGGAATTTCAAATAATCGTATTTTTCCTTTGCATATTTTTAAAGTTTAGACCTTTAAGAATATGTCCTCAAATGGACTTTTCGAAATTCGAATTCTTTTTGGAGTTACAGCGACTGTGATGTGGTAAAATGTTAATTTTGAATTTCCAACCAAATGTGAGATTTAGGTACCATTATCTGAGTTACGCTCCCGAAACTTTGTCTTTCGAACTTTAAACGCTTTTTTCTCGGAATTACTTTTATCGAACTAGTTGCCATGATATCACAAGTTCTATTCGAACGATTTATTTAAAATTTAATGGAAATTATCTTTGATTATCCCGCTGTATCCATAACCATGGATTTTGAAAAAAAAGACATTTTTTTTAAAAATTGGAAAATAAATAAAAACAGTGGCAAAGAGATTTTTTTTCAAATCGTCGCTATTTTGCAGAAAAATAGAATATCTTTCTTTTCAAGATCCGGCACATAGCGACATCCTTATTAATCCAGATTTTTTTATTTTTCTCTGTTTAATAACACTGCAAAAGTTGGAAACATGTCAACCAGGACGCACCTTTTTTTTCAATTCAATTTCACCCTAACCCCCACGTTAAACCCCAATTCACAAGCCTTTAACTCTTTGAATTTTTGTATTATTTTGGTTGGTGTTTTTTTTTGTATTCTTAAAACATCAATTAACATTTTGTAAAAAAACGGATTGTAAAAATATTTAAATTTTCTTTTTATCCTTCTCTGAAATTTCTAGACCAGAATACCTCCATACAACTTTGGTTTGATTATATTAGCGTTAGCGTTAAAAAAGCGAGTGAAGAGGAAAATTGGTTGAATTATTGGCTCCAAGACAGAGATGAATAAAAACATTTTAATTTGTAAAATCAAACTGGCCCGGTGGCATAGTGGTTATGTCACGTGATCTTACATTGTAAGTTTCCGGGTTCGATTCCCGGCTGGGTCAGCATTTTCCGTTGGGATAAAATTAACGGAATTGCATTTCATTTCTGTCGATCGAATGCAATAACAAGACACACGCTTACACACATTTTACACACACTCATAAAACATAAACAGTTTATAGTAGGATTGGCTGGAAGATATTGTCGTATGACAATAAACCCCGTCCATTGTGAAATGTCACAATGAAGAGTATAAACAAATAAACAAACAAACATCAACTAGTGTTGTCAACTACAACGGGCGAGCCCGTCACCTCAGGAAATTTTAACGATTAGTCGTTCTATCTCCCTGGAGTGAGCGCAGAAGACTTGGACAGAACAGTCCACCGTCAAGGTCCGTCACAAATCCGTAAGAGGCCAACGCCTTAACTGCGAGATAGCCAGGAGTGTTACCCAGCGGGCTTACACTCACACTCTTACTTCCAATTGCGACCAGATTACTTTAGTCTCTCGATTGGTTACAAGTTCGAGGTCGCTTGCCTGGTTCTCTCCCTTACGAAGCGGTGAAACGGTGTATACTAAATCTATCGCGGACTGCCCTAAATCTATCTTTGCCCGGCTGTTCACCCAGGATCGGGTAGCCGATGTTCGTTTCAAGAGCAGTCGCCGTAAGGTCCGCAACCACCCCCGCTCTATAGGAAACAGTACTGCTTCCAGACTCCCCCGACTGTTAGTTAGAGTGCGCAAACGATTGGCTTATGCCGCACGGTGCGCAGACCGTCCAGGAGCGCCAGAAGGTTGATTCCTAGGGGAAACTAACCCTAAGGCCAGAGTACTACCCAGGCTCGCACTTCATGCGTGGAAGCCGTCGGATGGGTGTTGACCCGTGAGTGTGACCAACCCTGAACAGAATGGGTCTTCGTGGCCAACTCAGCATGGGCCCCTTAGCTCCCACAAACAACCATCAAAACTGGAGTAAACCAAGAAATAAATGACTGAAAATTAATTTCGAATGTCTTTTGCTTGCTTTAAAAATGTACTCAATTGATTACGCCATACTTGACAAAACAAAATACATTAGTGGGAAAGAAAGGCTAGCTCTAATATTGTATTACCTTACAACAGAAAGATATTTTAAATTATTTTGTTTTGGTTGGCGGTTTCATCTTTTTATGAATCTCATTATCATTAAATGGGCGTTCTGTCTTGTCCAGTCCATCGTCTAACTATGCCAATAGACCCGTGAGAGTCCAAGTCTTTACCGCGAGGTGCCGGGAACTGAAGCAGCGTGCCGACCTCACGCCCTCACTACCAGTTTCGACCGCATCTCTCCGTCCTCCTGTCTGGTCACAAATCGCTTGCGCGCCCTCTACCTGATGTTAGCGGTAATTCAGTTTAAATTTATCGCGGACTGTGGCGCTCTTTACCCGTAATCGGGTATCGCTCACACGGGATCGGGTGGCCATCAGATACCTTTAAGGTCCCTGACATCAGGTCAATAACCACCCCCCGCTTCTTTGCAAAGGTATCAGACCGTTTCCAGACCCCCCCCCCCCTCCCCCCGGTTATTCTCCGAAATGCGCAGTAGATTGGCTAAACGCCCAGCAGCGCTCAATGTATTCCCCCAGAGGATCCGATCCCACATGTTCACGACGATACAGCCGTGATAGGGTTTACAGTCCTCTCCAGGTTCATCCAGAGGCGACCGGACGGGAGTTGAACCGTGAGCTGGGCCAATCCAAGGTTATGACCTGCCATCTGTGGCCCGAGCTGCGCGGAACCGTTGGCTACAATAGCTTTATTTTTAGGATGAGTTCTAAGTCTGCCACGAGTACCCTAAAGACATCCGACCAAATGAATTTATCGCCGAGTGTGTAAAAATGCTCGGCGGAGTGGTCCTGAGTGGATTGAGTATTTCTCCGGGCGCGTCGCTCAGTTGTTCTGCTCAACTTTTCCATTTCCCGTGTGACTGCCGCTAACTTCTCCTTAACAACTAAATAAGAGCGTTTGTTTGTTCCCGTTGAGAGGGATTTCCGCCCAAGTCGATTTCCACCATTCGTTTTGTTTCTATCTACCGCGGACTTTCACAGCTCTATTATTATTTGACGAAGTAGAGAAAGATAACTGAATTACATCTACGAGTAACGGTGTTCCTTCATATTTGTCGATTTAAAAATAAGTACTAACATATAGTTTAAGTGGACAATGCCCACTTTAATATCTAATCATTAAAAGTCTGCCTTAGAACAGGCCTAAGCCTAGTTAGGCGACTGTGTCAAACATTAAAAATAATGTCGCATCAATTTCTTGCTAACATCTTACTTACAAATATGGCATTAATTGTTTACTAGATGTGTTACTAAATAAATAAATAAATATTATAGGAACACGACCGTTCGCTGTTTCGCGCCAGAAAGAAGCAAACGACGAGCGCAGTGTGCTATCTCGCTCGGCGAATCAGCTCTAGAAATGTCATTGCTCGCATTGTAGTTGTGCTATCGAATTCCGTTAGATGGAGATTTTATAAATAGTTCTACTAGTTGCGTCTAGGTGGCGTCTTTGAGCAAATTAAGATATAGTAGAATAATCAAGATATCGTAATATATTGTCATTATTTTAGTTTGACCAGCATCCAAAAACCCCGTGTGCCCTATGGTATCCTGTAGCACCGTGCGCCTTGGTGCGCTGTCGTACATCGCATGCCATTGATTATATAGTTGGACTATTTAGCTGAGGCCTTAAGGCACCTTAAAGAATTAGAGGCCTTAAAGTAATGATTTTAGAATATCGAATTTATCACTTATATATTGTTAAATAGAGTCTAGGATGATTTCCCAGAAATATGCCATTTTTGTAATACCGAAAGTGAAATGTTGAGAAGGCGGAGATGAGATGTTGTCACCTGGAAATCAGTAAAGGACATGTTTTACAACGTGATCGACCGCAAGGCTGTAGGCCCAAATTTTTGTTATTACTAAGATAATTTCGATTATTTTTATTAAGTATTGATTTTAAATTAGGAGGTTTTCGAAATGATAAAATTGGTGGTATATCTAATAAACCTTTGGTTGATGGGTCGTTAGCTATAATAGGGAATAAATCTGCTAAAATAGGTCGCAGTTTCTCAGTGCCAGGAAAATAAGTAGTACTTAGAAAGATTTTATTTTGATTTAAATTTGACACCAATTTAGGTTTAGGTGAAAATTTTGTTTCGGAATTTATTATATTTTTATCTAACAAAGAGGCAGGATAATTTCTTTCTATTAGTGATTTTTTAAGATTAGAAAGGTACTTATCTAGATTTTCTTTATTATTAATTAAACGGTGTCCGCGAATGGACATTGAATATGGAATTGACTTTTTGGTATGAAACGGATGACAGCTATCGAAATGTAGGTATTGCTCTTTGTTTGTAGGTTTTATATGAATTGCAGTTTTAATGGTGCCTTCGGATAGAGTTAGATCAACGTCTAAGAATGTAATTTGATTTTCTGATATAGTGTATGTAAAATCTAAGGGTCCGAAATTATTTAAATCTGTAAGGAAGTCAGTGAGTGTGTCATGTCCATGTGGCCAAAACAATATAATATCATCAATAAACCTATACCACATTAGTGGTTGTAAATTTTGAGTAAGAAGAAATTTATTTTCTAATAACCCCATGAAAAGATTTGCATAAGAAGGTGCCATTCTTGTTCCCATTGCTGTACCTTTAATTTGGAGATAAAATTCATCCTCAAAAGAAAAAGCATTCTTAGTGAGGACGAATTCAGCCAACTTACAAAGAAAATTTGTAGAAGGAATTTGGGGGCTGGGCCTTTGATTAAGGTAATGGGAAATCGCTTCTAAGCCTAAATCATGGGGAATATTAGTATAAAGAGAGACAGCGTCAATTGTAACAAGTAATAAGTTGTCAGTCTTAGGAATTGTGGTATTTTTTAGAATCTCGATGAAATGGTAACTATCTTTAATGTGTGACTTTAGATTTTTTACAAATGGCTGTAAAAAGTAATCGACAAAAGCTGAAATTCTTTCTGTGGGTGAGTTAAAACTAGCTACTATCGGTCTTCCTGGATTATAAGTTTATGAATTTTTGGCAATAAGTAAAAATTTGGTGTTCTGATAGGGTTAGGAATTAAAGTGTTAACATCTTCATCTGATAATTTTTCAATGGTTTTTTGTTGTTCAATATATTTTTTTATTGTATTAGCAAAATTTTGATTCGGATCACTATATAATTTTTTATAGGAAGTTTCGTCTCTGAGTTGCCTCAAACCTTCAGCTACATAGTCTGTTTTATTAAGGATGACTGTAGTTGAACCTTTATCAGCTGGCAAAATGATGATATTGGTATCTTTGCTTAGATTGTTAAGAGCTGAAAGTTCATCAGGTGTTAAGTTAGGTGTAGGTTTGAGGCTGTTTAAAAATGTTGGTTGTGTAACTTTGTTCATTAAAACTGTAATAAATATTTCTACAGGATGATTTTTTGGAAGAGAGGGTGGCTCTTTATTAGAATATTGTCGAAATTTTGCCAGTGCGTCATGTAATTTACTATTATTACCATTTTTGTCCCTTGAATGCCAAAACTCACGCCATCTCAAAACCATCTCATTTCGAAAACCTCCTAATTTAAAATCAATACTTAATAAAAATAATCGAAATTATCTTAGTAATAACAAAAATTTGGGCCTAGAGCCTTGCGGTCGATCACGTTGTAAAACATGTCCTTTATTAGATCGAAGCATTTATTTTACTAGTCCTAACACTCCCAACAGTTACAGAGTTCCTTTTAATAGTAGTTGCATTTCAAAAAATATTGTATATCAATTACTTTGCCAGACCTGCAATGCATTTTATATTGGGGAAACAACTACACCTCTTAGCATTAGGTTAAATAATCACAGGGCCAGCGTAGGCAATGAAAGTCAACTTCCAATAGCATTGCATGCTAAGGCACACAATTTAACTTTTGATAATTGTTTTAAAGTAAAAATTATTAAGTGCCTTGGCGATAACGCTAAAGAAAGAGACGTTAAATCTTGGGAGTTGGCTTTTATAAATATTTTAGGCGCTTGCAAGGGTCCCGGTCTGAATAGGCAAAATTAATACAGTAATTATATTTGTTCAGACATATTCATTAAAAGCTTATTAATATTTTTCATTTAAAAATCATTATTAATAATGTTTTTCAAGGTCGGTTATAGTGCATTTATAACGATATTGCAAAATATTATTAACCCATTTCTCTATGTTCAGTTTTTTTTAAATTTAAATTTTGAAAAAATTGTTCTATCAGAAATGTCATAGAGATGAATACGACTAGTGTCGAAATATTCTCAGTCATATAATTTCTTCTAAAATAAGTTACTAACATCCATTTCTGTTACAGAAACCATCCTCCTATACTTATTACATCCAAGGGCATACAGTAATTCGGCTGCAATAACTAAGAACATCATAAGTTATCAATTGCGGAAACAGGTGCCGCTGCCCTAAGTATTTAAAGAGGACATTAACTATCGTTTAAATGTTACTGGTCCACCAGGACCCCAGATAAGTAACTTTTCATGAATCTAATTTTATATATTATTGAAAAAATATATATATATATATATATATATATATATATATATATATATATATATATATATATATATATATATATATATATATATATATATATATATATATATATATATATATATATATATATATATATATATATATATATATATATATATAGGTAATATTTGATTGGTTTTTTGTAAAATTTCTTTTTTTAAAGAATTCGTTTAAAGGATGACACTTTGATGAAAAAATAAAAATAATAAAAGCCACTTACATAGCTGGAAGGTTTCCCCGGACTGGATTGGGAAATGCTTATTTTAAATGAGATGTATGCCTGGATGAGTACCACTTCCGACAGTGCAATGTAGGTTTAATGGGATCCCTTTATCGCTAGCGAACGATCGCCCTTCATCCACATCTCAAAAACAAAGCGTATCCTTTTGCAAACCAAAATAAAATGTCTTTATTAAAGACAAATTAAAGCAAAAACAATGAAAAAAATCACAATGAATCGTCTCTTAAATGCGGAATGACATACCGAAAATTTGATTTGAAATTCAAATATATCCACTCTTTAAAAGGACGATATACCATTGCTGGGCTCGCTATCAGCCAGCCATTAAATCAAAATAAAAATAAAATACTTCATTTGCTCGTTGCCATGAAATAAGATATAAATCGTAATTTCTGGTCGAGAAGTTTATACTTAAGGCTATATGATATTTACAAGAGTTCAAAACATAAGATAAAATTGTATAATATTGGTAATATTTGATTTGTTTTTTGTAAAATTTCTTTTTTTAAAGAATTCGTTTAAAGGATGACACTTTGATGAAAAAATAAAAATAATAAAAGCCACTTACATAGCTGGAAGGTTTTCCCGGACTGGATTGGGAAATGCTTATTTTAAATGAGATGTATGTCTGGATGAGCACCACTTTCGACAGTGCAATGTAGGTTTAATGGGATCCCTTTATCGCTAGCGAACGATCGCCCTTCATCCACATCTCAAAAACAAAGCGTATCATTAGATATGTATATATTTATATCGTATCGTATCAAAGACATTTTATTTTGGTTTGCAAAAGGATACGCTTTGTTTTTGAGATGTGGATGAAGGGCGATCGTTCGCTAGCGATAAAGGGATCCCATTAAATCTACATTGCACTGTCGAAAGTGGTGCTCATCCAGGCATACATCTCATTTAAAATAAGCATTACCCAATCCAGTCCGGGAAAACCTTCCAGCTATATAAGTGGCTTTTATTATTTTTATTTTTTCATCAAAGTGTCACCCTTTAAACGAATTCCTTAAAAAAAATATATATATATATATATATATATATATATATATATATATATATATATATATATATATATATATATAATATATATATATATATATATATATATACATATATATATATATATATATATATATATATATATATATATATATATATATATATATATATATATATATATATATATATATATATATATATATATATATATATATATATATATATATATATATATATATATATATATATATATATATATATATATATATAAATATATATATATATATATATATATATATATATATATATATATATATATCATTTACTTGACTTAGAGAAAAGTAAATTTTAATATTTCACATGTACATACATTTAATATATTAGTTTTTTATTTTATTTTGTATAATACCCCTGACATGATATTGTGAGGTATCTAATATAATGTTCTTCTGATAAATAAGTTGAACTATATTTTAAGGATCCATATATCTATCCAGACAACTCCAAAAAATCAGTTTGATACCGTTTGGTATAGGTTGGGAATGGCAATGCGATCGCGAATAATTGAAGAATTACACCATCCTATCTCCACGAGCTTTTTAAACCATTAAATTCCCTCGATCTCGTACTTCGGTCAGCCTCTGATAGTTTACTAAAAATTCCGTGTCATAATACTGATTTCTATTCCTACTCTTTCTGTGTCCATGGTGCAAGAATATGGAACGATCTCCGGGAAATATACGAAACTTGCCTTCTTTACTAACATTTAAGTCTCACCTCAAAAATTACTACCGTCATTACCGTTCTAATAAGTAACTATGTAGTTCTTCCTTTTCTCTCCTCTTCCTCTCTCAATTTCCTCTCCTAGAGCATTCTTAGATTGTTAGTTTCAAATACCTTAACTGGTCTGTATTTTATGCAGACGAATGTAATTTTTTTTTTCACAATACGCGCATGTATCACTGTAATTAGGTTAGTTGTAAGACATTGCCATGTAGCAATAAGCTCGCCTTTTTGTATCATGATTAAAGACAAATAAAGAGTATATTATTATTATTATTATTAGTATTTGAGAACCACAATAAGAGTATATTATTTAAGGCAGAAGTTTAAAAGCCAAAATTTATTATAAGATTACTTCTAATTTGATTATTATTAATGGTCTTCTTTTTATTTCTTATAAAATTTTTATTTATGATATTTTTCATTTATTTGATTTTGATTACCTTGATTGTTTGATTCTAATTTAATTAAATAGTGGTTTTCCGTATCAGTAATATGTGTATCCTGAAAACCAGGATGAGATATCCTGAGGATATACCCTAACTTACAGCGTTTGTAGTTTTATTGCTCACTGACATTGAGAAGAGCACGAAAATATTTATTTCGACCTGGGTGGTAAATGTCCGCCTTTGACTTCGAGGTACTCACTTATTTCTGAAACAGCCTATATCATTGTTCACAGCCGGCTGCTCGCGTCTCGCTATAAAAGTGAGGCGAAAAAACGTTAAGGTGGGAGCTTTCCTCTCCGGAAGATGGCGCTGTCAACGCGGAAGCTGAACTCTTTGTCCGCGTCCGCCTCCTCAGGCATACGCGAATGCTTTTACACTCTCCCGTTCACACAACCTGTCTACTTTTTTTCACTTCGGCGATTATTAAATTTGGGACCAGAGAGTAGAGTGTATTTTATTATTGTTTTAACAATATGGCATACTCATTATTACTTAAGGGAATGGCCCAACTGCTTCACCTAAACGGGAGAAGCTGTAAGTTCAGGAAGGTATACTAAAACAGTCCAGCATCTCGCTACGCCAAATCTCTCCTCAGAGACCAAAGCCTTACCGCGTGGCGCTGGGAAGTTGACCAAGCGGACCTTTACCTGATGTCAGGTAAAGGACGTGGATCGTGGTGTCCTTTGCACGTCTTTCACCCGGGATTGGGTGGACAAAGGGTCGTTTCAAGAGTGGGTGACATCAGGTCAACATCCACCACCGCTGCTTAGGGAAAATTGAATCTTTTCCAGACCTCTCCAGTTATTTGCCGGAGCGCACACTCGATATGCCTACGCCGCACCGTGCGCAAACCTCCCAGGAGCACTCGAATGGCATCTTGATGGGTACTGATACACCATGCCATGGAAGGGAACACAGAGCCCTTACTGGGGTAGACCTTCTTCGGGGAGGCTACTGGATGGGGGCTAAAGCGTCAGTTGAGCCGACCAGAAATTGGCCCAAATGCATACGAACCGTTAGCTCCAAAGGGGAAGGCACAATACGGTTTCTGCCATGTTAAATATTTCGTTTACAACGAAAATAAGCTTTCCAAAATTCTGGGAAAAATGAGCAAACTTCTGAAGAGCGGTTTCAGGTTTAGTAATGATAGTTATGTCGAAGAAAACTATTATGTTCACAGTAAAAAAAACAAATTTGCTAAATTCTCAGAGCGAAAGAGGAATTCTAAATAATGAGAAGTACATATCCTTACTTATTGATAATTTCTTTTGTTTTTGATTTCAATTTATTATTATTTCAGACCAGAATCATTATACTTATATTCATTATGTTAGTTCAGTATGTTGTAAAAATATAGCCAAAACAGAATGGTAATCCTGCTGCCCAATTAAGTAAACTTATTTAAAATCCAGCAGCTCTCCAAATTAAAAATAATGTTTACACCTAATTTATGTTTACAAAAAACATAGTTTTTGGTAGTCATTTCAATGATAATTTAAACTTTTATAATTTAAAATATTAGTAACGTTATCTAAAAACGATAACAGTTAATGGGTATGTGATAAAAATATATGTCAAAATATATAAGTAAGTATAAAACCAATAAATGAATAAATAAATAAATTATAATTATATATTGTATATATATGTGGATAAAACTAGTGCCTGATAGTGCCAAACTTTTAATTTTCCCTAAATCTAATTTTCAATAACCATGTATTATTTTTTGGGATTAATTCACTTTCGCTTATGATTTCATGCAGGATATTAAATATTCTCGGTGCCATACTTAAGCCTTCTGTCGAAAGTTGTTTGCATTCGCGGAGTGTTCATTGAAATAGTTTTGAGACTGTCGAGTCGCTTGTCGCCAAAACGTTTTTAATAGAATTCTGTTCCCCAATAGGTCATATAAAATCAGATAAAACGGATTTACCGTCTGAAGTTCGTAGCATCCGACGTTTCGATGTGGTCGCGATGGCCATTCTCCAGGAGGGTAGTCTACCCCCAAACAACACCCTGGGAGACTGGATATCCTCGAAACTTCATCAGAACCTATGGATGACGTAATAATGTTGGCGTTACACATAATAGGCTCGATTTGCAACCCTTTGCTAATCTAAACAATTGTAAATCAAATTCCACATTAAGAGTTTGTCTGTCAATGTGTTCACGCTAAACTCAATAACCAATTAGACGCGTTTTTTTACTGTTTGGACAGAAAGGTTTCTGTGAAGACCAGAAAAATAACTAATAATCTAAAATTTTTACAAAAAAAAAACGACTACATATTTTTTTATAAGTGCATAGCCATGTCAAGGGGAACTTAGAACAGGCAGTCATAATTGAATGCGTATAAAAGAAATCCGTGCCTGTGCTCTTGACGTTGAGGAGTTTCCTCGCTGGAAGCCAAACCTGCGTGCCGCAGTCCTGTCTTGGTAAAACTTAGAACGGGCTGTCATAATTGAATGCATATACAAAATTTAATGTCTGTGATGGTGACCGTTGAGGAGTCCCGTTGTCGGGAGCCAACCCTGGATGCATCCAGTGACAGGTTATAAAGAGCACTAAGCAGTGGCAAGTTACCTTAAATTCAATTCGTTTTTGCCAATACCACTTAATAAAAACCCACCAAAGTAAAATGATTTAAGATAAATTTACATACAAAAAAAAATACTCCGTTTTTGGGACTGCTTTAAAGAAACTGACTTAACCTTAGCCATATAGGTGTTTCGAAATGTATGGCTTTTTTGAATGCCTATCTCTCGCTTATTTATTAAGGCCGAATTAAGGATATTGCAGATTCAGAATCAGCGGGGTGAATATAGTCGGGTGACATTAAAAATGAACAACGTAGAACAGGTTCCTATAATGCATTAATACCATGTTTTTGCATTGATATTCGTATTTTCCGAAATGTGGAGCTTTCTAAGACACTTTCCAGATTCTGGCACATGTTCTATTCTATAGATCGATTGGGATCGATATCTATTTAACCAGAAATATCCGTCTCGGGACAGTTGCGGCCCCGTACATTTGCGGCCTAGATACATTTGCGGACCTCTCTTAATTTTTCGAATAATGATAAAATTAAAGTGAGACATTTGCGGCCCTGACCCTATTAATGGGATACCTGCTTTTTTGTTTCCGGCAACCACCTGGGAAGTTTTTCTATTACTATTTCAAACAATCTACTATAGGTTTTCTTCTGCCTATTTTTGCAGTAGCGCAAAAATAGGCAGAAGCATTACATGCGCGACATCTTTGGTTACATTTGGTTATCGATATCGATGGATTTTAAGCAGGCTATTTTAATTGTGATAAATAAAAATTTTGGTATTACTGCAGTATAGGAACCTCTTCTAGGTTGTAGATTTTTTAACTTCACCAGACTATATTCACCACGCCGATTCCGAATCTGCAACAATATTTATTCAGTCTCAATAAATAAGCGAGATATAGGCATTCAAAAAAGCGCCAAACCCATACATTTCGGTAGGTTAAGTTTTTTTATTTTAAATAATACATAAACACCTATTTGGCGGTAGGTTAGATTAGTTTTTTTTAAATAAACCTTCAAAACTGAGGTAAAAAAAATTTTTTTTTCTGTATGTAAATTTGGTCTCGAAAATTTACGCGTCCGAAGCTATTTTCTTTCACATTTAGCATTACAATGATCTAACCTAGTAGTATTTCTTTATTTTTTCGATTTCCGAGAAAGGTTGCTATACTGCAATAATTTCAAAATGTTATTTCGATTAAATTACTTATAGAACGTATATTCCTACTAAACAATATTTTACAGTAAGTAATTGAAAAATACAATCATTAAGATTATTAATTAAATACAAATTCTCGAAATAGGACATATTTAGAATTAGAAATTACACATATTGTTACGGTTAATTTTAATTATTTATTTAACTAATTATAGCTTTGTCTATAATGTGTTTTACGTTCCTAAACCTAATGTATATTACTGTACTGTATCTTAAGTCTACGGTTTTAAAACTAGCCGACTATTATAATTATAAAGCGTGTAAGTCTACGTGAAATGGCCTTAAAATAATATTCTTACAATAGAAATTATTGTCAACTAATTTTCTATGGAATAGTAATAGTACCATTAATTTATTTCTATGATAAGCGATTATGTGCTTTATTTCTATTATTGTCGGCAAGATAGTCAATGTGGCTTGTTTTATTAGGATTTTTGCAATAGGGATTTCTTGGTTGCCGCCTTTGGCTGCATAGCGGTAATGACCTTTTAATGACTCGGCCCGTTAGAAGGTACCTTTTAGTCTTTGATATGTCAAAATAATATTTCCTTTTCAGCGTTCAGCAATGGCTAAATGGTATTAGCAGGTATCGCATTAATAGAGCCAGGGCCGCAAATGTCTCACTTTAATTTTATAATTATTCGAAAAATTAAGAGAGTGCCGCAAATGAATCGGGGCCGCAAATGTACGGGGCCGCAATTGTCCCGGATTCGAAATATCAGATCAGGCAAAAGTCAGTTTCGTTTAGTCGATTTGAAGTTATGAACATTTAATAAATATCATAATAGCAATATTCCGAAATCACAGAAATCAAATAGATGTATCTATTTTAGTGGCTTTATTTCCGTCAACTCAGTATTTAGGGGAGATCGTTTTGCTCTCTATGTGTCGTGTTAATTAATTAGAATATAATACTATTGATTAGAAGCCCACTACATATACATTAATTTTATATCCGATTAGTAAATGAATTCACTCAAGCGAAAAAGTACCTACAATGAAAATTAGCGGTCTTAATACTGACATCCTTATTTGGGGATAAAGGTATTTGATTTTTTAATTAAAAAAATACTGTAAATCAGTTTCTATTTAGTAATTTAAAATGCATGCTTTATAAGCTAAATGCGGGATTTTATTCTTTTTTTTATTTTATTTGTCAGCACATTCGGGGTTATAATATAACATTATTTATTTGGAGTATTTTTTTTTTAAATATATTACTTTTTTTTTCAATGAAAAAAATGAGAAAATCTAACTTTTTCTGACGTCTAAATTAATAAAATAAAAGAGTCTTTGGAAATAATGACCTGCGTATACAAGTTTAATTATGTGCTTTTTTTACGATATCTGATTAGGTTTTTATTTATTAGTGCACAAAATCAACTACGCGTGTAGTAGATTTTGTACTACATGCGTATTACGTACTACGTACATGTAGTTGATTTTTTCCTACATACCTACTGATTTTGATTTTATACTACATGCGTATTTGAAAATCCAAACGTGGATTAAATTATTCAAACATTACTAGTTAGAGAGCTAAAACTAATTTTAAATATTATTCAGATGGCAAATTTGAGCATAAAATAAATATTTTTTCCTATTATATGTTTATTTTAAAAATTAAAAAATGTTTACATGTTATCAAAAAACCATAAAGCGTATTTTTTGGAAACTGGCGCCATATTTCTTGGAAACTTAGAACGTAACACCACTGCCACCAAATGGATCAATCATGACACAGTCAGAGGTCGTGAAGTGACATGACTTTAAATCAAACATTCCATCCCTCATCCATCCATCCTTGTAAAACCAGCACCCTCTAGATTCGCGCAAGACGGATGGTAGAGATGGTGGCCGCCTGCGCTGAGAATAAGTTGCTAGATAAAAGCCTTCAAGTGGGAGAGAGCACAGTGGAAGCGGCGGCGTGGAAATTTCGAAGCGCGTTCGCCAAGAGAGAGAGGGAGAGCGCATCCACCCTCGTCGGCACTGCGAATCGTAACAATAGGCGACGCCAACGCGAACGTCATGCCAAAGTTGTTTCGCAGAGAACTGTAAAATAATACGTGTCTTAGATAGCTAGAGTGAATATATATGCGAAAATTGTTAGTATATATTGAACTAGCTGACCCGTGCCCAATTCGTTGGGCGGTAAAACTTTTTACCTGTGATGAAATTATGAGTGAGGTTCAGTTAGTACTGAGTGCTATGATTTATTTCCTGACTGCCAAAACAAGGGTTATTTTTTTACTGCATATTATGTATGTATGTATTTGTATGCCAATTTGACTATAATACCGTTATTTGTGAGTGTCTTCTTGTGAGCGTATTATCTCTTTAACTATTTATGCAGTAAAAGGGAAATTATATGCAGTAAAAGGGAAAAGTCTTCTGTTTTAAACACTTAAAACGATAAATTTACTTATTTTGATAAGAATTCACATGACCTAACGATTTAAATTATTTTTTTAATATAAAATACTACTTTTTGTGACTTAAATATAAAAGTTACACATATGCTGTCGCTGACTTTTTTGTAGGCATTATCAAGCTCTACAACTTTTATCTTGAACTTAATCAAATATCTCTCATTGTTAAGGCAGCGTTAGTTAGAAACGTTTTCGTTCAACCGCTTATTCTCCGACTTCTTTGCAAATCCGACTACCACGAAAAAGTCTTTTAATTTTTCGTTATTAATATATAGCCTCGGATATTATATCGGATTAATATATAGCCTATGACACTTCCAAATAACATGGCTTTCTATTGGTAAAAGAATTGTCAAAATCGGTTCAGTAGATTCAGAGATTACTTCCTACAACGTCACAAACTTTATTTACCTCTTTATAATATTAGTATAGATTACGGAAGCTAATATCAAGGAGGATATCCACAGCAGATAGGTAGATGTCGACGCGCTAATGAATTCGTCATTAAAATTGTTATCCATGCTAGAAAGTGTACAAAAACGCTTTCTGTAATTACTGTATTGAATGCCGAGGTGTTGCACCAGACTGTATATGGGAGCCACCATATACATACAGTCTACTACGCAATATTTAGTATTTGGCGCATAAACTACATATAAAAGTTATTTTAGTTGTTGTGAGCTCTGTACGTTATAAAATGCTTCAAAATATATCATAGCGTCTAGCGTTTAGTACAAATTGTGTAAGTTTTTTTAGAGGTTTTGTTTTGTTGATGATACGATTTTCTGTTTTATTTTCGTAGAAGATACGTTTTCTGTTTTTTCTTTCTGGGGTGTATTATTGTATTACAAGTAAAGATTTCTAAGTTATTTGTTAACCAAAAATTATATGAAATTATAATTCCATTGTCTAAAGTTTTAGGTAATAAATGTGTCATTTTTTTACACTATTTAAGGTCTAACGCCACTTTTTTTTACTCCCTTTTTTATTTATAGTGCCAACCAATAATAATATTTCCAATTCTAGACGCCAACACACACACACCTGCTTCCTTTTTCGTTTATACGGAAGACTTACGTAATATTAATTAGTCGGCACCCAAACCACCTGCCAACTTGGCAATATTGCGTAGTTGGCATTCAATGTGTTAAACAGTATGGATATTTTCCTTTCCTGTATTCTACGGTACTGGCTTGCCAGTGCCCTCGCCGTTTTAAGAAAGGGGAAGTGGATTAGTATATCGTTTTCGTATCAAGTCTTTGCGACTCTTTTTATGGTGGCATGACGACAACATTAGTTATAATATCCTGAGATTACGGGCAGCAATGGGACAACTACAAGTGTTCTCTCTGCAGGAGCTAGGATTATTGGACGACTAATTCTAAGTAGCGTATATGTGTTTTATAGGGGGTTTTCCGGTGGGTTGAGCTGGAAAATGCAATTAACAATACAAATATATTGCACTTTTTTAGCAGTAGCGAAACTCGTTTTACTGTCGTTAATTCTTGACTAACTATGTATGTTCAGTAAAGAGTAGTAGCGAAACTTACTACATAACCCAATTATTTTGACACATCCAAGAGCGGTCTTTAGCCGTCAATTGGACACGACGAAAATGTAATGTAATGTAACTAACGACTCACAGTGCTCCCTCGTCGAGTGTAATAACCATAATGTTACCAGTCTTTTGTAGTGAGCGTCATTTTGAATGATTGTAGCTTGGCCTAATTGCGTTAATATGTTATGGAGTTTTTTCGCTAGGTAAATATAGTGTCTTTGTCTAAAGGTCGTTCTCATTTTTGGTCGTACATGTCTGTCTTTATGTCTTGTGTCGTGTCTATGGGCGTTACTGGTCGTCTTGCCGTTGTCCCGTTGGAGTTGTAGCATATCAAGACCTGCCGTATGTATAGCTGTCTTTCATCCAGCACCATAAAATCCCTGTAGAGCTGGTCACTGGAGTAGCGGTATGGCCAGTGGCGGCGCTAGGCGTCGGCGACGTTGGCGACCGCCGACGGCCTCGCACCTGAGGACCTCGCAAAAGTGTTACAAATTATTTAAATTTCATTTATTTATTCTTATTTATTTTCATACACTTGCGTGAGTGAAGTGAGTGAGTAGTACTTTAGGGGTATTATCCAGAAACTTAAAACTTAAAACTTTTAGTTTTAAGTTTTCAGCTGAATATTGATCCCAGCTTCTTTATATCGCACCTTTAGAAAATAAAAAAACGAAATTCGAAATTTTAAATTCTTCCATCTGTCAAGTAGCTCGTCTTGTCTTGTTATTTCCCTTGAAATAATAGGAAATTGAGTGAGTTTACGTATAAAGAAGGATTGTAGCTTAATTTTTGAGATAATTGGATGAAGGGTGAGCGTTTACTAGTTGAAAAATGGGCCCAACTTAAACCTACTCCTCTTTCCGCAAGTGAGAGGCATTCATCATTCTCGTTAACACCTAAAGCATTCCCGAATCCGATCAAGGGAATCCTTCGTCACGATGTAAGTGGCTTTTATAATTATTTACTTTATAATCATCTTATATATATATATATATATATATATATATATATATATATATATATATATATATATATATATATATATATATATATATATATATATATATATATATATATATATATATATATATATATATATATATATATATATATATATATATATATATATATATATATATTTATATATATTATCCGTATATAATTTACCATATATTAGTCTATTTGAACAATAAAGCGCGTAATTATTACATATTGAAACCTGTATTCCAAATTAAAAATTGACATCTTTAAGAAAATAATGTAAATATAATACAAGATATGATTTCAAATTCGTTTGTCATTATATTATTATCTTATATCAATTAGGCGTGTGTAAAGTGACATCTACAGTGCGCCACCATACTGCTATACCACGAAAGTCGCCATAATATAGATAATATAGTTAAAAATTGATTAATTTTCTTTTATGTTATGTCATTTACATGTTTCATTTCGTAGTAAAACCCTGGTTGCCGATTTGTAGTGCGACATTGATAAATCTAAGCGCTATATAATCAATGCTAGTGCTTATTGACTCATGAAATTTTAATGAACTCTCGAATCTGGCGCTTACAGCGCGAAGCGTATGCTATCATAACTTTATGTGTTATATAGCCCACGGGTAAGTCCATAGCGCGTGCTTGAGGTCCACTGGAAATCAGATCACATACGCCATGGCTCCTAGTGCCAAGGATCCATGTACCCCACTGTGAGGAGAGATTCACTTTCCTTTTATTCTAACTTTTTCTTTTGGGCGACAAATATCCTTCAGTTTCGTTCATGCATTATCACAATCAGCCAGAAACTTGAACGAAGTATCATCCTGAGGCAATTTACTTTTAGTATGATATTGTGGCGTATCATTTCCGATTCTCATCGCTTGTCTGTGTTTTTCTGTGTTGATGTCAGACAGAATTTAATAAATTATCAAGAATAAGATTGCTGCATTCTGATTCTGAAAATGTCTGTTGTTAGTACAGAAATTCGTGATTTCTGCGGCAGTAGGTAAAATGTGCGGATTCTAAATAAGTTTATGGTTAATGAGGAATTCATATACGGGGATAAGCGGGACGTCACACATACATATGTGTTTTAAAGGCAGGTTTTTAAATCGACACGTTTTAATTATTAGGTTTTAATCGTAGTAGCATTGTAACGATGTTACTAAGATCGTTGTTATGGTCTCCTACATAAGTCAGTAGTAGCACATCACCATAAAATTAAAGTTACATTTGCTTTTGACAGTTGTACAGTGTACACTTCAAGAGTTTTTTTTTACCCAAGTAATCGAGCCATGAAAGTTTCGTCAAGTGATCGTCAAGTAATCGACCAACTTTACAATTCTCTTAAGGGTATCCACAAAGCCTTCCAGAATCCTATCCAGAATCCTTTTCAGCGGCTGTCTATATTCCATGTTTTCCAAATACTCTAAAAACGGAGCATTCCAATTTCAAGGAATATCACAACATGCTCAACGTTATACAAGCTATACCGTTTGTTTGTTCCTTTTCTCCCTGGGATATCCTCCTGCGCGGCACCGAAGATCCTTCAAAGTACGTTCAAAGACAGCTAATTTATTTTTATCCATTTTGGTAAGGGTACATGTTACACGTAATCTAAGATTGGTCTCATGGGTGTCTTGTAGATAGTTGCCTTTATCTTTAGGGATAGCTAAAGGGATTTATTTTGAGACTGGAGCCCGAAGTAACACCATAGCTAGAAAAGTAACAACAAGGTAGGCATAGCTAGAATTTAAATAAACCGATTTAAAACCCGATGTGTAACGTTCCTGTCCGTTCCTCGTATTCTGAATTCCCTACGCCGTAAACCCACATATTCGGATGCACGTGAGAAGTGATAAAGCGAATTGATTGACTATGTTTATCATAAGAACGTGGACATTGTACAATTACCCAAGGAATTCACTGTAAATAGAGAAGAAAATAAATGATACGTTTACTTAATATTTACATTTTGCACATAAAGGTACTTAAAGGTATATTTTGCACATAAAAGTACGTATGTAGATCATTTAACACGGCTGACATAAATTTGATACTAGCAGCCAGACCGGTTGCCGCGATCGCTCGAAAATTTTAATGTTATTTATTCTTTTACATCTAAATTAGAAAATATTTCAGAAGTCTAATATTCATGAATTAAAAAAGGCTTAATTTTCTATCGTTTGAAGTTTTTGTATCATAAAACATATAATGTTTGTTTAGAAATTTAGCCGTAAATTTCCTGCATCTTAGCAGGAGAAAAAAGGCAATAGGTATTTTAGATTTTCTTAATTTTTTTATTGCTTTATTGTTTTAATAAACAACAGTTAGATTGAATTACTCGGTTGTAAAATTAACAGACAGGGGCCATTATTAACACGCCCAAATTGGCTAAATAGCCATGTAGACTGGGCGATATCCGAACATACCTACTCGTTACTTTTGTACGAGAAAATATCTGTAAGTATTTGATCTATTCTGATCGTTATATTCTGCATTGTGGTTTCAGAATTGGCAGGGCAAGAATCTCCGTAAATGTTATGTACGCATGACTAATTGTTTAATTTTTGGGTTATATCCGGAAGACCGGTAGGTGCTGGCTGTGGATTCATGTTTTAGAAAATCTGATGTACCTGGTTAGAAGCACAGAATTGCCAAAATCAGGACAAATAGTGTGTTCCAGAAAAATCATCGTCAGTAAACTAACTGAAAGTACATGAGAAGCCAACCTAGCTACACGCTACACCCATCCAACCAAACTACTCCTGTCCAACAGCTGATCTGTCGAAGAGGTCATGTCGATCAGGCCATGTCAAACAGCTACTCCTGGCTGATTATGAACGCATAAATGTGATATATGCCCCAAAACACGCACTAGACCGGCTAGCAAAACACCACATTCGCCCCAAATCGCGAGTCATTTTTGAGCAGCACACAACCGCTCCAAGGCAGCCAATCTACGAACTGCATCACTCAATGGAACGCTCTACTTGGCGAGGATGTAAAGGGAGATATATTACCGGACTCCCATCTCCTCTATACGAAGGTGGCCTAGTTCAGCAGACTAAGGATGGGTGTCATAAAATACTGATCCAATCTCGTCCGCTGGGCTACAAAGTATCCAATATGCGACTGTGGAGCGCTGCAGGATGAAAATCATATCCCATCTTGTCCGCAGTTGTAAACCCCCATCGCACACCATGACCTAAAAGAGGTACATTCAGGCCGCATACTTTTAGAGAAACGTGTTCTACACGTTAACGAACGAACGAAATACAGAGTCTTTACTTCACCACTTAAACTCCAAAATTCCCCCTTTCCTTAGACGGATTTTTGACCTATATAGTGTAGTTCTACTCTTAGGATGATGACCACGTGAAAAAATAGATCGAAGGCAAATTGACGCCCTTTTCGGCGAAAACGGCGAAACGGTTAGGTGGTAATGTTCACTTTCCATCGTCCGGATCCGTCGGCTTGAATTGGAAATAAATGAGGCGAAAGTGCCCCCCGGGCGCAAAGCCAGGGTGGCGGATCGCTCGGGCGGCCGCCGCCCGCGCGCTGTAAACGGCGGCAGGAGCGCCGCTGCACTACCGGAAACCCATTTCGGTAATGGATTTCGCACACAGGCTCAGCGAGCCACACACGCGCGACCCGAGTGCCGCACTCAGCCTGATGGCGGCGAGAGCACCTCGCTTACCCCTACATCCACCTTCTCTCGCCCTCAAAATCACTTACCAAGAACCGAGAAAGGAGAGTTCGGTTTAAAGTAAGGAAAACACTTGAGCATAGAACGATGGAGATCGATATTGGTACCAGGTCCACAAACTCACGTAGATTTGAGATAAACTAACCATTCCCAAAATGCATATACCTTCGCAGTACCGTGCAAGTTGACGTCTGAGTCGTATGCGAAATGCTGCCTTTGGTGTGGTGGGGGAAGGTGAGCTGTGTTTAAAAACAAAAAATACTATAGTACCTTGGGTTGTCGACTACAACGGGTGAGCCCGTCACCTCAGGAAGTTTTATCGATTAGTCGTTCTATCTCCCTGGAGTGAACGTAGAGGACTTGGGACAAAAACAGTCCACCATCTAGCTACGTCACAAGCCCGTAAGAGGCCAACGCCTTAACCGCGAGATAGCCAGGAGTGTTACCCGGCGGGCCTACACTCACGCCCTTACTTTCAATTGTGACCAGATTACTCCAGTCTATCGATTGGTTACGAGTTCGAGGTCGCTTGCGCGGTCCTCTCCCTTACGAAGCGGTGAAACGGTGTCTACCGAATCTATCGCGGACCACAGCGTCCTTTGCCCGGCTGTTCACCCAGGATCGGATAGCCGATGGTCGTTTCAAGAGCAGTCGCCGTAAGGTCCGCAACCACCTCCGCTCTATAGGAAACAGTACTGCTTCCAGACTCCCCCGACTGTTAGTCAGAGTGCACAGTCAATTGGCTTACGCCGCACGGTGCGCAGACCATTCAGGGGCACCAGAAGGTTGATTCCCAGGGGAAACTGACCATGAGGCCAGAGTCCTACCCAGGCTCGCACTTCATGCGTGGAGGCCGTCGGATAGGTGTTGACCCGTGAGTGTGACCAACCCTGAACAGAATGGGTCTTCGTGGCCAACTCAGCAAGGGCCCATTAACCGTCTTTGTCAGTTTCCCTAGACGTAAAAAAAGTGGCAGTCGTCGTTGACCGATTCGCCGGAAGCCAGTCGACAGTATGTGACTTTATAGTCCGGGACAACCATGGCTGCAATGCGAACAGTGCCTGTACCGTAAGTCGGCCGACTGTCGGTGGTAATGACGCGACACCGACAGTCGGACGACTGTGTGTCGGCCATGCGGTCTGTCTCACGATTGCAGTTCAGTATTATTTTAGAAGATAACGGAGTTGTTTTGTAGTGACAAAATGTTGAAAAAGTTTACAAATAGTGAATTAGGGTTGGTAGCACTTGCTTTAGAAAAAGAACATGTCGATTGGATGAGAAATTATCGCAGATATCGGAGACGATTTGTTTTTTTTTTATATATTTTTTCTACATTCATTTTCTTGTTAACATTATTTATTATTGTTATAATAATATACGAATATTATTGTAATATTTAAAATAAAATTGACATCGAAAATATTTCATTGAAACAGCGCCCGCAGCGTGCCCGTCAAAAAGTAAACAAAACTATTCGGGCACGGTGCGGTGGTGTCGGTGCGTTGTCGGTGCGGTGACGTTGCGGTCAGGTAGGGACTACGCGGTACTTTTCCATAATGCAATTATCTGGCCGTGCGACGTCCAAGATACGGGCGTCACACGGTGCGGGCGCGGTCCGGTCATGTGTCCTGGCCTTTAGTCATTGCCGTGGTACAACGAACGTGACCTGTACGGAAACGATTTAAGGTAGACCATTACCACGCCGAAGTTCGTAGCCTGAGAGTCGTACACTTGGGTCGTCTCACTACTATTGATTGTAGTATTGACTATAGTATAAAATCTGAAGGAGTTATTTTCCGTGTCATGCTCGACTGACTCCAATTTCTGTAGATTTCCGAATGTTCCTCGTCGTTTATTTGTTTGGGAATATCTCCTTCGGATAAAGTAAAAATGGTGGATGCGTGCGCTCGAGTGTATTGGCTGAGCAAGCGAGCGGATCCTCGTCGGGCCTCGCCTTAATGTGATGAAGCAATCCTCTTAGGAGTGGGGGGAGAAGGGGAGGGGGGTGAGGCCAAGTCCGGCTGCAGACAAATCCTTTGCTCAAACAATCGCGTCCATTTCCGCGGGCGGAAGCGCGCCGCCGCGTCGCATCGCCCGACCGGAAAATGGAAAAGTTTCCCGGGGAAATGTTTCACCGGCCACGTGTCCGAATCGGCCAACCGCTGAATTACAAACCAGCACAATCCAAAAGTATTTCATTACTTGTTTTATGTTACGTATTCATACGCCAGCAGTGTTCGCCAACCCTTTTATACGCGGGGGCTGGTAAAGGTAATGAGATATTCTAGGTACCACCACTAATTATATATGGCTGATTATATATTGCGCAACTCCATAGAACTATTTAGCAAACGTTTCACATTTGTGAAACGTTTTTCTTTTAGAAATGCTAAAATAAACCTTAGGGGTTTATACGACATGTTTTACTTTAAGTAGACATGAGTTAAACATATTTGAAAACATCAATATATATAGGCAAATAATGTAAAAGAAATCAAACCCTTTTAACCCCTAGAGCCCCAATTGGCCGATTTCGGCCACAACAAGATTCAGCGTGACGGCCCCTTTTTAATTTAATTTTAATTTAAATTGTTTTATTTTATTATGTTAATATGTTTTATTTTAATTACGGGTGCAGTGGTTTGGCAGTAATTAATGTTTTGGTGAGACAGTCATAACTCATTTTTTAAACTAATTTTTACAAAAAAAAATTGGGACATCAAACTTGTCATTTTTTTATCATAAAAATATTTAGTAATATAATTAAATACCATATAAGAATTTATTTTGAACTTCAATGTCCATAACGAGTTTTTTGTATGTAAAAAAATACAATGCAAATTGCATTCACAACCGAGTGTAGAAAACAACGATGACCTGCGTGCTAAGCGAAGGCGAACTTCCAGATGCCAGAACTTCTTGGCGTTGGGTAAATAATAGGTAATATTTATAACACCTTTTGTATTACCTATCTGGGTATACGGATACTTAAAATTAATCACATAAATTAAAATTAGTAACTTCGATTTATGGCCAGGTTTTGAGATGAAAATATTGATATTGACGAAAATAACACTCTATTATCTATAAAATCGAAGACTATCGCGGTTGTTTGACATTATAAATAGGATAGAAAACGAATTTACCGCGTAAAATTTGTAGGACCCGACGTTTCGGTGACGTTGCAGCCGCCGTTGTCTAGGGTAGACAGTCTACCCTAGACAACGGCGGCTGCAACGTCACCGAAACGTCGGGTCCTACAAATTTTACGCGGTAAATTCGTTTTCTATCCTATTTATAAACTCTATTATCTATCTATACTAATAAATAAAAAGAGGTATTGTTTGTAAGTTTGTACGTTTGTATGTAGCAGGTAATCTCTAAAACTACTCATCCGATTTTAAAAATTCTTTCACTTATGGGAAGCTACATTATCGAAAAGCGCTAAAAACTATATTTTATTTTGATTGATACTGGATTTACAGATATTTGTAAATCCAGTCGGAGTCAAATGAGCTGTTGAGACGAAACGGTTTGATAAACGTGAAAACAATATATTACAAAATCGACAGCCTCAAAGACGTCTATAAAAAAGTCCTCGACACCATATAACCAACTTTTATATTTAAGCTACAGTAACTGCTTTGATACGTCAAAAAAATTGAAATATAATTAGCGCTCCCTGTTGGAATTCGCGTGTACCACTACGCGCTCTGATGTTTAGTTAGACAATAAAATATGAATCCTAATCAATATAAATTATTTTATCATTACGAGTGGTTAATAGTGTTAAAATTAGCAACTTAGAGTACTGCGTTTTTAGGTGGTATAGCATAAGACATGTTGTTCGATATTTTCCTTTGTATCATATCATTAATATCATATCAAAAATTAGGCGCTCTCTGTTGGAATTCGCGAGTACAACTTCGTGGGCCGGCTTTTGTTCAGAAAAATTAGCAATAAAATATGAATCATTAGGAGATAAAATTAGCCATTTACAGCATTTTTTGGGTGGTATAGTTGAAGTATTGTTCGATATTTGTCATTAGCATTTATTAAAATTACGGATTACATATCGATTAAGCGCTCTATTTTGGAATTTGCGAGTACCACTTAACGCCTAATTTTGTTGAGAAAAATTTATTGAAATTTTGACAGGACAACGTCTTTCGGGTCAGCTAGTATTTTATAAAGTTAGCGGGATTACAAAAATATACAAATAATCAAAGAAATAAAATTAGGAATAATCCATAAAAAGTCTTTAATAGAGTATAACCTCAAATTTCTAATCTACCGTTGGAGAAGCGTGTAAATAGTTCCTCCACGGGTGTAGGATTACTACTATTGCGTTGTTTTGTTATATTTTTGCGTATTCGTTTTTTGTAAATTGAGATGCTGAGAAATGCCGGTTGATAGCTAGAAACTCAAAGACTGCACTCACCTCCGAATGTCCTCGTTCCAATCCAGGTCAGCAGCATCCAACAGTCAGGACGAGATCCTGCGAGATAATTCTCGACACCGGGGTTCTGACAGTCAATATATTTTCCCGATCACAAAGTTTCTATACACCAAAGTTTCTATTCAGCGTCCAGCTTCGCGACGAATTAACACAAAATGCGTTCTAAAGGCGGTGCGAGCGTTCATGCGTTTTCAAAGGCGGTGCGAGCGTTCGTAATAAAAGCGAAAAAAAAAGTGTGGCGAAAAAGTGTTCTCCCGACATAAAAACGCGTGAGCAATCAGAACTACCCTCCTCCCTGGCGCGCGCGCAAAACTGCCACTTTTATTTTAATCGCACGCAGTGGACAGTTAACGCTCTCTCGCGGAGTTCATTGGAACTTATTCGAACACCATTGGCTCGCGCAGTCCTCGAGTACCAACCATCGACCAGCATAATAAGGCGGGAATTTTTAAATGTACTAAGATTAATTTTTAATTGAAAATAAATAGATTTCAATTTAATAGCGCTTCACCATGCACCCCACCTTGGAAGGTCGCAAGATCTTTCAAAACGAGATAACTTTATGAGTGGTTGAAGTACACGGCAAATTCTAAACAACAGACTACGAGCAAGAGGCGTGAGACTCAATTACATATATATAATTACTAAAGATAAGTTAACTATTAAATATAAGTTACGTTATTGCGTGGGAATGGGATATAGTTTTGTAACAGCGCGTTTATAAGTCCCAGACTGCATTTTGACCATCGCTACGCGAACGGTGTCGTTCGAGCCCTTAAAGACCTCGATAATAATTCCTAACGGCCAATTTAAGGGAGAGGTATTCTCTTGCTCGACAATAACGACAGTTCCTATGTCTACCGGTTTGTCTGGAGTGGCCCATTTCTGCCTAACCTGCAAAGTATGCAGATACTCCAGGTGCCACCTTTTCCAAAACGATTGAACCATGCTATCCAGCAACTTCTTACGCTCATGTAAATTTACGCGTTGTTCGGACAGATCGGCAGCGGGTAAATAACACAACGGCGTTGACATCAGGAAGTGGGCGGGCGTTAGCACCTCTGGGTGTGGATCTGAAGACAACACACTCAGGGGGCGAGAGTTCATGATGGATTCTATCTGCGTCAAGACGGTTTGCAGCTCTTCATAAGTAAGAAGCTGACTTCTTATAACTCTAAATAGATGCGTCTTCATGCTCTTTATATTGCTTTCCCACATGGCGCCAAAATTTGGAGCTCTAGGAGGGATCATCTTCCACTCTATGCGTCGCGACAATAGCTCGTTTGAGAGCGAAGCTTTAAATTTTGAGTTTAGCAAGAAGCTATAAAGCTCGTCTAATTGTGCCTTAGCACCTACGTATGTAGTTGCGTTATCCGAATAAAGACATGAGACAGGACCTCGGCGCGAAATAAAGCGTTTAAAGGCGGCCAAAAAAATATCTGACGTCAAATCAGAGACCAGTTCTATATGAACGGCCTTGGTAACCATGCACACGAATAGGCATATGTATGCTTTCTGTGCGTGTTGACCTCTGCGGCGTGAAAGCGTTATACGGATCGGTCCAGCATAGTCGACACCAGTGTGAGTGAAGGCCTTAGCTTCTGATACACGATACCCAGGAAGATCGGCCATTATAGGCGTTGGATGTGTCGGGTTGGTTTTAAAGCATGTGTTGCAACTTTTCAACTTTGCTCGGATGACAGTTCTGGCATCCAATATCCAGTACCGTTGGCGTATAATCGACATAAGAAGTCCAGGTCCTGTGTGACTATTAGCGACATGAAAATGTCGTATGATCAAGTCCACAACATGGCTGCGTTTCGGAAGAAGAACTGGATATTTAGCTTCAAAAGGAAGCTGTGACTTAGAGAGCCTTCCTCCAATGCGTATAATACCATCCTCATCCAGGAAGACGGTGAGACTTCGTAATCTTTTAGCGGGCAATTTCCCAGCTTTGATTAGTTTTAAATCGTCCGCAAAATGTACAGATTGGACAGCATGCAAGAGATCGTTCTCTGCTGCCGCCATTCCTGCCACGGAGCGGGGTTCGCGTTTAGCGTTAGGTTGAGCGAATTTTTTCACATACGCAATTATTCGGAGCAACTTGTCCCACGAGGAGACTCGTTGCGCTAACTCATACAACAGTGGCAGCTCTGTATGTGTAGTAACAGTCATGACGTTTGCTTTGTGCTCCGGCAAATCATTGCACTTGGCTGAAGAGAATGGTTTTATCGGCCATTCCTCAGGAGCGCAGTGTATCCACGGTGGACCGTTCCACCACAGGTTATGGGAAATAAGTTGCGATGGGAGCATCCCACGTGAAAGTCCGTCGCTCGGATTTAATGCTCCGGTCACGTGGTAAAAATGTTCAGCTGCCAAGTTCTCTTGGCATTGAGCGATACGATTGCTCACGAAAATCGACCATCGGTGAGGTGAAGAATGAATCCACGACAGCGCGATCGTGGAATCAGAAAATGCGTATATCTCAACAATGGGAATACGCTCAGAGTAAGCGTCGCGTACCGCTTTAACTAACTTTGCCATAAGCAAAGCGGCGCATAATTCAAGGCGAGCGAGGGTCGTGATTTTGGTCGGTGAGACCTTTGATTTTGCGCAGAGAAGGCGAGTTTGTATTCCAGTAGGATAAGTGCAGTGGGCGTAGATAACACAACCTAGGCCATCCATACTTGCATCACAGAATGCCACAAGGCGTAGCTCACAACCTGCTTGAACTCCGACATGTCGCGGAATCCGCATGTTGTCAAGAAGGTGGAGCTCTTGTGCGAGAGCGGTAAATCGGGTGCGTATGTGCTCAGGCGCAAGTTCGTCCCAATCACTCTTACTGAGCCACAACTCTTTAATAAGCTACTTGGCATATAGGATCACAGGAGCGACCAATCCAAGCACATCAAACAGACGCGCAACTACAGAGAGAATATTTCTCTTCGTGCATTTCTCCGTTATCGTTATGGAAGTGAAGAAGAGCTTATCTTCACCAGGTTCCCAGGAGAGACCTAAAACCTTCTGGGTGGCGATGCTAGCGTCAAACTCAAGTGATTTGCGGTGGGAGTCAGGAAGACTATTAAGCAAAGCTGACGAGTTACTCGACCACTTCACCAGATCGAAGTCACCTGCTTTGAACATTTTTATCAAATCTTGGGCAAGTTCTCTGGCCATTACTTTGTCGGGGACTGAATGGACCAGATCGTCCATATAAAAACGAGTCCCAGCGACTTCTGCGGCTTCTGGATAATGCGGACTCATGTCTGAAGCTAGCTGTCGCACAGTGCGCATAGCTATATAAGGACTCGACTTTAGGCCGAAAGGTTGCCTATTAAAGGCGAACGTGCGTATTTCCTCGGATTCATTGAAACGGAATAAAATGCGAAGGTATTTACGCTGGTCAAGAGGTACACCAATACGTAGATAATGTTGTTTTATATCCGCGTTCATAGCGATTGGAAACAATCTAAAACCTAATAACAATAGGAACAAATCCGTTTGTAAGTTAGGGCCGATGTGCAATACATCATTTAGAGAGAGACCGGTGTGGGTCTTCGCACTGGCGTCTAGTACAATTCGCGGCATCGGTTTGTCTGGCCTCACCACAGCACTATGCGCGATATAATAGCCATTCGCAGCAAGGTCCGACTTGTCAACAAGACTGAGATATCCGTTGTCAATATAGTCTTGTATCACCTTATTATAATTCTCGCGCAAACTTGGCAATTGGCGAAGCTTACGCTCGAGCGTTTTTAGGCGGCGATAAGCGGCGGCGTGCGAGTTTCCAAGTTCTGAAGGGTCCTTGTTAAATGGCAATGCAACGGTATAACGGCCTACTTCATCGCGTGTCACAGTCGACGTGAAAATATTTTCACTTTCTGTCTCTTCCGGTGACAACAGGCGATTCGCTGGCACTTCCTCGAGTTCCCAAAATTTTTGAACTATGTCATTCAGCGCTACGGCGGTGAAAGAAGCAGCGGTGGGTATCACGTCGTTACGGGGATAATCACCCATCAAAACGTATCCGAATGTTGTCAATAATGCGGGTGGAGCTCTCTGACTCCATTCGACCCTGTTTCCCAAGTAGATGTACGGGAAGAGTTGAGCACCTAATAATAAATCGATATTTCCTGGAATATTCCAATTTAAATCGGCGAGCGGAATATCGTGGAAAACTAAATCGCTTGTCCACTCAATGAATTGCGTCGGCAATTTATCTGTAATGCATTCGACTACTAATGCGTGAATAGAATACTTCTGTTCAGGATCAATGCGTGACTCAATGTCAAGATAAACAAATCCTATAATAGGACGCGAAGCGGAGCCTACGCCTTTAATAAAGGAATTATTCAAAGGCGTTATCGGCAGGTTCAATGTGCGACAACAATCAGTTGTTATTAAATTATTCTGACTGCCGTTATCAATTAGACATCTCACCATCGATCTATTCCCGGAACTTCCCTTACGCCGCGCAAATACCTGAGCGGTTGAAAGGAGAATAGTCGTCTTTGTTTTTTCTTCAGCTGTATGCCATGCAGCGTTAATCAATTGGCACGAATTAGCGCTTGCAATATTCTGTGACTCGGCTGTCCTGCTCAAATACCCCTGATGATCAGGCGTATAAGTCTGAGATTGCGTAGCAGCTTCCGGGGTAAATGAAGATTCCGGAACAATCGAAGCGGAGGCCGCGCAAGCGCCCGATAAAGCGGACGCAGGCGCGGGAGTGGGCATATTATATTTTGCCCAAGCGGTATGCGAATGCGTATTGTTTTTTATATCATTATTAAAATGAAGAAGGGTGTGATGTCGTTTTTTGCAAAACTCACAAACAGACGACGATTTACAGTTCGAACGGCTGTGCACTGTACTAACACAGTTGACACATCCATGTTGCGACTTTACAAATTGATATCTACTATGTGCATCAAGCTTTTTAAATTGCATGCAATTATATAAATGGGTGTGATCAATACTTCCACACAAAACACATTGTTTCCCAGCGGTTACGGTTGCAGCACGCGCACTCGATGTTTGAGCGGGGGAAGACGCGGTATGATTACCTGGTGTACGGGACTCGTCCTTAACTCCACTCGCAATAAACGATTTGCACGTATGTTGGTCGCGTGCGTTACGATTACGAGTTGTGGAATTATCAGGCGCTTTATTAAAGTTATTATTTCTCACATTAGAACGTTCAAGTATTTTAGCTTGGTCCTGCACAAAGGACATCAGTTGTTGCGTAGTAGGTATTTCAATACCTCGAACGGAAAGTTCAAATGCTTGAATTGTTTGCACATCCATTTTTCTAAGTGCGCATTGCACGAAAATAAAATCCGTTAAATCTGGTATTTCAAGCTGTTTCAGAGCTGACATGGAAGCTGAAAACTTGCTGATAAAAGCGTCAAGGTTGTTAGAATTATGAGCGCAATTGTTCAAGTCTAATATGTTGTTTAGATAAAACACACCTAAAGCGCGTTTGTCTTGGAATTTTTTTACTAAACTATCCCATAGAATACGATAAGTTTCACCCGTCGGTACAATACCAGCAGTGAATTTTAGCGCATCTCCTGTCAGTTTAGAAATAAGATATTGCACTCGTTGCGAGTCGGAAAGCTGATCGTTCAAGTGAATATTCATTTTAAACGACTGGTAAAATAAATTCCAGTTTTCATGTCGACCGTCAAAATCAGGAATCACCAACGGTTGCAATTTCACTACAGGCTTAGTCAGGTGGCTTGTGCCAGGTGAACGATCTTTGTTGTCTGTAGTTAACTTGACTCGAATGCGTTTTACTCGCGTGTATAAATCTTCAAAAGAATCAAGACTAGCGTAGTCAGGAATAGAAGTAGGTTTCACGGTTATCGTTATTCTGTTAATTTCATCTACACATGCCTCGAATCTATCTCGTAAATCGTTTATTGTTTCAGATTCTGCCATGAAACTCTCATTTGATCTTGAATCAAAAGATGCGATGTTCTTTGACGAATTATACAATCGATTTATCCGTTCGAACATATGTTCCTTTTTTTGCTTCAAAAGAACCAACATAACTTCTAAATCTGATTTTTCCGTCATTTTGGCGAATTAAATTATAGTTAACACAAAGAAAACGAAGCGTTTTATAACACGAAAGTTATAATTGCCAGACGGCGAAAATACCCTACAACAAGTATTTGATGGACTAGTTAGGTAGTGATAATTAAATTGAATAACTATGATGGCATTACCAATTAATACGTAAGCATCAAGCAATACATTAATACACTAACACGAGAATCGACATCTACCAAATAATTACGTAGGTCAATCTCAGGCGAAAAGAAAGGCGTTTTTAAATTGATTATAGCGTTAATTATGTGGATTAGTGGAAAATCCGGGCTCGTAAGGACCAAAAATATGGAGAAGCGTGTAAATAGTTCCTCCACGGGTGTAGGATTACTACTATTGCGTTGTTTTGTTATATTTTTGCGTATTCGTTTTTTGTAAATTGAGATGCTGAGAAATGCCGGTTGATAGCTAGAAACTCAAAGACTGCACTCACCTCCGAATGTCCTCGTTCCAATCCAGGTCAGCAGCATCCAACAGTCAGGACGAGATCCTGCGAGATAATTCTCGACACCGGGGTTCTGACAGTCAATATATTTTCCCGATCACAAAGTTTCTATACACCAAAGTTTCTATTCAGCGTCCAGCTTCGCGACGAATTAACACAAAATGCGTTCTAAAGGCGGTGCGAGCGTTCATGCGTTTTCAAAGGCGGTGCGAGCGTTCGTAATAAAAGCGAAAAAAAAAGTGTGGCGAAAAAGTGTTCTCCCGACATAAAAACGCGTGAGCAATCAGAACTACCCTCCTCCCTGGCGCGCGCGCAAAACTGCCACTTTTATTTTAATCGCACGCAGTGGACAGTTAACGCTCTCTCGCGGAGTTCATTGGAACTTATTCGAACACCATTGGCTCGCGCAGTCCTCGAGTACCAACCATCGACCAGCATAATAAGGCGGGAATTTTTAAATGTACTAAGATTAATTTTTAATTGAAAATAAATAGATTTCAATTTAATAGCGCTTCACCAACCGTGTTTAGAGGAAACACAGCAGAATCCACAAAAACCCAAAAGAATGAACCTTTCTTTTAAAGATAAAGAAGGAAACTAATTTTAAAAAAAAATATACCAAAAAGAAATTTTGAAAAAGGAAAAAAAAGAAAAGTTAACCTAAAAAAAACAATCTCAGAGAGTGCGCTATATATTGATCGGCACTGGATTTGGCCCCCCAGAAAACCTTTTTCCTCAGACACACAAAAGACTAAAGCACACAAAAAAAAACACAAGGTTATGTGAAATATTTGCGTTTAATCGCCTCGGTAGCACCCCTTTCTTCAGCACCCGCCTTATCGGCGTGTCACATGTGCTCCAGCCAAATAAATGTCCAATATCCGAATATGAAGGCAAATTCCTTGACGTGGAGGCAAGTCCCGTCACATTTAGCGACGCTTTCGTCACTAAATTAGCAGCAGTTAAAATACGCATAAAACAGAAGTTCAGAGGTGCCGCCAACTGCAATCAATAGAAAAAGAATCTGTTAAAATCGCGAGGATCCTATACGAAAAGCACCCCAAAAGGATATTTAATGCTCACCAGAAGTCACGCACACTTCACATAAAAAAATCACCGCCTCCCGGTAAAGCTGTACATCTCGGCAGATTACGGAGGTTTTCTCGCCCAGCACACTCACTCACGCACTGACGTTCGCCAGATCTCTGGACCGCTCGAATTTGACAGCTCGGATTCGTTCATGCAGCGTCCCGTTTGGCCGGAAAGACAAAACCGCGGTCTCGACCAATCACGTGAGAGCTAGGCGAATCCCTATCTGTCAAACCCGGCATCCACGAAAGTTTGCAAACATTATTTATTTTTCGTCAACGTGTGAAGGAATGCACGGAAAACATCGAAAAACCACCAGGAAACATAAAAAAACACGGGGAAAACATGGAAAACAGGTGCAGCGAACATAATCTGCACAAAGAGTTAGTCCTTAAAATAATATATGAAAGGTAATAAAATAATTTACGAAATAGCCTTTCAGGATGATATCTAGTCAAAAATAATAAGAGCAAAATAAATATTATTATTTATGCACATACCTAGTGATGATCCTAGAATTTACATAATGTATCAAATAGCTATTTTTATTAAATATAGTGTATATGCACTCGTGACAGTGAATATTTATTCATTTATAATTTGAAATTATTTATCTATGGCTCCATGGCATCCATGACTAGATTTCTTTTAATGTATCTGTAAATATAGTCTTATCAATTGTATTTATATCCTTAGACAAATTGGTATTTGTTTTGTAGCTTAGCTTCAATGGCTTTCGTAGCCTTTGACAGTAGCAACGGTTCCCGCCAGCAAATCATAATCTGACCGTCGCCCAAACGCCTCTATACCTGTATACTTCGAATCTTAGGTTACACAGGCGTAGCTTATATTGATCCTAATGAAGCATACCTAGATTTAATGGAACCATCGCAGATGTATGTATACGTTATATTTTAAACCTCTGAAAATATGTCATGCGACGGAATTTTAAAATCGACCGGTGGCTACGTATAGAGGATCACAAAAATATGCATATTTTAGCACTGCTATTTAAAGTGCTCAGTAATCCCGCGGTTGATTCGAACGGAATATCGCTAGTCCAGGACCGGCTTTTATACGTGCACTTCCGACGTAATCACTGATAGGACTGGGGCTAAACCATTGTTCTTTGCCTTGGAAACTAAATTTTACAAATGTGCCTTTCACGTTCGGCACTATTAAAGGAGTCTTTCAGTAATGTCTTTTAACCGCTGGGTTGCCAAAACACCGATCGGCCTTTTGTGATGGTTGACAGATCCGCATTTAGCCATTTCGGCTGGCCTACATATATCTTTTATAAATATGTAATATACACGACTAACAGGATCAATGATTATGTAAAGAAAATTAATAAAAAAACGATATTGTTAGTGTTTATGTACAAAATCGACAGAAAAGTTGCTGCACCATTTTTGCGCGCTCATTTTAAAGGCTGGCTTTCGGATGATTAAATTGAGCAGTTGCATAGAAATGCATTTTTACATTTTTTGAGAGATGTCAATCCTGAACTGGCCCAGCCCAACGAATGAGCAATTCCAAGATATTCGATAGAAGTCATTTTGTTTCTATGAATTATCAATGAAAACAAATATCATATTCCGAGTACAATATCACTAGTGCGATTCGCCAAAATCATTTGGATTTAAGAATGTAATGTAATAAGGCCGTAGGTCACCAAAATACTCGTTATCGTTTAAAAATCATTTCATTACCTCGCTACTTAATCTTAATACAATTGAATATCCATCGCGGATTAGAATAACAATACTAATTCATATTTTAGTCTAGTAACGGTTTATTTTTTATTTAATTTAAATTTAATTAATTTAATCTAATTTAATTTATGAAATTTAATTATTTTTTAATTTAATTTCAATTTAATTTTAGGTTTTAAATTTCAGTATGCAAATAACCTAATTGTCATAGTCATATTTCATTAATTTCAAAAAGTATATACTGTGAAATACGTCTTTTTACATTTGCTAGAAGTTATTACAATTTCATTACGTGTACATATACAATTTGTATGTAAAGGCCATGCACCATCGGATCAATTATAAAAATATAAAACAACAAAAAAATATAAACATTTTTTTATATATAAACAAATTTGCAGAGTAAGAATAGTTATGTGTGGTATTCCACACACTTCTAAATCGGTTAAACCGTTTAGAAGATATGGTAGAATACATAAACGGAAAATATACATAGATGAACCCTGAACACATTACACTCCTTTTATGTTGGGCAGTCGTGTAATTACATATGGGTTGACACTTGACAGGTATATTTGATTTGAATCTAATTGAAGGGCTGAAATTCTAAAGGGTCTAAGTGCCAAAAAATCTCAAACCGATATTTTCACGGAAATACAATCAATGTGCCAAGCCCAATGTCGTATAAAAGAGTCTAAGTGTCTAACTCCGCCCCACTACTACACACAAGCTGTTAAAGCAAGGAGCGGGTCTATGTTCCACTATGCGTGTGCATCGGAAAGGCGAGTGTGTGTGCTCTGGCGCAAGCTGCGACCGGTACGCGGCGGCGCCGTCTTTTCTATCGTTCAGTGGCAATTAACAAGTTTATGGAGATGGACGTTACGCCGGTGCCTTCGACTTCAGACACACATGTTGCGAAAAATCGGAAAGAGAATGTGAAAATTCAACGGAAGAAGCGTCGTTTGTGCGGGGAGGAGTATATAACATCAAAAAAGATTAAAATTCCAAAGAAAACGCTGAAAGAGGTTAGTATTATTTTTTAATAATCATTATTTAATAACTTACAGTTGCGTAGCATCGTTGGGCAAATATACGCGACGTTTCGTCTGTTAGTAATTAAATAATGTAAGGTGGTTTTCATTCACTGGATAATGTGCTTCTATTTAAAAACTATATTATTATTTCAGGTTGCCTGCAAGTGTAAATTTCATTGTGGGCAAATTTTACACGAGAGGAGAGAAACCCTTATGATGGAATACTATAGAATTGGAGACGCTATTAAGCAAGGAACATATCTTCTCGGGCTCATTCAAATAACTCCAGTTGGAAGAAGGCGACACGGTACATACACCAACGCTGTAGACAGTCGCAGACAAACATCAGTAGCTTATACTCTGCCAGACGGTACTGGGAACCATGTCCAGGTATGCCGTCAGACTTTTCAAGCTGTTTTTGCCATTTCGCATAAGAAAGTCCAGACTTTGGTGGAAAAAAAGAAGCGCGGAGAAGTGATTTTCATAGACAAGCGGGGATCCGGAAACAAGCCCAGAAAATTCACTGCTGAAATTTTCGAGATAGTACTGCATCATATTAAGTCTTTCCCTTCTCAAGAAAGTCACTACAGTCGACATGAAACTCAAAAATATTATTTAAGCCCCGATCTTAATATTCACCGTTTATACCTGGCATCCAAAGAAAAATACCCAGACTCGCCTGTGACCTACAGATATTACTTTACAACCTTCAAAAAGCATTTTCCCTATTTGAAGTTTGGACGCCCACGAACAGATACCTGTTCAAAGTGTGATCTTCTTCATGCTAAACTGAAATGCTCTGAAGGAAGACAAAAAACTCATACTGCTATCGAGCTAGAAAACCATCACCGTAAAGCTGAAAGTGCTCAAAATACAATGAAAGCGGATTCGGTAAAATCCCAATCCCCAACGAGCGATACGTTGACAATGGCTATGGACATGCAACAAGTCATTTTTATACCGACATTGACTCATAGTCAGATGTTTTATAGCAGACAGCTCTCGTGTTACAACCTTTGCGTTCATATTGCTGACAACCAAAAAGCATACATGTGCCTCTGGAATGAATCATATGCCGGAAGAGGAGGTAATGAAGTTGGTTCTTCACTGTTGAAGGTTTTAAATATAATGTCTGCCAATACTTTAAAAAAAAAATAGTAATTTGGAGCGACAACTGCATAGGCCAGAATAAAAACCGGATGGTGTTATTTATTCTTATTTATTTAGTTGCCAATGGCGTGTTCGATATCATAGATCATAAATACTTGGTCAGTGGCCACTCTTTCATGTCATGTGATCGTGACTTCGCACAGATAGAACAGAGAAAAAAAGTGGTCAAATGCTATGAACCTGCAGATATCGAAAAAATGATACGTGAATCGTGTCACAAAAACCCATTCGAACCTATAACACTGGACCAACATGATTTTAAAGACCTCAATGAAGCCTCCACGGAGTTCCTGAATACAACAAAATTGAAAATATCAACTGTGTCATGGATAAGAATCCAGAAAAACCGGCTACCATATGTTGATTTAATGCAATCTTTCAATGATCCTATACCTTGGGACACCATCAACATTTTTAAAAAGGGAAAAATGCCCTCTCAACTGAAGGATATGGTACTTCCAATATTGCCTGCCAAGAATAACATATCAAAAGAAAAACTAATTGACCTAAAACAGATGATGCCGTATATACCTGCTGAACACCAACCATTTTATGATGATTTGATCAATAAAACAGAAGCTTGATAATACACATTTTAAAGGACTGTTGTCATGTCACTTAGACCCTTTTTATTATTATTCAGTTACCTACATAGGACATTTCAGGACTTTGGAACTTTAATACTTTTTCTTTAAATATTTGTTGGTGTGAGAGGTTGGCGGCGGAGTCTCATGACTAAGAATATAATTTTCTTTGTATTTCAATTGAAATAAATAATAATTTCGACAAAATGTTTGTTTTATTCAGTTTTTTTGTTATATCTCGACTTTAACTTTTTGGCACTTAGACCCTTTAGAATTTCAGCCCTTCAATTATACAGTATGGGGTTAAAATGCATCTATTTTATACGGTATGATGAGCGCAGAGGGAATGCTTCATGTTACGAGCATCTGAAATAATTAGAGAGTGCGCTCTGATTTCGGTGATGCGGATTCAAAATTAGTGAATGCTTTTCGTAATGAATCGGGGGTGGGAAATGGCGTCTCGCTGCTCATCCAGCAAACTGCTCGCACGAATGCGCACCCAAATGCACAATCAGGGATGTGAAAATATTTAAATGTAACTGCGGCATGCAAAGTTGGCGATAAAGATTATTTCGATAAAGATATTATTTATTACTAGACAAAGATAAGAAATTCATTTTTCAATGTTTATTCATATTCATACACTTTACATAGTTCAGCATTTGAAAGCAAGGACTTTTACCGGCTCCTTGCCAGTGCCGGTTTACCGGGTAGCATCGGACCCCAAATTCAATTCAATTCGGGAGTTAATGGGCCCTTGCTGAGTTGGCTACGAAGACCCATTCTGTTCAGGGTTGGTCACACTCACGGGTCAACACCTATCCGACGGCCTCCACGCATGAAGTGCCAGTCCGGGTAGGACTCTGGCCTTATGGTTAGTTTTCCCTGGGAATCAACCTTCTGGTGCTCCTGGACGGTCTGCGCATCGTGCGGTATAAGCCAATCGATTGCGCACTCTGACTAACAGTCGGGGGAGTCTGGAAGCAGTACTGTTTTCTATAGAGCGGGGGTGGTTGCGGACCTTACGGCGACTGCTCTTGAAACGACCATCGGTTGCCCGATCCTGGGTGAACAGCCGAGCAAAGGACGCTGTGGTCCGCGATAGATTCGGTATACACCGTTTCACCGCTTCGTAAGGGAGAGGACCGCGCAAGTGACCTCGAACTCGTAACCAATCGAGATACTGGAGTAATCTGGTCACAATTGAAAGCAAGGGCGTGAGTGTAAGCCCGCTGAGTAACACTCCAGGAGACCGTCCGGGAGCGCCAGAAGTTTGATTCCTAGGGGAAACTGACTATAAGGCCAGAGTCCTACCCAGGCTCGCACTTCACGCGTGGAGGCCGTCGGATAGGTGTTGACCCGTGAGTATGACCGACCCTGAACAGAATGAGTCTTCGTGGCCAACTCAGGGGGCTATTAACTCCCTTACTGGGATAACTGGGATAACTGCAACAGGGGCGATTAGCTCCCATATGCCGTGCACGCGACTGCTCGCCAGTGCCGTAGTGAGGCATCCCTACAACCGCTGCACTCTGCGCCGCAGTGCTCCACAGCTTCCGCTCGGATCGCCCACCCTCAATAATGAATTAGACGTGTTAGTAGTGCATTTCCGCCCGTTGCGGTCGCAAGTTATGGGAATGCTGACTGCGCTATTCGGCGGGCCAAATTTCAGCTCTGCGGCTGGACGATGTCGGTCCGTACACTATTCGCTACATGCTGACGCTATAGCGGGCCGTTGATCGTTCAGCATTACAATGCCAAACGGCCAATGCGAAACTGGGGCAATGCCCAATACCAGAATAGACGATACGTTCAGCGCTTGAATTCAATGAATAACTATCGGTATCATCGGCAGCAGTTCGGATTCTTATCGTAGATGTTTCGTTAAAGCGTTACGAAATCATTTTAACAAATGCTTAATATTAATCTATACTAATAATATAAAGAGGTAAAGTTTGTAACGTTGTAGAAGGTAATCTCTGGATCTACTGAACCGATTTTGTCAATAGATTCTTTTATCATTAGAAAGCCACGTTATTTTTGAGTATCATAGGCTATATGTTAATCCGAAAAATGAAAAGACTTTTTCGTGGTAGTCGGATTTGCAAAGTAAGTCGGAGAATAAGCGGTCGAACGAAAACGTTTCTAACTAACGCTGCCTTAACGATGAGAGATATATGATTAAGTTCTATAGACAAGTTGTAGAGCTTGATAATGCCTACAAAAAAGTCAGCGACAGCATGTATCTAACTTTTATATTTAAGTCACAAAAAGTGGTATTGTATATTAAAAAACAAATTAAGTCGTTAGGTCATATGTATTGGTCATATTATCAACAATTATGAATTCTTATCAAAATAAGTAAATGTATCGTCCTAAGTGTTTAAAACAAAAGACTTTTTTCTTTTACTGCATATAGTTTCACTTTTACTGCATAATAATAGAGATAATACCCTCACAAATGAGACACTCGCAAGAAGACACTCACAAATAACGGTATTATAGTCAAATTGGAATCCAAATACATACATACATATGCAGTAAAAATATAACCCTTCTTTTGGCAGTCGGGAAATAAATCATAGCACTCAGTACTAACCGAACCACACTCATAATTTCATCACAAGTAAAAAGTTTTACCGCCCAACGAAGTGGGCACGAATCAGCTAGTATGTAATACAATTGTCAATCTCTTTTAATACAGTGGTTATACAGAGGAGTATAATAGTTAGAGAATACATAAAACATTACAAATCTGTCGCATGTAGTAATGGCGTGTGGTAGTTGTATTATAAAACGAGATTGACATAAAAATGGCCAGAAAATCTGGCCGGCTTAAGAAATAAAAATAATAATAACATGATTATAAGCACCGAATAGGGACTAATTATAAGAAATAATCAATAAAATGGTGAGTCTGATACTGAATGTCACAAAAAATGTATGACATTCAGTGACAAAAAATCGATGCATCGTACCGAAATCAATAAAAAAATACGCAGTTAATGTTTTCTAATAACTTTTATCACACTTTTTCTCAATAATTTTTATCACATACCGTACACTGAGAATAATATTGGATTTCTTCCTAAATTGCCGTTTTGTTATTACGGTTTTATTCAGAATAATGATGTTCCAATCGTAATTTTGTTGAATTTCAAGGAATTTTGTTGAAACTCCATTATTTCAAATTTAAATTCAAATTCAACATTCTTTATTGATCTATAATATTACATATATTTTTAAATTCAAACCCATCCTAACTAGGCCTCGCCTGTACTAAGATAGGCTTAGTATAAAAGAAGGTAGAGTGGTTTTTGTAACTAGCTGTATTATCTTTGTATATTATTTATTATGTAAAATTTAAGAAGATAGATATGTCTCCAAAATAATAAAGCGTAATAATATTAAATTTAGGTATATACATATAACTATACACGTACATACATAAATAAATATATACTTTATAGATAAATATAAAATAATACTATATATATACATATAGCTCACAAATCGTGCTCTATTTTAATATATATGTGTATTTTAATATAAATGTCTCCGTTTCTTGTCGACCCATAGTCAAAAGTTACTTAGTTAGGTTTTTCTTTACGCCGTGACTAGTCATAGATTTCAGTCCTAGATATTTGATTATATGTTTCACCATGCTCCATCCGGGTAATACGGAAATTACGGTATAATGTAGCTTCAGCATGATTCTTGTAACCGACTACAACCTTACATATGTAATAACATACTGCCATGGGAAAAACAAGATCTCGTTGTGCGCCTTAATGAATGTGCAGTGTAGTTACCATGTAGTGAAATGTTAACTACACGGTTACGCGTCATGTTGATACATACGTACGGAACACAATACATGTTATATACGTAATCCCTTTTGAAACATGCGTATTTCCGTGTATTACAGCGTTGTACTTTTCTCAGCGTATATTGCCACTATAACAATTCAATAGTAATATCATTATAATAAAGTATTTATGTCAACGTATACTATGGTCAATATATCACAATCTCTACTACAATTAAAAAAACCAAATGTGGGTAAGAAAAACTCGTCACATAAATACACTTCCAAATTGAAATAGCATGCTAGGGTTTAATCTCTAGTACGAAACTTTTAACGTCAGCTCGCAATCTCAAATATATCTTAAATTGCACATCTAGGCATAGGCGTAAGCCAAGTTAGATGTGTGGCGTTCCTCGGTTTGCATGATATTGGGATGAATCAACTTGTCGTTTTATTTAATTAGAATGTAATTGTTTATTTTTTCTATATAATATTAAATATGTAAAATAAAAATTAATTAAATAAATAAAATTTCGTAACATTTATGGCGCGCGCACTGCCTGCAACACCAACAAAATAAGACTCTACTTTTTTATAGCATGAAATTAAAGCGAGACAGCAATTCAATTATCTCAATATTATCATAATTACAAGTAAAGTAGGTACTACAAATGATTCCAGAAGCTAACGGAAAATCGGGTACCTCAATGAAATATTATATTTTTGAATAGCTTAGACCTTCAGGATAATGGTTGATTATGGGGAAAAAATCGCTCAATACATGGGAAAGGGGTCAAATCGCTCAATACGTGGGAAGGGGGTCGAATCGCTCTCATCGATTTTGTTTACACTAATTAACACTAAATTACATCAAGCGACCAGAAATGGTATTAATGTAAAAAGATAGTTCGAAAGAGTACATACAAATGAGTAAAGAGGGCGTTAAATTTTATATAATTATTTGAGGTTTTAATCAAATGTTATTAAGATAATAAAAGATGCATTGCATCAATGTATCAAATATAAAGGAGATATTTAATAAAAACAGTCTTATTTTGTTGTTATGTTCAATACTTTACTCGTCCTCTCTACCTTGTTTACATAACAATTCAGTTTCTAAACATAATCGTCATTTCTGTATTCTCTCTTTTCTCAGGTCTGTGGCCAGATGCGATACAATCTATGATACTCACTTCGAAAGGGCTACCCTCGTTTATCTCGGAGCCGCCTTCTCTGCTGGTTTTCTCAGCGACCGAAGGCGGAAGTGCCTCGTGCATAGCCAGAGGATCTGCATCCAACAGGATTTCTTGGATCACAGCTGACGGAGAACCTGTTGACAGCATATCAGGGATAAGGTAAAAATATACTCTCATAATTCCTCTCATCTGTAAAATGTGGTTTGAGTTTGACATCTTGCTACGAACAATCAATTAAAGGGGTAGCCATATGTCACGAAACTTTTTCGTAACGCAGTCATAGAAAGCTTGTTTAGAAGTATTCTAGAAAACCTGCGACGGATTTGTTTTATTGGCTGTTTCGAAACGACGTTAAACGCTAATTTTAATATCGCATAAAGACAGGCCTGGGGATTGATTTTTGGCATAAAACTGGGAGGTGATTTTCGGCAATAAACTATCGAATTTACAAAGCTGAATTATCTCACAACACAATACGGTGTTTTTTTTACAGTTTGCCCTCAACCATTTAAATTTATTTAGAGCCGCATGAGGATATTCAACCGCCAAGTAGAGAGTAGATGGGCTGATACATGCGGAAGGATTCTCTTAATAACAATTATCGCATGGAATACTTTGAGAAAGAACAGGAAAAAATTCAAAAAGAACTGGAAGAATTGGCTCAAGACAAATCTTAAATTTGGAAAACAGTTCATGGAATTACTAAAATTAAAAAAAACGGATACGGAACTAGTGAAGAGAAATAGACAAGTAACCTATAAAACGAAACATAAGACAAGGCAATAGAGAAAGCTCCACTGCATACCAAATAATGGGATGAAAATTTTTAAAATATAGACACAAAGACAATAAATACTATTTACTATCCTCACATATAGATGCTCCTAGAACCTCTTCCATTTTCCTACATCAGCCCTAAGTTGTTAGTATATTAGTCAATCGAATAACTCTTCCCTTCCTTTTATAAAGACAGTTTATCATCAACCTTTAAAATGTCCTCCCTGGTATATATATATATATATATATATATATATATATATATATATATATATATATATATATATATATATATATATATATATATATATATATATATATATATATATCTTTATTTCTGGCAGAGAAGTTTATAAAAAAGATTGTATAATGTTATCAAAATAGATAAGCCCTATTTATGAGATATATGGATGAATAGTGATCGTTAGTCGACTGCAAAAGGACCTTTAAACTTACATTGCACCTGTCGAAAGTCGTGCACATCCGTAAGTATATCTCATTCAAACATAAGCATTTCCCAATACAACCTGGGATTTCCTTCGCTACTTTTTAAGTAGCTTTTACTAATTTTATTTTAAATAAAAACATGATCCTATAAACGGATTTCTTTACAAACCTTATCAAATATAACAATATTATACTGTTTTCTACAATGTTTCTTTACATTTTTTTAATATTATACAATTTTATATAGGTTTACCCTATTTTGATAACATTATACAATCTTTTTTATAAACTTCTCTGCCAGAAATAAAGATTTAAGTTTCTTCTTTCATTTCATTGAGCATATGGAGTTTTTTATTTATTTTTAATTCGATTTAATGGCTCGTTGATAACAAACTCAGCCAATTGTATCATATTTTAAATGTTAGTAGCATTCGAAATTTGAATTATTTCGTAATGTCACTTTCATTTATAAAACGGCCTTGCCGAAATGATCAATAGTTTAATTTTTAATTGTTTCGCTTAATTCGTCTCATTTGAAGGCATTTTGTGTTGCATAAGGATAAGCCCTATTTATGAGATATATGGATGAATAGTGATCGTTAGTCGACTGCAAAAGGACCTTTAAACTTACATTGCACCTGTCGAAAGTCGTGCACATCCGTAAGTATATCTCATTCAAACATAAGCATTTCCCAATACAACCTGGGATTTCCTTCGCTACTTTTTAAGTAGCTTTTACTAATTTTATTTTAAATAAAAACATGATCCTATAAACGGATTTCTTTACAAACCTTATCATATATATATATATATATATATGTTTATATATATATATATATATATATATATATATATATATATATATATATATATATATATATATATATATATATATATATATATATATATATATATATATATATATGTATATATATATATATATATATATATATATATATATATATATATATATATATATATATATATATATATATATATATATATATATATATATCTTAATATATATAAATTACGTGTCACGTTGTTTGTCCGCGATGGACTCCTAAACTACTTAACCGATTTGAATCAAATTTGCACACAATGTGCAGTTTGATCCAACTTGAAAGATAGGATAGCTTACGTCTTAATTTATAGTCGCGATATTATTTTATTGCAATGTCTATTATTTGACATTCGCAATTATCTGTTAGTTCCAAACGATTTTAACAGATGGCGTTATCTATTGAGTAATCCATAGATGGCGCTGCTATGTTAAACCTACAAACGTCATAGTCGGGCAAGCGTTATTCTAAATTCAAAATATTGTGAAGGTAATACAGTGAAATTATTCCTGCTTTTTAATTATTTGTGCTTCATTGTTCAAAACTCTTTAATTAAAATATATACATGTAGGTAAGTATTATCACATAGTTATAAAAGTGGAATAACTGCAGTATAGGAACCTCTCTCCATTTTTTTTCATTTTAATGCTAAATCTGGAAGAAAATTGTGTCGGTCGCTATAAATAAGCGAGATAGGCATTCAAAGTTTAAATTTTAAAAACAGGCCAAAATAAAAAATTAAGTAATTCACCACGCTATATTCGCCACGCTGATTCCTAATCTTCCATAATCTTTATTCGATCTCAATAAATAAGAGAGATATAGGCGTTCAAAATGTTCATTGCAATGTCAAGAAATTTGCGGTCATTTTGTTTGTACGTACCGTGGCCGACACATTCGGGTCCCATCAAACTTGCAGAAGGCAGATTTGCAGACGGCAATCTTGCAGACGGCATTCTTGCAGGCGGCAGTTTTGCAGAAGGCAATCTTGCAGAAGGCAGTTTTGCAAATGTCAAACTAACGTTTCGAGGGTCGGCATTTTTGCAGACGGCATTTTTGCAGAAAATGAAGTTAGGAGCAAAACATCGTATTTAAAATTTAGTGTTACCAGAGTAGAAATCGACAAAAGCCGCGTTTTCATATGTCAGGGTAGGGAAACCAGTCCACTTCTTTGAGTGTCCTCTCCATCGCAGATCTCAGCAATCAACTTTCGATTTTAGGGAAAGAAAAACCTAACCTAACCTAACCTAACAGAAAAACTTAAAACATTTTTTTTAATGTTTAGTTTGATGTACTGAATCATCCACTACAAGGATGCCGGTAATTAATGTCACTTCGATTTTAGGGAAAGAAAAACCTAACCTAACCTAACCTAACAGAAAAACTTAAAACATTTTTTTAATGTTTAGTTTGATGTACTGAATCATCCACTACAAGGATGCCGGTAATTAAATGTGGAGAGGTAAAAATATTCACCACTTTAATTTACCCTGACATGATAATTTGCTACTTCTTTTTCTAAATTTAAAATTTATAGCATATGCTTTACTGCTTTATTTTTGGTTTGTAAAATAATATAAAATTATTTTATTTCGTGTAATCATGTCCTAATGCGCCATTCTCAAACGTTGCTAACTTCGGGTTTGTATGCAAGTTTGCTTTCTGCAAGAATGCCGTCTGCAAAAATGCCGCCTGCAAGGTTGCCGCCTGCAAGGTTGCCTCCTGCAAATCTGCCCTCAACAAATTTGGAGCTGTCAAAAGTGACATGTTTTGACATGAAAAAGTGACAAAGTGGCATGACAGGCAAGTTTGCCGCATGCAAAACTGGCGCGCCCCACACATTCGAGCATATCGTAATATCGATAACAATTACCGATATTACAGAAATTATGACAATTTGCAGAGTTTTAAGATTAACCGAAATATTTAAAAAAAAACGATCAAAAAAAAAATATTTTCGTGAAACTTTTAAAAAAGGGCACAAATTTTTATGTTTTTTTCAATATTTTTTTTTTTTTTTTTAATTTTGCGGTAAATTTGAAAAAACGTTTTTGTCCACGGTGTTAATTTGATATTGAAGAAATTTCGTTGTTTCAGGTTACCTTTCGTCATCATCAACAGCCATTTTGTAAAAACACATGTTATTTACTAACAACTTTGTAATATACTCATTTGTTACAAACTTTAATAAAAATAATAATAAATTTTAAAATTAATTCTTTTGTATTGATTTTTGATTAATATCAACTGTACGAAAATTTTAATCAATCGTGTTGAAAGTCCTTCCCCTTTAAATCCCAATCCAGAGGATTTTTATACCAGCATTAACGTTTCCGTCTTCGTTCGTAAATAATAATTTCATTGTATTAATTAAGGGGTTACGGTAGTAGAAAATCTGTCATGGAGTTCGCCATATTTTTTTACAAATGGCATCTATTTAAAAAAGCATGGTGGTCCCCATGAATGATGTTCTCCTACCGTTCCTATTAAATAGTTTACTACAATGTAATATAACAAAAACCTTAGCCACAGCAACGCGTGGCCGGGTCTGCTAGTATATATATATATATATATATTTGGTTTACTATCCCAGGGGCTTTCCTGGCTACGGTGGCACATTCAGGCATACATTCAACCAACGCAAAATGGCGTCATAGCATTTAGAAATAAAATCATAGAGCACAACTCGTGGCGCGCCGCCTCTAGACTTGCTACGTTTATTCGTGCGTTTAAACGAGCCAACCTTCAGAGAAGCCACAGCGAGCTACCCGCCATAGAGTCACCGCATCCAGTGATATACCTTTCGCAGCCTGCCATCCCAGATCAACATACAAACTAGAGTTGTCAACTACAACGGGCGAACCCGTCACCTCAGACAGTTTTAACGAAATGTATCGTCTTGTGCTTACGTCTCCCGTGAGGTAAGCGCAAAAGACTTAGGACAAAACAATCCACCGTCAAGCTCCGCCACCTGCTCGTCAGAGGCCATCACCTTACGGCGAGGCACCGGGAAAGATAACCAGCGGGCAGCCTCGCCCCCTGACTACCAGTTTTGGCAGGATATCTCCGTCTGGAATCAACCTTCATGATACCTCCGTCCTCCCGACTGGTTACGGGTCCGAAGTCGCTTACGCAACCTCTACCTGTTGTATTACAGCGGTAATCCAGTTAGAATTTATCGCGGACCTGGGCGTTCTTTGCCCGTAGTGTCACACGGGATCGAGTGGCCCAAGGTCATTTCAAGGGTGGCATGACAACAGGTGAACATCCACCCCGCTGCTTAGGAAACAGTGTATTTTCATAGTCTCCAGACCCCTTCAGCAATTAGTCAGAATGCACAACCGATCGGTATCGCCGTCCAGTGGCGCCGGGATGCAGTCCCGCCAGGAGAAACCGGTCCACCAGCTCTGAGGCCTGAGACACGGGAGTCTTACCCGGGGTAGCCTTCCACTCGAGGAGGCTTCTGAATAGGAACTGAATCGTGAGTTGAGCCAATCCGCGATCGTTGTTGTGTGTTGAGATCGACATACAACAACAACCAGACACAGCGCCGAATCGGTGGCTACCGTCAGCGCTGCCGGCTTCGTCACCCGGCAGCCTCCGTTGCCGAACCAGCCGATCGACTACAAGCAGCCTTAAATACCACAAAGGAAATATAAAAGTATAAAGTAATAAGTAATAAACTATACAGCAGAAGTATAAAGTAATAAACTACAGAAAGTAGTAAACAAAGCATGTCCAGTCAGTGAGCTACACACCATTGAAGCCCCAAGCAAGTGCAGAATGCGCGTTGGGAAATTCCCATGGGGTGCACAGAGAATGTGTGCACTTTCAGGAGGTAGATATCACTATTCACACTCGTGTAAATACAGACGCTGCCCAGTGGCATAGTCGGTTAGGTCGCCTGGTCTTACATTGTAAGGTTCGATTCCCTTCATGGGTCACCATTTACACACATACATATAAAACTTTTTATTGTAGGGTTAGTTGTAAGAGATTGTCATATGCTAATAAATCCACACTTTGCAAAATGCCACAGTAAAGTAAAAACATAAAAACAATAATATTCATTCGTGATAGAATTTTTAAAAAATATATTCATCTAGTAGAAAAAATAACAGAATATTAGAACATCTTCGACATTCAAAACGCTTACCGGGACCGCTTACCGACCCCCGTCAGACGCACTTATTTGCCTATTTTTGTAGATTGTGAAGGGCTCTCTAGACGATCAAGCATGCTTGTCAAGCATTGCGTCACGGAATGGGTAGGGATAGTAAACGGCAAGAAATATGAAAATGTTTTTTTTTAATATTTAGGTACTAAAAACGCCTAATTAACTCGCAGGAATAATGCAAAAATATTTGCATTATTCCTGCGGTTCACTATCACCTCCCAGCCCGCGACGCGATGCTTGACAAGCATGCTTGATCGTCTAGAAAGCCCCTAATAAACGAGCTCGGGCATATATTTTTAAATACAAATTTGTTACCAACTAAATTTATCCGTTCTCAGTTGTAGACTATACTAATACCTCGATAATAAGCTCGTCAGTGATTTCTTTAGTCATAAAGACCATTTACAACTAATATTTCTGTGGCAATTAGGAAAACTACATAAGTCAGAAATAACATTTTCTCAGGAGAGCATTGTGAAATTTAGGACAACTTCAAATCTGTTAATATATGTTATTTTTTTGTACAACATGACTAAAATTGGCACATTGAATAAAAATATGTGCTCTCCTAAACTATATGTGTAATTTTAAAATAATATGTATCAATAAAAAGACAATTAACTTATGCTACTATGACAACCTATCAATAGTGGAGAAAAAGTACATAAGTTACACATATGTAGTTTTGCTCATCTCAACAATATATAACGTGTGAGAAAGTAGGTGCTGTAACTTCTTTTATATTGTGCTTCGAGTTATGTAGTTTTGCCCAATGAAAGACCTTACTCACCTCTTTTAATAACAGGTTTAATGACCTTGATATTTTTTCTCTGGACAGGAAGCTTTTTCTTCACGCAGTCGAAGAAAAGCTCAGGAACGATAATTAAATTAATTTAAATATTTATAAAATACGCACTACTTATTACTTTATTATATACAATGTATTTATATGTGTATGTATGTCTATATGTATATATATGTCAATAGTATACGTATGTATGGCCATTTTTGAACGTATATTACACATAGTGTTATAACAATCCCTTCCTTCCATTTCCATTCCCCTATTGTACTTTATACATTTAAATTTAGAAATGCTACTTCTTCCTTTTCTACTTTTTTCTTAAAAAAAAGGTTATTAAATTTTTATCTTTTAAATATGTGCTTTATATTATTTGCTAATTTGAAATGTATTAATGGCTATATTAATGTTAATTTATAAAATGTTTTTTTTATATAATGAATATGCTGTATACATTTAGCTAATAAAAAATTAAAATTAAAATAAAAATAAAAAAAACGCTGTTAAATGGTCATAATTAACTCATTTTGGCCAAAAAACGACTTATGTAGTTTTGCCTAATTGCCACAGATTTGTCCACACGCGTAAATCTGAAAATAAATCCTTTGTGTAAACCTTAAATGTTGGATGAAAATATAATGAATATCAAATATTTGTAAACGGATTTGAACATATATTGTCCCAACTCGCGGAACGAGGGAATTCCCTAATCCTTTTTCTAATGCAGGGGTATTACGGCGTCCGGGATTACTTAAAACCATATCAGACCGCCGCGGAATGCCGAGCACCGCGTCAGAGAAAAGGATTTATTGTGAAAGGAGCGGGTAGTCGTGCGTCTAGAACTTTTCCCGCGCAGGCAAAGCAGGAACAGGAGCTTAGCAAATCTCCAGGCCCGAATCTAAGCCTATGCGTGCAATACAGTCGTTTTATGAAATTGAAGACTATCGCGGTTGTTTGACATTATAAATAGGATAGAAACGAATTACCGCGTGAAATTTGTAGCACCCGAAGTTTCGGTGACGTTGCAGCCGCCGTTGTCTAGGGTACCCCTAGACAACGGCGGCGGCGAAATTCCCCCAAATTTTCTATATTCTACATTGCTTAGTTTTTTATATTGGTTTATAATATATTTACAACAATTTTAATTGTCCGCCTTAGATTGCGATTGCGCACTCTGACTAACAGTCGGGGGAGTCTAGAATCAGTACTGTTTCCTATAGAGCGGGGGTGGTTGCGGACCTTACGGCGACTGCTCTTGAAACGACCATCGGCTACCCGATGCTGGGTGAACAACCGGGCAAAGGATGCCGTGGTAGATTCGGTATACACCGTTTCACCGCTTCGAGAGCACCGCGTAAGCGACCTCGAACTCGTAACCAATCGAGAGACTGGAGTAATCTGGTCGCAATTGGAAGTAAGGGCGTGAGTTTAAGCCTGCTGGGTAATACTCCTGGCTATCTCGCGGTTAAGACGTTGACCTCTTACGGATTTGTGGCAGAGCTAGACGGTGGACTGTTTTGTTCAAGTCTTCTGCGCTCACTCCAGGGAGATAGAACGACTAATCGTTAAAACTTGGTGAGGTGACGGGCTCGCCCGTTGTAGTCGACATCTCTAGTTGTCCGCCTTAGAACAGGCTATTACCCAGTGAGGCGATATTAAAATAGGATCAGTGGCAAAAGTTTCTGGCAAAACATGGTATCAGTTTTTTGCTACTGGATTTTCGGCTATGGCATTGTAATTGTATATGTCCATTTACCGTAGATAATTGTAAATTAACAAATAAATAAATAAATAAAAAATAAAAATAAGCCATGGGCACCACATCAAATCACCACAATCAGTCTGCTTCTCACCCACGTAAAATATAGGAGTTTCATTACAATCAATTAAAATTTAAACCTATCAATATCGATATATTCTTGTTGTCCTTTACTTGTCCTTGTCCTTGAATATTTGTGGCACCATAAAATACACTTACATTTACTAAAAGGTAGTTTCTACTAAGGGAATTAGGTAGTTAGTAGATGCTTCCGCTCTAGTCTCAAGAGCTTGCTGACCTATTCTCCTATTCTGTAGGTGTTTTAGGAAGACAACCGATTTCTGTTTTATTTATAAAATTTGGAATTTTACATTCAGAAGTACAGACGAATAACATGGATGATTTTTATATCAATGTCACTCAATAACATTGATATAAAAATCTGTTCTTTTAAAAGTGAATCCAAAACTATATTGTTTATATTATATAATATATTGTTTGTCTGTCTGTCTGATAGGGGTATATTCGTGTGAATGTGGAGTGTGTATCTCTGCTATAGTACTATAGTATTAGGAGAAACCATATTATAGTAAACTGTTCTCCAATTCGGCCCTGAATAGCGCCGAAGGATGCCTTAATGCGAGGAGCAAACAGCCGACGGAGCTATCAAAACTCGCGGCCAAGAAAAGCGGCTTTCCTCGAGTGTACACATTCACTCGCCGCCAACTCTTAATTTCTTCCGTCCAACAACATCTACAGCCGCTTAAAAGTTCCACTCCATCCACCAACTCTGCACAGACTACGAATTACTACTTATAAAACAGGTTTGCTTTTTACATGGGCGGCAGTAAAATCAATAACAGAAAACAAGCGTGTTAAATAACGAAAGAAAGAAAAAAATATACTTTTATTGTATTGACACTTACATTGGTATAGAAAATGTTAATGTTTGTTGAGTCACAATTGCTTGATTTGAGGCAGTTGTATTGCCTCAAAGAAATACTTCGTCTCAAAAACAAAATGAAGACGAATATTGTGTTTCTCCGGAAAATAGTGAGAGATCAGGAGTTATAAGGGAGACTTTAAAGTCTAACGTCTTTTGGTCACTACAGCTTTCTTGCTCCAAGAATGGTTAATATCATGAGTAGAAGGGACATATTGGGAATTAGCAGCAAGCAACGAAAATATCACCTTACATTATGGCTAATAAACCTTGGTAAGAGAGAGACAGAGAAAACATTTATCACAATTTTAAATTATGCAAATAGTCGCGTGAATTCGTGGTAACGGCGCCTTCTATATAGTCAAGTCGAGTCACTCACCAGCGGCTCATCTGCCGGTGACTCGATTCCACTAAAAGTCTGCCATCACCAAAAAAAGTTGAGAAACCACCGAGCTATATTGTTAATAGTTGAACTACATTCGTCGGCTCGACAATATTTGTCACTGAGCCGTGTGACTATTGTCACTGAGTCATGTACTATCCGAGTTATTCCTACAGAAATACACCATTTGAATTATGCGTCTTTTAAATTACCTACTATACGTTTCAACAGTTATTTCGTCTATATTCTGTAACCACGCGGATTTATTTATGTTAAAATAAAATTGGAATGAAGCTTTCTATATTAAAAATCTTCCTCTGTAGAGAAACAGCGTAATAATTTCACTACGTCTAATCTGAAAATACAATATCCTATTGTGCATTTTATTCGCCACGCGCGCCGAGCCGCGTAAATTTCAGGTCGTTGTAGCGCAAGAGCTCACTACCATTTTATTCTGAGGTCAACGGTTGAATATGTTAGGGAGCTACTAACCGCTTGTTTGATCCTTTTTACAAGTGTAACCAAAGTGCAAAGAAACTTCTTTGTCTCTCAAAAAAATGTAACTAAAGTCAGTATTCACGCAAGGTGTGTATGAACTCAGCGCCGGATTAAGTCAGCGCGGGCCCGTAGCAAATTCTCTCAAAAGGCCCTTGATTTGCTTTAGGTTCTTAAGTTTAGGGTGTAAAATAAAATAGAACTTTTTGATAGATCCCTTTTATTCCTAAAACAAGGTAATAAAATATAATTTTTGGAGGTAACGTGTAATCCAACAATGTTTACAAAGAGAAAAAAAAAATTCGGCGCCACAGCTACGACCAAAACTCCGCAATAAAATTAAATTGAGGAAATATTCAAATATCACAGTTTCAATCATATTCGACAATATAAATACAAAAATTAAATATATTTACAACAGTGGCACTGTTGTTTTAAAAATATACACATATGTACAATTTTCTTTTTCAACAAACTGTTTGAAATTTTGCAATGTGGACAAACACTACAATCTAAGTAAAATCAGACCGTTTTTATATAATTCACACCGACAGATCAGCCATCATTGTACGGCGCACCTTTATTAACCAATACTAAATAAATTACAATAAAAAACTCCCACTTTACTCATAATAATTACAAAAAAGGAATTGCACCGCTTAACAAAAGTATATAAACAAAAGGGTAACTGCACTATAAAACAGCTAGCCGAAGATTTCGCGGCATTTAAAGCACAGATGTTATCCATGCTTAAAAGTTTAATGGAGCGGCAAATCGCTCCTTTATATACAATTGTTGATAATTTAGACTCTAAAACCAGGATCCGCGAATTGATTTTCCACTGTGTAAGAGAATCCGATGAACACTCGGGGGTTTCTTCAGTTCAGACCGTAATCAAAACAAAATTAGCATGCAATATTCCAAGATTCGATTGCTGTTTAGCAATCGAATCTTGTTTTCGTATTGGAATAAAAAAAACAGATAAAAGTCGGCCTATCCTAGTGAAGTTCTCAAATACAGCATTCAAAAATATCATCTGGCTTAACAAACGTAAATTTAAGCGACAAAGTATCGTAATTACTGAATCGCTTACCAAATTAGACTAAAGAAGTCGAAAAAGTCGGAAAAGTCGAAAAGTCGGAAAAGTAAAAAAAGTCGAAAAGGTCGAAAAAGTCGAAAAATGCAAAAAAGTGGGAAAAGTCGAAAAAGCATTAATATTTTATCATGTAAATTAAAAACATTGAATATATTTTAATTATAAAACGACTTTCATTTAATCACCGAACGAAACTCAAACCGTACACGATTCGGCCATATTTATTATAGATTTCAATGAATTGGATTTGGAAGGTTGATTAGAATCAATAAACGCTTGTCTTTTACAAACAAATCAATTTTAGGTGGTACGAAGTTCACCGGGTCATCTAGTCGTATATAAAAATATCCTTTAAATGTCACGGACAAATATCTAGGACAAAATGTATCTACAGAGTGCCGCATTCCTATGAAAGTTTCCCTACACCAAACTAAATAGGAAAACATTTTTATAAATAGGATAGAAACTAATTTACCGCGTGAAATTTGAACAACCCGACTTTTCGGTGGCGTTGCAGCCGCCGTTGTTCAGGGTAGACTGAGAGCTGTCAATTCGCTGTTTCGCGGGTAGGCCGCATACCGCTGCCGCCACTGCGTAGGCTATAACGGTGGTGGGGGGGCTGGGCTCGTCTACCTCTTTCAGTCTACCCTGGACAACGGCGGCTGCAACGTCACCGAAACGTCGGGTGCTACAAATTTCACGCGGTAAATTCGTTTCTATCCTATTTATAATGTCAAACAACCGCGATAGTCTTCGATTTTATAAAATATATTTTTTTATATATTTTGACCGAAAGACATGCTTTTAGGTAATACATTTTTGAGACGTTATTTTACGTAATAACGAAGTATATTACAACTAATTTTGTTTATATTTAGTTATTACAATTCATCTACAACTGTTCTTTGATTGAGCCTTTTATAGTGGAAAAATCTGAATACCCGAAAACTAAAAATAATAAACCTATTTCCTCTGCTACGAAGTCTTAAATGAAAAAAAACTAGTAGATATCTTTCAACTCCGTTTTTCATGGCAAAAAACGCTTTGTTCAAAACATCTCAAAAAGCGACAGTGAGAGTTATAAATAGAAAACCGTATCGCTACCCATCCGATTTACTTTTCAATAACTTCCAGATACTTGATATCAGACAACTTTACATAAAATCGATTGTCACTTATTTTCACCACGACACAGATCGGCATTCCAGCCGAGATCACAAACACGACACAAGAAAAAAGCAAACCCAGAAGCAAATTCGGACGAACACAAGGTTTGCCCAGAGACATTATAAAATATGTTTCTGGCCCCTTGCGACACTCACCGACGGGCAGAAGCTGAGAACCAGTACCGCTTTCAAAGCTGAGGTCACAAAATGGTTACGTGCAAAAAGTAGAGGCGAATGCGAAAGGCTTCTCATGGAAATTGTGTCCTAAAATAATAAAAAAAATAAAGTTTTTGCAACTATTTATTTTTGTTTATTTATATATTATTGTGTAAGCATATATAAATTATATACTGAATATAGGTAGATACGTTTTGTATATATGTATGTATGTGTTTGTGTATGTGTATATATATATTTTATATGTATGAGTGTGTATTTATACATAAATGTATCTATTTATTATAATGCCTATGTAGGTAACTATCCTTTATGCTTTTATTATTACCCCTTTACTAACTAAGATTATATGTCTTTTTCTTCAAATTTTCTTAACTATGTTGCTAAAAATTTTCATTATTTTAACCGAAAATTTATAAAAATGTGTACTTGTACTATGTAACAAACATAAGAGTGGTATCACTTCAAACCAGACTGTAGTCTAGTGGAGCTGATAAAATCCATCAAATCTGTACTTTCTTTGCTTCGCAAACAATGATTAAGTATTTGCTCTTTTTACACTGTATTATTTATGTCAACATTGCAAATTTTTATTTTGGATTTAAATAAATAAATAAAAAAAATAATAAAAAATCTTGTAATATCAAAAACAGGCTTAATAAGAAAAACGTCTAAAAAAATGTCTATTGTTTATTTTGATTTCCAAAATCATTCATAGGAGTGCGACACTCTTTTGTTTAGCCAGACAGCCTGAGCCTGATTGAGGAAGACAAACCAAATTTACATGTCAGGCGGATGTTTAATTTATGATGGCTTAATCGGCAAACCGGCCAACTCCGTATTGTGAAATTTTACAGGAAACTCAAAAAACTTCCTAAAAAAAATATAAGTTACAATATCCAGATTCCAAAAATCCGTTTGGTGCCTTTTTATTTTGCGAATGGTATTTACTGAAAATTATAAAATAGTTGTCCTCTTTTCTGTATAGCTATTATGGAAGTCTATCGGAAATAAAAACTATAAAATACATTATAAATATGCAATAAAACACTATAAATACAGGTCTTAAATATGATTTTATTTCTTAATCAATCTTCATGTGGTAGGTTATCGTAGTAGTCCCAGTAGTCCACCGGTATAGTGTAAGTGTTAATTCCTCGAGGTCTTTGAATTTAAGTTTTTTTTTTATTTTAAGCCTTTTGTTATATGAAGATCCGGTAAGTTTTCAATTGATTTACCTGTGATATTTTTATGAAATGAAATGAAATGAAATGAAATGAAATGAAATGAAATGAAATGAAAATCTCTTTATTGCACAATAAAATAAGGTACAATGGCGGACTTATTGCTACACTACAGCAATATCTTCCAGTCAACCAACATGCTGGTGTGAAAAGAAGAGTAGGCAACAAATTATAGCCTAAAATTAAATTTGAAATTATAGCATATAATATACATTGTGTGTGTATCTAAAGTAAAATGTATCTAAAGTAAAATTTTATCATATCGCTGTAGGTGTAACTGCCATTCATGTGTAAATCTGAACTTAAAGTATACGTTTCCTTTATTATATTGCAGCGCACGAATATCAGTGACCTAAAAAAACAAGATTAATTTAATTAATCCGGAAAATTTACACCCTTCCACTACTTATCCCTGAAGAAAAAGATTAATAAAGTGGGATAAAAATAATAGGACCAAATAAAAATAAAATCTAAGATACCTTGGCGTTTCCTATGGCTTTTCCTGGTATTATCGACTTGTAAAACTGTAGACTTCCGAAGGATTTAACGAATTCATGAGTTAGGTAGGATACATGCTTAGGATGTATGAGTGCTCCAAGACAAACTCCTGCTTATTCAGCCGGTACATGAATTACTTTATTTCTCAGCATCCTCTCTATGGCGGCATGCATCGAGTCAGCCTCCATCTGGATGTGGCAAATCTCCAGATGCTTTTGCTCAATTGTGTTGTTGTTTATCGTTGCCACATTTAGTAAAGCATTTGCTAATACTATGTTTCTATTTTGGGCTGTACATCCATCGCTGTACACAATTATAGTAGCATCAGAGGATAGCCCACCTTCCGTCTTATTCCAGAGATAACAAAATCCGTCTTTAGTTTTCAAATTGAATAAATAGAAATTGTGTGTGCACAACTAGAGTTGTCAACTACAGCGGGCAAGCCCGTCACCTCAGGAAGTTTTAAAGATTAGTCATTCTGTCTCCCTTTAGTAAGCGCAGAAGACTTTGACAAAAACAGTCCACCGTCAATCTCCGCCACATGCCCGTAAGAGGCCAACTCCTTAACCGCCGGGCTTACCTACACTCACGCCCTTAATTCCAATTGCGATCAGATTACTTCAGTCTCTCGATTGGTTCCGAGTTCGAGGTCGCTTGCGCGGTCCTGTCCCTTACGAAGCGGTGAAACAGTGTGTACCGAATCTTTCGCGGACCACGGCATCCTTTGCCCGGTTGTTCACCCAGGATCAGGTAGCCGATGGTCGTTTCAAGAGCAGTCGCCGTAAGGTCCGCGACCACCCCCGCCCTATAGGAAACAGTACTGTACTTGGTTTTATAATATAGAGATGAAACATTCGATTTAGGTGCCAGTACAGCTTGTATGTTTGCCGTAATTATTATTGCACGTCGTCCAGTACAAAAATGGCCGCTAGCGTCTGAGTTAGCCACTTTTCGGTGTTGCTATGCCAGTGTTGGGAGTTGCCCTTTTTACGTGTCCGCTGTTTTCTTCTGAATTATATAAGTTGAGGAGTTGTTTCATGTTGCATAATGTAGGCGACAACTAAGCGCATTCAACAACGTCAAAATATAACTTTGGCTTAAAACAGGAGTTGGACGGTTTCCAGGTTAAGCCGACTAGTAAATTTTAAAACGGCGCGCGCGGCAGCCTTACGAAATTACTGATTTTTAAAAGTTCCTTAAGACTCGGCGCAAACGAGTCACAGGTTACAGCCACTTGTGGATAACAATACGCTTGACAAGCAGATAATACGATTTTTATACATTTTGACCCGCCACACACGCTTGGACGGTGGCCGCGCCACGCTACCTCTCGCTCGCACTCGCCACTCGCTACGCTACTCGTCGCAGTTGACAGCCACCGGTGGCTATGGTCGGTGGCGCTTTTGCGCCTAGCCTAAGAGGTCCTTAATGAATCTCCAGCATGTATGTAAGGTTTCGCGAGAATTCTCCCCAACCACGTATCCCCCCCAACCAGGTATTTTCTACTTTTTAAGATTTCACTAACTGCCATCCTAATGTACTATATTATATGATTATTATATTATAACATACTATTGTATTATATCATATTATATATAATAAATATTATTATCCAATTACTCATACTTCTATTATGCTCTATCCAAATAACCTTAATAACAACCTATTTATTTTTTTTATTTTCTTGCCATTATATTATTATTAAATTTATTATATTTTTTTCTACTCAATCAACGTGTTCATGTTATTTCTCTGTGTGCATATTATTGTGTAATGCAAGCATAGCAAACTATTCATAGGATAGTAAATTGGTTTCGTTTAAATATGTTTTTAAGATACTAGTATCATATATTTACTATCTGTAAGTTTGCTTTAAAATAAAATAAAATAAAAAAGTAGAAAAAAATGATGTCAAAATAAATGAGATTGACGGGAAGATATTATATATAGTGTTCCTGTTTCTAGGCTAACATGAGGTAAGGACGTATGTAGTGAGCTCTCTGACTATGCAAGAACGCAGTTGGGGGCGGAACGTGGCGCTGACATTAGCGAGAAACTAATTTAGCACCGTGGAGAGCAGCTGGGAGCCAGAGATTGTTCCCGGCGCACCGTTATTAACTCTATTATTCTTTTCTATGAACATCTCGAGGCGAGGCGGCTGCTACGGCGACCTACTGTGCTACGGCTACGACCCAAGAATGGGCGTTTGTAAATTGCAATGCATGCCTGATGCAGGTGAAAATAAACGAGTGAGCAGCTTAAGTTACCCACAATATTAAGTTCAGCGCAAAAATTAAAAGTGTAAGGGGCGGATACATGCAGAAACGTCAAAGCAACACATTTTTCAATCAAAATAAAACGTTAAATTACATACGTTTCAGCTATTAAATCTATACTAATATTATAAAGAGGTAAAGTTTGTGACCTTGTAGGAAATAATATCTGGATCTACTGAACCGATTTTGTAAATTCTTTTACCAATAGAATGCCACGTTATTTGTCAGTGTTATAGGCTATATTTTAATTCGAAACATGAAAAGACTTTTTCGTGGTAGTCAGATTTGCAAAGTAACTCGGAGAAAAAACGGTCGAACGAAAACGTTTCTAACTAACGCTGCTTTAACGATGAGAGATATATGATTAACTTCTAGAAAAAAGTTGTAGAACTTGATAATGCCTACAAAAAAGTCAGCGACAGCATATGTCTAAATTTTATATTTAAGTCACAAAAAGTAGTGTTTTATATTAAAAAAATAATTTATATCGTTAGGTCATATTTATTGGTCATATTATCAACAATTATGAATTCATATCAAAATAAGTAAATTTATCGTCTCAAATGTTTAAAACAAACGACTTTTCCCTTTTACTGTATATAATTTCACTTTTACTGCATAAATGGTTAAAGAGATAAGATACTCAAAAATAAGACACCCAAAATAACGGTAATATAGTCAATTTGGCATGCAAATACATACATGCATATGCAGTAAAAATATAACCCTTCTTTTGGCAGTCAGTAAATAAATCAAAGCACTCAGTACTAACCAAACCACACTCATAATTTCATCACAAGTAAAAAGTTTTACCGCCCAACGAAGTGGGCACTGGATAAATAAAAATTCGCAATGATTTAATATCAAACAATAAAAAGAATGAAGGATAAATAAAATCAAGAGAACTTATTAAATTCGATATTGTCAAAATCCTAAATGCTATAAAACGGGTTTTAATTAAAATACACTTTAATATTTTCTTAAAGTGTAACTCCCCGAGGCTTATTATGCGAAATAGCAATTTATTGTAAAATATGTTAGATTGCCAAAGAAAGTTATTTCTAAGCTTACTCGGTCGATTTTTTAAATGAACAATATTAGAGCATTTACAAGTAGTTTCTTGGTTCTGACGCTGAGACACTACCGAATTATGTATAATATAAGACCTTTAGACATAAGAACCTACATCTCCTCAAATCGCCAATTTCCATTAAAACCTAGGTTTTGCAACAAATCAGTTCAGTTTTATTATTTTTTCCCACGTTAAGTATATTTTTTAAAGTAAACGTTTTTAAAAATCCATCATTAGACACGAGTAGACCTTATTAAGATGTCTATCTATAATAGTAGTATTTTTTATTCAAAAATATATTTCATTGACGTAAAATAAATACTCCTATATAACAACATATTATTCTTCAATAGGAAGGTAAAAACAAAATTGAACATTAGACTAGCATATAGAAAAGACAAAAAACCGAAAAATTTTGGATTCTCCATTTTTCTGTCTGAATCACAATCCAGAAGGGTCACTAAATCTCCCCTCGGATAGAAACCATTGTGATCAAGAACAATATGAGTGGATTAATGATACTCTTACCTGAGGAGGAGCCGTCGACGTTGAGAGCGGTGACAGATAATCACTCTCCTGTGATTGATTGCCATTGATGAATTTGTCAATCAACACGTGGAGGATATTATCGAGAGATTGAATTGGTAAATTGTGAATTGATCACCCGGATTATTCGGTCAATGTCATCATCCCACAAAAAGGTGACTGGATTAGTAAAAATGAGGTATATTGATTGTTTGTGACTTTGATTTATATTTTAAGATAACGAATATCGAATTAAAATTAGGTATACATATTTTATCTTCTTCTTGACATTTATGTGATATTAGACGTACCTATGCAACCCACGTTACTTGCCAAGAAGGCCGTAACAGGGAATTATCGAATTGGCAGCCATTATGTGATTAGTAACATAATAGCTGAAGTGGGTGAATCAGTGCAAGCAAAAAAAACAACTTTAGATTTAAAAAATAGGGAAACAAAAAAAAACTTTTTTTTTTAAATCCATTATAAACGTTTACAATGTTGGCATTAAATTAAGATGTAGAATCGAACAGATTATTTGGATACATGGTTTGCGAAGCAAAGAAAATATAGGATTCTTGGAATTTATCGACTCCACTAGACCATAGTCTGTATAATATTATAAGTTATTATAAACACTATTATTTATTTCATAGTAGACCTACTTTTATGCAATTTTCATAATTGACAACATAGTTCAGAATATTTGAAGAAAAAATCGGTTGTCACCCTAAGACTTTTCCGGCAAGCAGAAAATACATCCCTTATAATCCTTCCCCTAATCCCCCTCACCCATTCAACCCCCGCCATGCCTTACAATACTCCACCCCCCAACACTCCCTCAACCACCCCTAACTAACGCCCCCTCCCCACCCAACGCCCCGCCTCCCACTCACCCCCCCCCCCCGTCCCTCGTTTCCTTACCCCCCCAACGCCACCCCCAACCCCACCCCTAACCCCTTCACCCTCACCAAATAAACCCACATTACCTCCAAACCCCCAACCCCACCCTAACCCCCCTCCCCCCGCCCCAATCATTACCCCCAAAAACCACTATTATAGCACTCTAGATAAGGCGGGATCGAAGAAGAATATCGGAAGAAGAAGATTATTTTCGTCCGGAACTTTATACATCCTGAGTACTTGGTATATCTTCTTCGAAGTTAAAGCACTGTAGGTAAGGTGGTATAGGAACCCACGGAAGAAGAAGAATATTTTACTCTGGATTTTTACACTATTTCGTCATATGTTTCTGTACTAGTTTCGTTTAGTATAAAAATGGTAATATTTTTAAAAAATATGTAGACTTTAAAACGATGTAATGTTTTTTCCCCCTAATTTTAACAACTTTCCTGATAAATAAAAGTTTGACATGCGTTAAGCGCTCTGCGCCATCTAGCAATCGGTAAATTACCGCGAATAAATAATATTCGCGGTATTTTACCTACCGCTAGATGGCGCAACGCACTCGACTAAATATTACATTTTTCAAATTTCAAGAAAAAAACCATTTGCGAACTTTGAGTCATTAAAATGCGCAACCCCAAACACGAACTTTTGGAAATAATAACCCAAAGGAAAATTCAAGGCAAGAGGAGGCCTGTTCGGCGAATGGCATTAGGTCTGCAAAATCTACGCCAGTGGTTCCAGCTGAGCACTGACGCATTGATCCGTGCGGCAGTCTCCAAGACGGAAATCAGAAGGATGATTGCCAACCTTCGCTAAGAGACGGCCCTACAAGAAGAAGAATAAAAAGAAGGCATTCAACTTTGGCACTGTCCTTTTGGTGTACCCCAGGACTCTCAATTGGAACCGCTTTTATTCAATGAGTCTATTCATGATATCAAGTGTTGTTTTCAGACCTCGCATTGTATAATTTATCCTGATGAACTGAAAGTCTACGTTTAAGTCAAAAGTGTATCCAAATGTAGGATATTACAAGCAGATCAGAATCGCCTCTCACAATACTGCGTAGCAAATAAACTTCATTCAAACGCATTTGAGTGTAGCAAAGTTTCCTTCGCGTAACAGAATACGGTACAATTTTGACTACCAAGTGTGCATAGTGAGTACAGGTTGGAAAAGCGCAAAGCGGAATATGGGAGTAGTTGTCATAGCAAATGTTTATTTGGCAATCACATTGAATATGCAAACCTATCGGATCGTGCAAATCTATCGCGTTTTTTTAATTATTACCTGCTTATTATTATGATTAACTTTCTTCTATGTTCTATTTGAAACTTGTATTTTACAAACGGCTCCATATTATAGCCATTTTGGCTTTAATTTTAAATATCAATTTCAGGAATTTAATATAAGAGCGCGGTTTGATCCTTTATTAAAGAAAAATTAAATAAAATAAGCAACATCATTTACCTAAACATATTTACCTCTAAAAGATATAGCTGATTTAATTAGCAATTACTTTTAGGTTCTTGAATAACTTCTTTGCATAAGAGTATATATCGTAAACCCGCTTACCTTCCAAAAAGGCTAAAAGCTTCCATTAGCACTAAAAGGCTTTCCTTTCGTGAAATAAAACGAAATTGCCATTTTCCCTTGCACGAGAATAATTTAATAAAAATTTCCCGAAATTCTTCGTAATTTAAAAGGTGGTGGAAAACGCTGTTTAGATCGAATTTAACAGGAAAATATCCGACATCTTTTCTGAGAAAAATACCTAATTCGTGTTGTCTACAAAATCTACCCTGATCATTCCTAACAACACGTCAAATTTTCGTATAATATCATTCTAATTGATTTTAATATCATAAAGTATTGTAAATTTTAGATTGACTTGTTTACACGACAGATATTTTAAAAAATAAAATTGCAATTTTCCTCATAACATTGTGCCTCATTTCATCTCCCGAATAATCTAATTGCAAAAGGCAACTTGTGGCGACTCACCGATTGTCAAAGTAACTAATCGCTTCATATTCGTAAAACTTATTCATCGAATGTACTTCAGATATTCTAGAGCCTAGCTACCGCTCTCGCCTGTACACCTCACCTCAAAATTCTACATATTTCATATATCATATTTAATTTAATGGGTCCTAATAGGGTCCTATTGCCTGTCTTCGTGAACTAAAATCGGAATTAGTTCATGACAGCGAGAGAGAGCTATAATTTAGACCGGTATGTAAAATAAACGGTTGTCACAGTTCCAGCATAAAACTACTAATTCGATATAAATTATCGAAATATAAGACGAGATGAAATGTTTGCAAATTAATTCAGATGGTTTTATGTTGAGCAGGTAGTTTTTAAAAAGTACAAAATGTACATTATTGTCATTTTAGCAAAATATAGAGCCATTTGGGCTATAATATAAATTACCAATTTCAGGAATTCAATATAAGAGGTCGGTTTAAACCTTTATTGAAGAAAAATTAAATTAAATTGGATAATCAACAGCACATATAGGAGCTCAGCTTGTAGCATCTCACCATTCATTAATCCAGGTAGAATGGTTTTGGGCCCGAATACGTTTCTTCCTGAACTCGGAGTGTTCTCGACAGAGATACGTGACAATACATTAGGGCGAAATAAAAAACCGACGATAGTCGCTTTCCAGCATAAAACTAATCGAGCAAAAGCAGCATAATCTAAGACCGGACGAAACGTATTCAAACTAATTCAGATGGTCCGGCGGGTAGTTTGCGGGAAAGCTACGATCGTTCATTTTACAATCCGCTCTAACACACTGCTCTGTCCTGTTCGCATGAACTATTTTCCTATATTTGTTCACGAAGAAACGCAATCGAGCCAATTGTGCACTTGCGTACACATTAGATGGGCTACCGAATATGTACGTCAATTGCATTATTCGACTACTAAAACGATACACGACGTATAATTCCGCTATTCCATTCTGCCCCAAAACCATTCCTCTCAATTGGTTCGGAAACTAATTCGCAAAAAATATGCTTAAACATTCATTTTAGCGCAGGCCCGATAGCGATACCTTCGCCTTTCAGTCGAATGAGCCGCATGAATAGCCGCGCAAACGTAGAATTTTCGTCACACAAAGCAATGAACTAGTCGCTTATCGCGTATTCGCCATTTTTAACCCGTTTATTCGAACGGACACGCGGCGCCATTGTTAGCGGTTTGCTCTGCACGGTTAGATACAAAAAGTTGCAAAAAAAAAACAGTTGACCGGCCTGACCGGTTAGTTTTCCCTTCAGTAACAAACCCTAGACTAATGCAAAGAATGAAATTATGTATTTATATTAAATAAAAGAAATTATAAAATAAATGAAAGGAGAAGTATCGGGTGGGAGTAGACCAGGAGCGTTTCCAATCATTTTTTCTCTTTTCAGTGTTTATTATTAGTGTTTCCTACTGTACTATTGGTCACTTGGTCAGATGGGCTTCTTACTGCTTTCATACAGCAGCAACAAAACAATGTGAAATATGAGGATCGATGCTGGAAAGGAATAGACGATTGGTAGATCCCAACCAAGGATTAAAACTAATGATTGATGGAAATTGCTTTATATCTACACTAGCTGACCCGTGCCCACTTCGTTGGGCGGTAAAACTTTTTACTTGTGATGAAATTATGAGTGTGGTTCGGTTAGTACTGAGTGCTATGATTTATTTCCTGACTGCCAAAAGAAAGGTTATATTTTTACTGCATATGTATGTATGTATTTGCATGCGAATTTGACTATATTACCGTTATTTGTGAGTGTTTTCTTGTGAGTGTAATATTTGTGAGTGTCTTATCTCTTTAACCATTTATGCAGTAAAAGTGAAAGTATATGCAGTAAAAGGGAAAAGTCTTTTGTTTTAAATACTTGAGACGATAAATTTACTTATTTTGATAATAATTCATAATTGTTGATAATATGACCAATAAACATGATTTAAATTATTTTTTTTAATTTGAAAGACTACTTTTTGTGACGTAAATATAAAAGTTAGACATACGCTGTCTGTGACTTTTTTGTAGGCATTATCAAGCTCTACAACTCTTATCTAGAACTTAATAATATATCTCTCATCGTTAAGGCAGCGTTAGTTAGAAACATTTTCGTTCGACCGTTTTTTCCGACTTTGGAAATCCGACTACCACAAAAAAGACTTTTCATTTTTTAGATTAATGTAAAGCCTATGACACCCATAAATAACGTGGCTTTCTATTGGTAAAAGAATTTTCAAAATCGGTTCAGTAGATAAAGAGATTACTTCCTACAACGTCACAAACTTTACCTCTTTATAATATTAGTATAGATATCGACTAGTGGAATATTAGCTGCTGCTATTTCCCCCCTGACAGAAATCATGCGGAAAATGTTAATTCCTTTTTGCTAAAATTAAGTGACATACGAAGTAATTATCCTGACGACAATTTTGTAATTGTTGGAGATTGGAATTTCCCCAAGATCAAATGGATTAACTCGTCAGAGAGTGGTGCAATCCCAGTTCAATATACTGACAGTCTCAGTTGCCATTTTATCGATACCTTGTCATTTCTGCTCTTGAATCAATATAACACTCAGTATAACAAGTTGGACAGAATATTAGACCTCGTACTTAGTAATTTAGAATGTACAGTTGAGACTTGCTCAAATCCTTTTGTTCCTATAGATGAATACCACCCAGCTCTTCTGATCTCGATTCCAATCTCCTTAAAATCACTTAACTGTAATGCTCGAGTCATAAAATTGTTCGGGCAAGCAGATTACTCACTTATTAATGAAGCACTATCAAAGGTTGACTGGGACTCAAAAATTAACAATTGCGAAATGGAATTAGCCACCATACGTTTCTATAAAGTCCTTAATGGTATCATCAGCGAGCATGTACCGTCGAAAACTATTTCGCATCGTCAATTTCCTCCTTGGTATGATGCATCATTGATTAAAATAATCAAAGAAAAGCACAAATTCCACCGTAAATGGAAGATAACCGGTAATCTCGTCCACTATGAGGCATTTTCAATACTTAGAAGACGCCATAAAGAATTAAATAGTCTTCTTTACGAAGCCTATATAGAGAAGTCTGAAGAATACATAAAAGACAACTCAAAATTCTTCTGGAAATATGTAAAATCTAAACGATCCACCCCCGGTATCCCGTGCGAAATGAATTTTAATTCTGATGTAGCCACGAGTGGTCCGGATATATGCAAGTTATTTTCTCAGTATTTTCAATCAGTTTATGAAAACCACGATCCTCATATTGACTTCCGCGTACCTAGTTACCCCAACCAACAATCAGTCGATATATACGACGTACGATTTGACGAGGAAACAACCTATAATTATTTGCGCAAAATAGATATAAACAAAACCGCTGGCTCTGATGAAATACATCCTATATTTGTCCTTAACTGTGCATTAAATTTGGCTTATCCACTAACGACATTGTTCCGTAAATCATTAATAGAAGGCGTTTTCCCCAAAATATGGAAACAAGCATATATATGTCCAATATTTAAGCAAGGTTCGCGAAATAATGTTCAAAATTATCGTCCCATATCAAAACTCCCAATATTTAGTAAGTTAATGGAAAAACTCGTACTCGAACAATTATTCGCAGCTGTTCGTTCGGTCATAGTCCCAGAACAACACGGATTTTTCAAATCAAGGTCTGTAGAAACCAACCTTATTACCTTCACTGATTCTGTCCTTAAGTCTATGGATAAACGTATACAGGTTGATGCTCTATACACAGATTTTTCTAAGGCATTTGATAAAATAAATCATAACTTACTTTTAAAAAAGTTATGGGCTTTGGGGATTAGGGGTGACTTGTATCGCTGGATTTCCTCGTATATCGCATATCGGACTCAAGCGGTAGTTGTTCAGGGTTATCAATCCGAGTTTTCTGAAATTCCTTCAGGGGTACCGCAAGGCTCCCACTTAGGACCACTTCTTTTCCTTCTATACCTCAACGATATCACCAATTGCATGCTACATTCCAATATAGTCATATATGCGGATGACACGAAGATTTTTAGTGAGATCCGATCAATTAATGACTGCCTTAATTTGCAGGCAGATATAAACCGCCTTATGAAATATTGTTCAGATAACTGTCTCTTCGTTAACGTAAACAAATGTCACATAATCACATACTCCAGAAAAAATACTAATATAATGTTTGACTACAACTTGAATGGCGCTATAGTTGGAAGAGAATCAGCGGTGCGAGATCTTGGGATTACACTTGACACGAAAATGCTATTCGCTGAACACATCGATAATATTATTAGAAAAGCATATAAATTACTAGGTTTTATTCTAAGGGTATCATCGGTATTCAAATCCACTGACACGCTTAAAACCCTCTATAATTCCTATGTAAGAAGTCAGTTGGAATTTGCATCAGTGGTCTGGAATCCCCAATATTTGACTTACATATCGCGGATCGAATCGATACAAAAAAGATTTGTGAAGCGATTAAATTTCACTTCTTTCACTAAGCCCAGCTCCTATGAGGAATCCTTAAAAGCCCACAATTTAATGTCATTGGAGAGCCGTAGAGTCTTGATCGATGCCGTATTCTTGCATGGGTTGGTAAATAATTCCATCGATGCGAACGCGATTTTGGAGCGCATTAAATTTTATGTTCCTCCCCGCCCTGTTCGATCGCATCGACTATTTCATCTCCCTGTGGTGAAAACCAACGCATCTCAAAATGCATTTCTATACAGAGCGTGTCATAGATATAATACAGACTTTTTAAGTGTGGACATATTACACTCATCAAAAACCTCTTATAAGAACTCAATAAAAAAAATTCTACAGTCTATCTAGATGATCACATAACATTTATACATATTATATTTCATTTAATTTAGTTCAAGGACATAATTTCATCTCAAGTATATTCTTTATAATAACTATATATCATACCTAAAATTAAATATAAATATATTTATATACATACATAATATGTTTTTATCTATTTTGTCTCTCCCTTTCACCTCACTTCCCATCCTGATTCCCCCCATTCTCAAGCGGAAACAATATAAAATTATATTGCGTTCATTTTGTATACTTTATATTCGGAATCACATTAATGGATTTTTGTCACTTTTAAATAGGTTTTTATTGCATTGTATGTAGTTCTGTTTGGTTCCAGGATAAAATAAAATAAAATAAAATAAAATTAGCCGGTATTAACCGAGTGGCGTTCATGGCAGTTTCATAACGATCGGTTGAACGGTATAGAAGTTGATGTGCTGCAGCGCCATCTGGTGGCGAGTTACAACAAAGCGGCTAGCGCGAAAATAATATCCAGGCTCAAATACATATGTATAAAAAATGTGGTGATCGGTTGAACAGTATAGAAGTTGATGTGCTGCAGCGCCATCTGGTGGCGAGTTACAACAAAGTGGATAGCCCGAAAATATTATTCATGCTGAAATACCTATTTATAACAATGTTGTAGTTGATGTGCTGCAGCGCCATCTGGTGACGTTACAATAATGTTACAAGCGCGAAAATATTATGCCAATTTTCATGGCGATCGGTTGAGCGGTAGAGGGGTTGATGTGCTGCAGAGCCATCTAGCTGGCGTGTTACAAGGGTCCAGTAATGGGTTTCGCTGAACCTTTGTTGTTAGCGTGTCTCATGCCCTTACTTCCAGTTGCAACCAGATTACTCCGGTCTCTCGACTGGACGAGTCTCTCCTCTCACCGGAAATCGGGTAGCCGATGGTCGTTTTAAGAGCAGTCGCCGTAAGGTCAGCAACCATCCCCGCTCTATAGGAAACAGAACTGCTTCCAGAGTCCCCGACTGTAAGTCAGAATCTGGTTTCCGCTGCCACAATTTCGGGCACACCCAGGGGAAGTGCTCGCAGGAGGTAGTCTGCGGACATTGCGCCGGCAAGGGACACGAGAGGTCGGCTTGCCCTGCTAAGGAGGCACCCCCCAAGTGTGCCACATGCTCGGGTCTGCGAAAGGAAGCAGCTCACGTGACGGGCTCGTCGGGCTGTCCGGCCTATCAGCGCGCGGTGGACAGGGAGATAGCCACCACGAACTATGGCGGGGCATAGTCCCCAACTAATGATAAGTTGCGCGCAACTGAATCTTCAGAGAAGCAGGGCTGTAACGGCCGAATTCGGTCGCACGCTTGAGACGATGGGTATTGGAGTGGCGTTTGTGCAGGAGCAGTACACGTTCCTCGGTAAAACCCGGGGTATTGACGGGCGGTGCGTTGTGCTCGAGAAGGGGCACCGACCCATGGCAGGGATCGCGGTGAGTTCGTCTCTCCCGCCTCCCCTGTTCCTGGATCGGCTCTCCAGTGAGCACCTCGCCTGCGCGTCCATAGTTATTAACGATGTGGACTGCTACTTCATCAGCGTCTACTTCCAGTTTGGCGAGGCTGTGGACGCCTACGTTGCTGAACTCGCCGCGGCCCTTGACGCTCTTCGGGGTCGGCCGGTAGTGGTAGCGGGCGATTTTAATGCCCGCTCCCCGTCCTGGCACGACGACGGCAACCTGGACCGCCTGGACAGGGTCGCGAAGGGAAGAGCCGAGGCTGTCGAGGAGCTGATAGCGACCTATGGGTTGCATATTGTCAACTCCCCCGGGCAGCCCCGGACCTTCTGTGGCCCCGGCGGGTCCAGCAATGTGGATTTGACGCTGTGCTCCCCTGGATTCGCCCGGGAGATGATGAACTGGACCGTCCACGAATCGTCGTCTTCCTCAGACCATAGACTAGTTACCTTCGACATTGGCCGCCGTGTGAATCCCCCGTCCCCCTCGGAATGGGCGTACCGCACCTCGGATGTGGACTGGGACCGCTTTGGGGAGTCCCTCTGTGAGAGGCTCTCCCGGTTCCCGTCCCCTCACTCCAATTCGGCCGAGGCACTTAGTGTTGCACTTCATGAGGCAGTTGCCTCGGCCTGCGAGTCGGTCCTCGGTCGGAGGAGGCCCTGCGGAGGCTTCACGGCACCGTGGTGGTCTCCGGAAATATCCGACCTTCGCAGGTGCTTCCGGCAAGCGTACCGCCGCATGGGGGAAGTCCGCAGGGGTTCTCTTCCCCCTGAGCGTGTGGAGGTACTTCGGGAGTCCCTGAGATCGGCTCGGAGCGTCTACCACGCCGCCATTAGGCGTGCCAAGACTGATTCCTGGCGTACATGGGTTAGCGAAGTTGGGAATGCAAACCCATGGGACATGAAGAACGTCATCGACAAAGGTGCCAAGCGGGGTGGGAACTACCTCTCTAGCATTGTCGAGGGTACTTCCGCCCCGCTTGACACCGAAGGCACTCTTTCAGTTCTCCTCGGTTCTTTGTGTCCATCGGATCGGAATGACAATGACGATCCCCACCACGCGCAGCTGCGGCGGCTTATAGCCGTAGACTCGCGCGTACCTGATCTGTCAGAGGTAACAGCGGACGAGGTCGGCACCATCATCGGGTCGCTATCGCGCAGAAAGGCACCGGGGATAGACAACTTTACGTCTGATATAGTGAAGCGGGTGTGGGAATTCGCAAGATGGGAGGTGACTGTCCTGATGCAGAAATGCATTAGGGACGGTCATTTCCCATTATGCTGGAAGGCTGGCCTCCTGCGGGTGATTCCCAAAGGTAACGACAAGCCGCGCTCGGATCCGAAAGCGTACAGGCCCATCACGCTCCTTCCCATAATGGGTAAGGTGCTCGAAGTGCTTGTGCGCGAACGGCTGGAAAGGACTCTGTCTCCCCAGAACGAGCGTCAGTTTGGCTTTACCCGAGGGAAAAGCACGGAGGACGCCATCCTGTTTGCGAAGAACTGGGTCCGCAACTATGACGGCCGCTACGTGGTAGGCGTATTTTTGGATATCTCCGGTGCATTCGACAACGCGTGGTGGCCGATGCTCATATGCAAGCTTCGCGCCCGCCTGTGCCCGAACAATTTGTTGAAAGTAGTGAGGAGCTACTTTTCAGACAGATCTGTCACTCTGAGGTACGGCCCGACCAGCGTCACCAAAACCCCGACTATGGGCTGTCCACATGGGTCAGTGTTGGGTCCTAGCCTTTGGAACATTCTCTTTGATGATTTCCTCGGTCTACCTTACCCGGAGGGGTGCACCGTCAGCGCTTATGCAGACGACGCTCTCCTCCTGGTGGGCGGCAGGAGTCGCGCAGAGGTCGAAAGAAGGGTGGCTGACTCGCTGGACCTGATCCTCGGATGGGGTCAGCGAAACAGACTCACCTTCTCTCCGACGAAAACTCAGGCGCTTCTCCTGAAGGGACATCTTAAGCGGAACCCTGTCATCAGGATGAACGGTCGCCCGGTATCCTTCCCGGCCACCGTTCGATACCTGGGGGTGACGCTTACGGCTTCCCTTTCCTTTCTTTCGCACGCAAAGATTACAGCCGAAAAATCCCGGGATCTATTCTTTGCGCTCCGCGGAGTGAGTCGGGCCGACTGGGGAATTCGTTTCCCGGCGGTCATGACTATCTATAAGGGCGTCTTCGTCCCGCGTGCGACTTATGCCGCACGCGCTTGGACGGAGTCTGCTGTTCCTGAGGCGACGCGTGTCGCGCTGCTGCGCGGACAGCGCATCCCTCTCGTGGCCCTGACCGGGGCGTACAGAACGACGTCCACTCTTGCGTTACCCGTCATCGCTGGCGTTCTGCCGATTGACCTGGAGATTCTGGAGCGTGCAGCCTTGTCGCGGTACCGCCGGGGCGAGCCGGTAGTCCTTCATGGCCTATCGATCGACCCGGTGGCGCACCGAGCTGGGGAGTTTGCCCGCCTGATTCGGGTGGAGTCCTTGCGTGTCTGGCTGGCTAGATGGGACGCCGGGGGTACGGGCCGCCTCACCCATTGCTTCTTCCCGTCTGTTGCAGTGCGGATGGCAAATTCGTTTCTGCGGTTCGACCACCATACCACGCAGCTGGTTGGGGGCCACGGAGAGTTCAGAGCCAAACTATTTGACTTTGGACTTGCCGATGACCCCCGGTGCGCCTGTGGGTATGGTCGCCAAACTGCGGAACACGTAATTTGGTCTTGCCCAATTCTAGCGGCTGCACGGGAGAAATTGATGGATGCAGTGGGCGCGTGCGTTGGGCGTTCTCCGATTTGGTACCCGGATTTGGTCAGTTGTAGGAGCTGCTTCCAGTCGTTTGGCGAGTTTGTGGGGCTCTGGGTGGCTTCTTGGGAAAGCATGAGGCTTCGGGATACCCCCCAGGGGGTACCCTCTTCCTTGGTGGCGTGATTCGGCGGCTACTTCCAGCCCGAAGTGCCCGTCTTTGTGTCCGTCTCTTTACCGCCCCGAGGGGCGTTTCGTTCTTTGCAGGATCCAGGGATTCCTCCCCCCCGTGGCTGCTCCGAGACCTGCCCACGGACAGCGCGCCTTCACGTTCATTGTTCTGGAGCGTCCTCTACCCCGCTTACCGGCTCCTAAATTTATGATATTGTTATTTCTTTTCTCGTTATATTATGTGTAATATTTTGTAAAATTTTAATTTTTTTTTGTAAATAAGTTTTATTTTTGAATAAATGGGTTCTCGGGGCGGTACGGGGGGGGTGGTTTACCCTATTTCACCCCCTGCGCGTTTTACCCTTCTGGTACGCGCAGGGTTGTCGTAGCACGACATCCCGGGCAGACAAGACGACCCTCGTCGTTATAACTGCCCGGGCGGTGGGCGGGGTTTGCTGCCCTCACCTATCGCCTTGAAACTCTTAACTGTAAGTCAGAATACACAATCGATAGTCTTAAGCCACACGGTGCGCAGACCGTCCAGGAGCGCCAGAATATTGACTCCTAGGGGAAACTAGCCCTAAGGCCAGAGTCATACCCGGGCTCGCGCTTCATGCGTGGAGGCCGCCAGGTGGGTGTTGACCCGTCAGTGGGACCGACCTTGAACAAATGGGTCTTCGTGGCCAACTCAGAAAGGGCCATTAGCTCCCCCATGTCCACGACAGGCTAAACAGAGTCCTTTCCCGGTTCGACCCTATCCGAGGGGGCTTCCGGATCGGAGTTGACCCGTAAGTTGGGCCGACCCAAGATTACGAGCAGGTTATAAGAGTAGAGAACAGCCGCTGACCATCCTGCCAGGGTATGCCGGGTAATTCATTTTATCCCAACTAACCGTGATTTTTCTTTGCCGCAATGCTTTTAAACTTACACGTACATACATTAGGAATTATAATTTATTAATTGAAAATGTCACGAATACGTGTAGCATTTAAACACGTGATTGACGTAAATTCGCGTCATTTTTACACGTGTTAATATATAATTTAAATACGTGAATTCACGTATTTTTTATGGCTGCAATATCTTTTCTGGCGGTACTAAAATGTGAAACGGCTACGGTTCGTAGAAATTCCAGGACCGCTGATTCGCAGGAATGCTTTGAAATCCTTTTTCAGCAACAGAATCGCTTTTCAAACAGTTCTGAGCGTTCTACTTTCAGTATCTACGCCATGGAATGTTAAAGTTGGCCCGTTTTCTGCCCTGCAACCGAAAAATATTAAATTCCAACTCTTCCAAAAAGGCGTTGTTTTTGCCAAACAATTAGGAAAATGATAAACGTGGTGATTAATTCAATCTCTAAAGGAAATACATTAGAAGTATTTGGGGTTACGAGATTGCTTCGGAGCCTTCTTTTTTGAAGAAGCCTTTCTACATAAATTTTAAATAAATATTCATTTGTTTCAAATAGTTAGTAAGTTATAACAAGATAAAGATTTACATGTAAACAACGAGTGTTAGCCGGTAAAGTTTCTTATTTTGTTTTATATAAATATATGGAAAGTCAAAACAAAATAGCTCAATTGTGATGAGGAGCTAATAGGCCCTGTTACAGTAAGGCAACTAATACCAATGTGTAGAAGTGCGAGCTCGTTTAGGGCTCTGACCTGCGGGTCAGTTTATCCTAGCAGTCAACCTAAGGGCGCTCCTTCACGGATTGCGCACCGTGCGGCGTCAGCCAATCGATTGTGCATTCCGACTGACAGCCGAAGGAGTCTGGAATCAGTATTGTTTCCTATAGAGCGGGGATATTTGTTAACCTTACGGCAACTGCTCTTGAAACTACCAATCAACTACCCGATACCGGATGAACAACCGGTCAAAGGTTGCCGTGATCAGCTATAGACATCGTATCACTGCTACGTAAGAGAGAGAACCGCGCAAGCGACCTCGAACCTGTAACCAGTCCGGAGACCGGAGTAATCTGGTTGGAACTGGAAGTGAGGGCGAGAGTGTCGGCCCGCTGGTTGATAAACCTGATTATCTCGCGGTAAGGCGTTAGCTTCTTACGGGCGAATGGCGTAACTAGAGAGTGGACTGTTTTCGTCCCAAATCTCTTACGCTTACCTCACGGGAGACAGAACGATCTAATATCGGTAAACCTTCCTGTTGGAAATGTGGAGCACTGGGTGGCTTCTTGGGAAAGCATGAGGCCTCGGGATACCCCCCAGGGGGTACCCTCTTCCTTGGTGGCGTGATTCGGCGGCTACTTCCAGCCCGAAGTGCCCGTCTTTGTGTACGTCTCTTTACCGCCCCGTGGGGCGTTTCGTTCTTTGCAGGATCCAGGGATTCCTCCCCCCCGTGGCTGCTCCGAGACCTGCCCACGGACCGTGCGCCTCCACCATCATCGTTTCTGGAGCGTCCTCTACCCCGCTTACCGGCCCTAAATTTGTGATATTTGTTGTTTTTTTTCTTTTTCTTTTCTATTGTATGGTAAATTTAGTATTATTTTGTAAATTTTTACTTTGTAAATATATTTTATTATAAATAAATGGGTTCTCGGGGCGGTACGGGGGGGGGGTGGTTTACCCTATTACACCCCCTGCGCGTTCTACCCTTCTGGTACGCGCAGGGTTGTCGTAGCACGACATCCCGGGCAGACAAGACGACCCTCGTCGTTATAACTGCCCGGGCGGTGGGCGGGGTTTGCTGCCCTCACCTATCGCCTTGAAACTCTTAACTGTTGGAAATCACCAATGGAAGAGAATATCAACTAAATATCCACCTTTGTTAGCCTCACAATTGCACCAATTTTTCATCACGTTGTAACGCATTTCAACCGGTATTTCAATCATTTCTTTACACCTTTACAATCAATCATTTTGTTTAAGTTGCTTGTTTCTGGATTGTTGGCGTATATATTGCTCCGTTGATATCCCCACAAAAATAAATCCATTGCATTTGTGGATATCCAGGGCTTTTGTGCTCCTTGGATATCCCACATTAAAAAAAACCTGCAATCGTGAAGGCTAATCGACATCACCATTTAAAAAAAAAACAAGTAATTTCCTAATCGCCACAATAACGGATAATTGATTTTGATAAAATATTTTTTACCACTAAAACAGTTTGGTTTATCGGATACTTTTCCGCAATAAATTTTCCATGACTAAATGTTACGATTGCCAAATATTCCAAAACTTTCGACCAAAATGTCGATTCATAGTTTCTCGTAAAATTTCAAGGAAAAAAAATAGCTTCTCCGGCAAACACTGGGTAAATAGTTTTTTCAATACAAACTTTGTACAACTTTTTTTTTTCGTTAAGTATTATACTTTTAGGAGGAAAATGTAGTTATTTTTTATTTCTCTAAGTAGGTGGGCATTCTTACTCTTGTATTTTTTTATTTTATTGATGTTAAGGAAATAAGCAGCTTTTACAAAATATTGGGTACATTTTTTAAAAATTATAATGATAATGCTAATAACATGTTTCCACTTAAACGTTAATAATGTAAACACTTAACAGTTTTCTATGAAGACTAAACTCACATAAGGGGAATTGGGAATTAGGAAGTGGGGAGTCATATAAGTAAATAGAATTTAATGTGAATACACGTTCCATAATATATACATATTATTGTCATACATATTATTTAAATATATTCTTGATACATTCTTGAATACATATTATTAATATTATATTATATAGAGCGATTACAATGATTTGTCAACACTGTCATTAATTATTGCTTTTTAAGAGAGATATATGACGAATTGGATACGTCAACATCGCCGAGCTGTGTATTAAACATTTTACATACTTTTATATAAATAAAACAGTTTTGTGCATAATTAGTGCCAACCTGCGGTATTAGTAACAACTCCGTTTGGCGAGTGAGTCGCGATGGTACACGAAAAGATACCATTCCAAGAAGATCCGAACAATCAATGTAACCTGTCAACAATTTATGGACTTGTATGTGAATGTATTTGTGTCTTATATTCTCAGTAATTATGAATCCATGTCAGTAATTAAGAATATGAAGAATCATCAATAGTTATAAAATAATATAAAAATAAAAATTTCTGATATAGAGAACAGTGAAAAAATTAGAGCATTGTCAATATCCATAATTATCATAATAATAATGTGATACTAAAAATGACAAAAATTAAATAAGTATCCAATCCAGCAAAACAGCCTTCGTCAATAAAATAAAAATATCGCTTTTGGCAAATGTGAACTATCAGGATATGTTTCTTTATTTAACAGCATGATACTCTTGGAATATGGATTCAGCATTATCCATATCTCTTAAGTCATATATTTGATTTTTACTTTGAAGTTACAGACTATTACTTTTATGAAATGATATCTCCAGGACTTCTGATATTCGCAGGGACCTTTATAAAAAATCAAACACATCACATACTATCTTAGCCATTTCTACAAACCTACGACGACTCTATTTAACAAATCGCGTATTTAACCAGTTTTTTTTTCTAGTTGGTACACCTGGCGGAGAAATGAAAAATGTAACTTTTTCCTGTTAATCATTTCTTAGAGACTTGAAAAGTATGGCCACCTCTGCTCCACGTCCGTAGCCGCAAGTTTAAGCGTCTGACACATTCAGGGATAACTGACAACTTTCCTCTCCGGAAAACTTCAAATAACGTGTCATACTTTCAAGCTCTCCGGATTCACTTAATGTAAGGTCTTTATAGGGGAAACTTGGGTCGAGTTTATCTGAGAAATTATAACATTTTTTACATGATAATCTGCGCAGAAGTTTCAATAAATATCACTCACTACACAGACGATATGGCTCTGGCTGACAAAGCGAGGATTCAAAATAAGGTGAAACTATACTCAGGGCCGATACAGAGTGGTCCTGATCAGTGGTGAAATTGTCAAACACAATTTTAATCCAAATTGCCTTGTCTTGGAATCCCTCTCGATCGTTCGCTTACTTGAATGAATGAATTAACTAAACGAATGAGTGAATAAATGAGTTTAATATTTATTGCATACATATGTCCATATACATACATGCAATTGGCGAAGTTATTGAATACTAAGACCTCTTCAGCTCGACCTTTGCGAAATACTTTAAGAATATAAGTGTGGTAGCAATCAATGCGAAACATAAACAATAACAAAAGGCAAAGCAATATCTCTAGTAAAGAAAATGAATGCAGAATAGGGTTATGAACTAGGTTTGTTGAGAGAAAGACTCATAAACAACATAAAATTTATGAGGAAACCAGCGGGCTCTGGCTAGGAAACGAGCCGGCGCCCGTATTCGCTGTTATACTGCTCTGCCATATAAATACTTGGAATTGTTCAATAAAATGCAAAATTTAAAAATAAACCCAATTTCATGCAATATACTTGCGCTAACGATAATCCATTCGTCCAAGCACTCTTTATGAGAATTTTCTGTTAGGTATGTCTTTCAGCTACTTTGATGAATTATGTTTTATGACTTCAATGGACTGAAAACGTCTTCCATGAAATGGTAATTTAGGTTGAGAGGACAGAAAAATATCACGCGTAGGCATATCCGGTAAATACGTTAGATTTTTTGTTGGAAATTTGTTTACGTGTAAACTACGTGTTTACGTGTAAACTTACGTGAAATTTGTTTACACGTGTTGAGACGTTTAGACGAATTGAGCGAAAAAATAAAAAATTAAACTATTGATCACTTCGGCAAAGCCGTTTTATAAATGAAAGTGACATTACGAAATAATTCAAATTTCGAATGCTACCAACATTTAAAATATGATACAATTGGCTGAGTTTGTTATCAACGAGCCATTAAATCGAAATAAAAATAAAAAAAACTACATATGCTCAATGAAATGAAAGAAGAAACTTCAATCCTAATTTCTGGCAGAGGAGTTCTGGTTAGTCGACTGCTAAAGGACCTTTAAACTTACATTGCACCGTCGAAAGTCGTGCACATCCGTAAGTATATCTCATTCAAACATAAGTATATATATATATATATCCTATACTATTATAAACGCGAAAGTTTGTATGTATGTCTGGATGTTTGTTACTCTTTCACGCAAAAACTACTGTATGGACTTTGATGAAACTTTACAATAATATAGCTTACACATCAGAATAACACATAGGCTATAATTTATAAAGATATAGTGTGAATTATCTACAATATAACGATAACTGTCAAGTAAGTAGGAAAAATCTAAGAAATTGATATTCGAAATTTAAATTCTAAGCGTCAACATATATTTTGAAATTTTTCTCAACAATCCTACTTCCTACTAATATTATAAACGCGAAAGTTTGTAACGATTGCGCGACGTTACTATGGCGACGATTGCGTGACGTTACTATGGCGATGTCATTGACAGCTGTGTTCATAATGTGTCCGTAATTAATGTTATCATCGTAATCGTAAATTAATTATTACTTACAATAAAACAACGAAAGCGTAATTTGTTTGTGGTTAGTAGGTAATTAAAGAAATTACTTCGTTTTTATCTCCATTGCATAGGTAAAAAGCGTGATTTTGTTTCACAATTAGCAGATTAGAATTATTTTTTGACTATTAATTAGTATGTTGCTGTAATTTTCTTTGAATAAGCAGGTATTGTATTTTTTAGGAAGAGTAGAAAAAGTCGCCAGCGTACATAGAAAGATCAGAGATTCCCGAGTGCGACAAGGCCTTCTTTCAGAAGGATAGTTTGAACCGCCACGTGATCACGGTGCACAGGCGACTCAAAGCGTTCCCCTGTCACGAAAGCGACGGATCGTTCGCAGCGAAGGGCGACCTTGAGACGCAATTCAAGCGGTGCATCTCAAATCCAAGCAGTTCGAGTGCCCGCATTGCGACCGCTCCTTCACCGGGAGGGCCCTGCTCAACACTCACATCGAGGCTTCGCATCTTAAACTGCCCGATTATCAGTGTCCCGAATGCCGCAATAACTTCACCACCAGGAGAAACCTGACGCAATACATCAAGGCTGTGCATCTGAAGATAAAGCCGTTCGTCTGAGCGGAATTTCGCTTACAACAGCGACTTGAAGGAACACATGGCTACTACGAAGTGTAACTCCAGGAAATGATGTCATCGGAAAGTTTCATTTAATAATTCGGACGTAACGCAACAACCGCTGGAACAATTTGAACAATTATGATATAATCAGCGGAAGTGTATTTTAATACCTACTATAAACGCGAAATTTTACTCAAAAGTTTGTAAGAATGTATTTTTGTAAGGTATTGTATTTTTTGAAACAGTAGAAAAAGTACTTACTAAGAATTATGCCGCGAAAGAGTAAGTCTAATCTTTCCCAAAGCTCTAATAAAGCTCGAGATATGAAAGTAGCTAAACTTAACGAGACGTTTCAACAAGCCAAACTGCGAAGGCTTGAACAGGCGGAGCGTGGGGCAGCTCACAGAACTGTTGAGATACTAGATCAGTCCCAAGATCGGCGTCGACAGCATGCTGAGTATCTGGCATCTCAACGAGCTAATGAGACTCCAGAGCAGTACCAAGCTCGGCGCCAACAGAACGTTGAGTATGTGGCATCTCAAAGGGCTGCTGAGACACCAGATCAGTCCCGAGATCGGCGTCGACAGAATGCTGAGTATCTGGCATCTCAACGGGCTGCTGAGACACCCGAACAGACCCAAGCTCAGCGTCTTCAGCAGGCAACTTACATGGCGTCCCAAAGAGCAACAGAAACAGTTGAAGCAGCGGCATCTCGCAGACGCGCTGTTGCTGAAAGGGCACAACAGCGACGTCTAATATTCACAAGAAACACGTGGGGGGTATTCGATAAAGCTGCATTTGAGTACGACGAGACTCTTGATTACGAAAGCCACAACCTTATGAAAATAGAAGCGATGAATAAAGAATGCAGATTTTGCGGTGCTCTAAAATGGAAAGAGGAAGCTGCAGGCATGTGTTGTTTGGGAGGCAAAGTAGCCCTTCCTTTAATAGACGAGCCAGTTGAACCCCTTAAAGAACTTTTCTCTCATGAAACAGATGAGTCTCGCCGTTTTCTAAAAAACATAAGGAAATACAATACATGCTTCCATATGACATCTTTTGGGGCGGATAACATTGTTTCGATGCCAGGATTTTGCCCGACTTTTACAATTCAAGGGCAAATATACCACACAATTGGCTCTTTGCTTCCTGCTATCAATACGCAACCAAAATTTTTGCAAGTTTATTTCATGGGCGATAAGGAAGCACAAGTTAATAGGCCTTCTGATTACGTCCAAGGTGTGGAAAGAAACACGGTTCAAAAAATACAAGAAGTTCTACATGATCACAATATTTTAGTGCATGAATTCAAAATGGCTAAAGATAGAGTGACTACCGATAGTTACAAGGTTGTGATACACCCAGATCGGTTACCACGTGGTGAACAAGAACGACGATTCAATGCCCCGACCACAAATGAAATAGCTGCCGTGGTAGTTGGTAGTGAACAAACTGCGTCTCGAGACATCGTTATTCAGGCGCACGATGGCCGGCTCTCTAGAGTTCCAGACACTCATAGATTTTATGATGCTCTCGAGTATCCGATAATTTTTTGGAAAGGTTAAGAGGGGTACAGTTTTGATATTCCTCAGACAAACCCAGTTACAAAACAACCCACACCAAACAAACATGTGTAAGTACTGCAAAGACTTTTATGCTTATCATATGATGGTACGACGCAACAATTTTAATTTATTGCTTCGGTGTCGACTTCTCCTACATCAATTTTTGGTGGACATGTACGTCAAAGTGGAGAGTGAGCGCGGTTTATTGCCTTGAACCAAACGAAACTGCGATCAGAAAATTATATACATTTACAAGACGCGATAAGGAATGATGCGGATTTAGATCCAAATAACTTGGGTCAAATGGTAATTCTCCCGTCATCATTTGTAAATAGCCCGAAATATCTTCACGAATACACCCAGGATGCGTTCATATACGTGCGTAACTACGGGAGGCCTGATATGTTCATTACAATGACATGTAATCCCGCCTGGCCAGAAATTACTAAAGAGCTCATTCCAGGTCAAAATTCAACGGACAGACATGACTTAACAGCCAGAGTATTTAAAATAAAAGTTCAAAAATTAGTTGCTCTACTTGCAAAAGGTAAAATATTTGGTGATATGAAGTGCTTCATGTACTCGATCGAGTGGCAGAAAAGAGGCTTGCCTCACGTGCACTTACTGCTGTGGTTGATGGATAAATTACGCCCTAACCAAATTGATGAAGTCATAAATGCAGAGATACCCAACGCCGAAACTGATCGAAAGCTCTATAATACTGTGACCAAAAATATGATTCACGGTCCCTGTGGTGCACTAAATCCGTCATCACCATGCATGAAGGAAGGCAAATGTACCAAAAAGTATCCAAGGGCGCTTTTAAAAGATACTCAAACCAACGACAAGGGCTATCCTCTGTACAGGCGTAGAGCACCAGAAGATGGCGGCCGTACGATAACTCAAAAAATCAGAGGTGGAACACAGGAAGTATTGGTTGACAATAGCTGGATAGTACCATATTCTCCTCTTCTCATCAAGATTTTTAATTGCCATATAAATGTAGAGTTCTGCAATACGGTACAGGATATAAAATATATTTGTAAATATATTAGCAAAGGTAGTGATCAGCCTATTTTTAACATACGACAGCAAGGGAATGTTCACATTGACCCGAGAGATGAGGTGCAAATATTTCGAACCGGTCGATATGTTAGTAGTAACGAAGCAGCGTGGCGGATTTTGGGTCTGCCTCTGCATGAGAGACATCCAACAGTCACTCATCTTGCGGTACATCTGTTCAATGGCCAGCGGATTTATTTCACTAAAAACAATTTTAGAGAGAGAATGGCCGCACCACCTAAGACGACACTAACTGCATTCTTCCTGCTTTGCCAAAATGACGCATTTGCAAAAATATTACTTTATGTTGACGTACCCCGCTACTATACTTGGAACGTGTCGTTGAAAGAATGGAAACGTCGTTTACAGGGAACATCTGTCGACGGCTGGCCAGGTGTGAAAGCAGGAGATGCTCTTGGGCGCATTTACACAGTGCACGTTAGTAACTTCGAATGTTACTGTTTGCGAATGCTGCTAAATGTAATACAGGGCCCCACTAACTTCTCGGATCTAAAAACAGTTGACGGCCAAGAACTTGAAACTTTTCGACCAGCGTGTGAGAAGTTGGGGTTGTTGGAAGATGACAACCACTGGGATGCCACAATGGAAGAGGCCGTGCTGTGTCGCTCTCCTTCGCAAATAAGGGAGCTATTTGCAATATTGATATGCACTTGCGGTTTATCAAATCCTCTTCAACTATGGGATAAGTATAAAACTTCATTATCAGAAGATATCTTGCACAGATTTGAAAGGATGGATCAAGTCAACAATAATCTTTGTTTGAATGAAGCACTGAGACTTATAGAGGACAAAATAATATCAATTTCCGGAAAGAAATTGTCCGACTTCGGTATGCCCATACCACAGTGTCGAGGAGAGCTGTCGACCGATGTCATCAAAGAGCTAAGCTACGATACCGCTTTATTAGATGCTCAGGTAAGCGAAACTGAGCCACGCCTGCTACCCGAGCAAAAAGACATTTATAACAAAATATTACAACGAGTTGAGCTTGGTGAAGGCGGCCTTTTTTTTCTTAATGGCCCGGGGGGTACGGGAAAAACATTTTTGCTTAATTTGCTTCTAGCAAAAATTCGTAAAGACTTCCTCTGGGATCGCTGCTACATTACTGAGCGGTGGACGGACGGCACACTCGGTTTTTAAATTACCTCTTAATCTGGCAAGGGAAGAAACCCCAACGTGCAACATCAGTAAGAACAGTGCCCGCGGCGACCTGTTGCAACAATGTAAGCTGATCGTGTGGGACGAGTGCACAATGTCACACAAACGCGCCATCGAGGCGCTTGATCTCTGTCTACAAGACATTCAACGCAATAAAAAGTTGATGGGTGGTGTGGTAGTGTTATTGGCAGGGGATTTCAGACAGACTTTACCTGTTATCGAGAGAGGTACTGAAAGCATCATATCTGTGGACTAAAGTTGATAAGCTTTATCTTACCACTAACATGCGAGTCCAGTTATTCAGCGATGTCGAGTCAGGAGCATTTGCTCAAAAACTCATAGAAATTGGTGAAGGCCACCTACACACAGACCAAGAAGGTATGGTTCTTTTCACACACCACTTTTGCCATGTCGTGGAGTCGGAAGACGAACTCATTAATCAAGTTTTCCCAAATCTGCAACAATATATTCTTGACGAAAATTGGTTGTGTGAAAGAACCATACTGGCACCAACAAATGAGACTGTTGCGAAAATAAATAAAAAAAATCTTGGACGAAATAACCAGCGAAACATCAGTGTATAGCTCCATCGACACAGTTATATCATCCGATGACACTACGACTTACCCCGTGGAGTTCCTAAACTCTTTGGAGTTATCTGGGGTGCCATCACATAAGTTGGAATTAAAAGTAGATGTACCCGTTTTGTTAATGCGTAACTTGGACGCGCCAAGATTATGCAACGGTACTCGGTTGCGAGTCACCGAACTAGGAAGGCATATTTTGAAGGCCACAATCTTAACTGGAGAAGCCAAGGGAAACAATGTTCTTATACCACGTATCCCAATTATACCCAATAACTTACCATTTAATTTTAAACGCCTGCAGTTCCCATTAAAAGTTGCATTTTCAATGACTATCAACAAATCGCAAGGTCAAACCTTAAAGTTAGCAGGTATACATTTGGGCACGCCGTGTTTTTCCCACGGCCAGCTATATCTGGCTTGCTCGCGCGTTTCTAAATCGCAAAATCTGCATGTTTATGCTAACCTAAATAAATCGTTTAACATAGTTTATAGGAGTATATTGCAGTAGCTACCTATAACTTTTGCATTATCATCAATCATCATATACATCCGTACCTATGTATACTTACAAACTATAGGGTTTAATACCTATTAGTGAGATCATCATAAAAAATACTTAGTTCCAATTTACATACATTTCACAATATAGTTATTCGAAGATACATATATGTAGTTGTTCGAACAATATAGTTGTTCGAACACATATATATAACTGATTTTTAATTTGTTGGATTTGTCTCCGCCCCGAATAGCAAAATAATATAAAAACATTGAAAAATTAACCAAAATATAAAATACTTTAAAGCATCATTATCACAATTTTTCATCACCACGCGGGTGAAACCGCGTTTGTTATAACTCGAGAACGGATAGACCGATTTTCATGGTTTTTGTATTTGTCTCCGTCCCGAATAGCATAATAATTACTAAAACATTGGAAAATTACCGAAAAAATAAAATAAAAGAAAAACATTTACCATACATATTATTTCCAAAAAAAAATTTTTTCCGAAAAAATTAAATAAAAGAAAAAACATTTTCCCAAACATTTTATATTTTGGGGAAAAAAAAAATCCAATACATATTTGTTTTATATATATCTATATAATATATAAAACAAAGTCGGGTTTATTCGAACACTTATAACTCGAGAACGGTTGGACCGATTTTTATGGTTTTTGATTTGTTGTATTTGTCTCCGTCCCGAATAGCAGAATAACTTAAAACGAAAAATTGTAAAGTTGGTGAAAAATTAAAATAAAAGAAAAACATTTTCTCATACAAAATGTAAATCCGTGTTTTCCCATGGTAAGTTATACGTGGCATGTTCACGTGTCGGCAAATCATCCGCTTTATTTGTTCTTGCGCCTGATAAAAAAAACAAAAAATGTCTAATATCACAAGGTGCTTCAATGAAGAGAATTAAACCGAGTGCATTCCATGCTGCACAATAGTTTAATTCAATCATGTCTTGCTGACACGCGATTGGTATATTTAATTTTTGTACTTTTATATTTCTTTATGTGTTATTATCTTAATAAAGTAGTGAACTTAATATTAATTTTGTATTAATTGGATTACTTTAATAAAATCATAAATTGAGTTCAGCTAATCTGTAACACGACATTCATTGACTGTTAGGCGGTACGAAGTTCGCCGGGTCAGCTAGTATATATATATATATATATATATATATATATATATATATATATATATATATATATATATATATATATATATATATATATATATATATATATATATATATATATATATATATATATATATATATATATATATATATATATATATATATATATATATATATATATATATATATATATATATATATATATATATATATATATATATATATATATATATATATATATATATATATATATATATATATATATATATATATATATATATATATATATATATATATATATATATATATATATATATATATATATATATATATATATATATATATATATATATATATATATATATATATATATATATATATATATATATATATATATATATATATATATATATATATATATATTATATATATATTGTTTTTATTTAAAATAAAATTAGTAAAAGCTACTTAAAAAGTAGCGAAGGAAATCCCAGCTTGTATTGGGAAATGCTTATGTTTGAATGAGATATACTTACGGATGTGCACGACTTTCGACGGTGCAATGTAAGTTTAAAGGTCCTTTTGCAGTCGACTAACGATCACTATTCATCCATATATCTCATAAATAGGGCTTATCCTTATTATTATAGCTAAGGACAGAGGGAGGGGTCAAAAAGTTACAAAAAACATCACGTGATTGATGGACGATCCCATACGTATTCTATTCGTGTATACTAATATATTCAACCGACTCAAGCTATAATGTAATCGACCTGTAAACCGTTTTATTATTATTCGACATGAAAGCGAGCAAAATTTATTAAACATAGAAAAAGTTGGAGCACATTAAAAGAGAAGATTACGAATTATAATATGTATGGCAAGACCTTAAGACCTTTCAACTATATTTTGCCGTAGTAACGCCAGGTTCTATAGGCATCTGGGAGCCACTGCAGAGGAATAAAAGCAATTATTGTTATCGGCTTACGCGACTGGGCAAATCGAGAGGGACCGTAGAGACGGCCATTGTTAGGCAGTGATGTCTACATATCGATAAATAATAAGAAATTCAATTTAAATTATAATTTCTTTATAATCATGTCCAAAGGTTTGATATTAGGCATATTAAAGGAAATGTTACTCTTTGTATTAGTCCTGGGCCTATCACCTTACCCTTTGCACTCGAGCGGCGCCGCTACGCCGCCCGGGAAGTTTATTGCGTCCACTAGTATTTTCGTAGTATTTTTTGTACTTTTTCGGTATATTTTTCGTGGTATACATAATATGATATTTTTCAACAAGATGTTTTGAAAAAATCAGTTGAGTCATCCCCATTCTAAGATTTTTATGGTATTCTAGTAGTATTTTTTAAGTCTTTTAGAAGTATTTTCATAGTACGTGTTAAGTTTTTTGTAGTATTGAAATCGTATTTTTCAATTTGATGTAGTATTTTCTTAGATGCGAAAAAGGCCTCGTGTGAAAAGGGGTAATAAGCTTGAAAGGGGCATATTATGTATGTATGTATGTAGTCATGTTTTAGTTTAAATTAAAAACTTAATCACACGTCTAATTTCTTAGTGGTTTTTCAGACGAGATTTGACGAGAAATATATGTTAACAATTATTATTATTACTATTACATCATTATTACTTTTATCACTACTTATTCTTTATTGCACGAAATAAAAAAATATACAGCAAAACAAAAAAAGACACCAGGAAATGAAAGCCAAACAACAACTTAGCCCAGTCCCTTATTTCCTACGGACAAATTGGCTGGGGTGGTGCGGCCAGAGTGCATCTAGACTCGCTAATAACAAAGGCCCAAAAGGCGATAGTTCGCGTTATTAATTTTTAAAAAACTCCATTAACATCCGTCCGACGAGATTTTTTAGGAATTTGACGTCTTGGATGTGAGACAGTTATACATACGTGCAATACATTATTACGCATTTCCATTGCAGCACTGATCGTCATTCTTTGCTAAACCACTCGAATGATACTCGAAATTAAAAAAAAACAAGCCCACCAACGAGTGAATACGAGATTTGCACCGAGGCATTACGCGTTTCTGGCACCGAGTCTTTATGATTCCTTCTGCTTTTCCTTGGTGGAGGCTAAAGTGCAGAGTACAATCAGCAGATTAACTCTAAAGAATGTATTATCAAGAGGTTCATGTCAAAAATTAGAAGCCAATGCGAAGAAATGGTGACTCACATCCTGACTTAAGCCGTATTTGATTATATCTGTTACTTGATACTTGACCATAAATACAATTAGTTGATTGTGATTAAAATAAATTAATAATATTATATTAAATAATTTGAGATACAATTTTATATGTGCATAATAAGGAACCTTTTAAGACTACTTAATTTACTGGTCAATTTATTTGTTTATTTATTTGTAGATTTTATTATTTACCTATTTTTATATTTAACTTATTTTTTTTAAATAAGTCACTATGTCTTAAATACAATCACCCCAGAATAAATATACAATCTAGTGGGGGTGATAATATCTACACAAATGTTTTCTTACCTGCTTCGCAAATAAAAAAAGTTGTAAAAAATATTACTATTTGTAGTTTTTTTGCCAAAATCTATTTGTTTTATATTGGATAACTTAATAAAATAAAAAATATATTTTTAAAAACTGAGGACTCATGTGACCATCAGTGAATTAATTGCAGCTCTTCGTCTCGAATCTCTGAAGCCACTCACCAAACTATCGACATCTAATGTCGTAAATAATGTTTACAAATAACTAATTAAGAAGAGCTGACACATAAGTAATTATAAAAATTAAAAAGATATTTTATATGACATACGATTTATTGTTATAGGCCCAAATAGTGGCGTTCTCCTTTATCTTAAAATATCAATTCACTGCAAAAAGGTCATATTTGATTAACATTTACGGTGAAAGATAATATATTTCAATTTACATTGTCAAAATCAAAAATTGTTTGCTATTTTTATCTGTCCACGTGGTTCAATTTTGAGGTAGGATAAATAAAATAATATCTAATAATCAGTTATTTTACTAATAAGCTTACCTAAGATTATTTTTCCATACACGTTGTATGAGTCTACTATTAATAAAAATTAATAGTTTGAAAAAAAAACTCAAAAAACACGCTTTTATCAATGCACGTAAAAACCAAAAAAATCAGTTCTCGGCACGTTTCTCACCTTGGCTTGGGTGGAATCTTTAACAACCTACTACCCTATTTACAAGTCAATATATATCGTATATAGATATATCAATATTATTCTATTTACACTCTTCATGTACAGGTCTATATACATTTTATACAGGCACCTATGTCAATATTTAGACTATTTACACTCAATATTTACAAGTCAATATATAATAGGTTTGTTATAACCTTGAAACCCGATCGTGTTCAAAGTCCATTACGTGACCTTTCCCACAAGTGCAAACACGACTATGATACGATATTCCATCATGGAATGCCAGTTCCTGCCTTCCGGCTTCATCATCAAACCTTGAAACTTAATCGTGGTCAAAGTTCATTCCAATACTTTTCTAACAAGTCCAAACACAGCTATAATACGATGTTTCATCATGAAGTTCCAGTTCATATCTTCCGACTCCATCATCAGATCAGTTCGACAGTACCATATTATTGTATTGTCATCAGAACTACATACAGCTGCCAATTTTCATGACGCTACGATCCTTGGAAAATGGTTAAATTAGTTACCTTAGATTCCATTACATAGTTACATACAGGTCGACCTAATAAAAGCGTGTTAAAAAGATAATCGTTCCCTTTCTGTAGTTAGCGATTCATTTGATATGTCGATATCGATCTCGATATCTTACAACTGTGTCATTACATCCCCAAATATAAGCGGGCCAACGCGGTTCTAATCAAATAATAATTTTGTAAAATGAACAGGACCCGGTCGTAAGCCGAGTGAGACGCGATCGCTCCAGGACGACTTGCCAAAGATAAAAATTAATTCCCCTGGGCAGTTAGCTGGTAGCTGTGCCGCCTCGCAATCCTCGCTCAGCTGACGAGGCGCCCGCCGCACCGCGCCGCCGTTTTCCAGGCAGAATGGCATTTATCATTCCTTCTTCGCAATTTCCACCCGGGCTTTTGACCTCGTTCTGATAATGCCCAGTCCTAAAAGAAGACACTTGCAATTTATGTACGTTTATAAATCTCGGCGACTGAAGTCGCTGGAGCAGCGATGGAGATGAAGGAAAATACGGATATTTATTCGTTAGATCATCATTACTATATTAAAAGTGAAATGAGGCTTATAGACCGGGAGATAGTAACAGAAAATTTCAAGTCATTTGTTACAAAGGTATGTTATTTAGTGAGTATTAAGGTTTGTCATATGTTAGCTTTAAATTAATAATTGCAAATTTAAATTCATATTGACAGTATATTTTAAAATTTTCTGAATCATAAATAATAATAATAATTATTAAATGTACCGAATAAAGTGCAATTAATTACTATGCAGTCTGGATTCACACGCGATTGAGACGGGACGCGTCCCGAATGTACTCTATCGCCGTTTGCGTATTGGTCTAATTATCATGGAAACCAAAAGTTTTGATAATTTAGAGACCCGCATCAATAATCTGGAAAGCATAGTTTCTTATCAAAGAATATTACTGAAGCAGCAAAGCGATAAAGGGAGTAAGGGGAGAACTAAACAACATATTATCCGGCCCAACTGTCATCCTCACCTGCTCGCGCTAGTGGTTCTCTTCAGAATGCTTGCGGCGACGACCCAGAGGTCATCGCTCTACTTGACAACAAACGAGGCAATAACGACCGAGCTTAGGCGGTATAACCTAACACCCAGTAGACAAAATATCTGGAAGAGGCTTCAGTGGCCTTGAGAGAGAAATTTCTGGTGCAGAAGGCAACGGAAAACCACTGTTTCTATGTTCCCTAGTACTCAGCTTCATATGAATCAAAAAGATGTATGCAGAGCTGACTGCTAACCTTCACTAGTTGGAGAGGCACCCAAAGAAAAAGATTTGTTAGGTATGGCGACCATTTAGATGTTAAATTAGGTAACTTATGGAATATTAAAAAAATGGTTTAAGCGCTGGTCTTGGTGGCGTAATCGCAGTAAAATTAAACAAACATGTCAGAAAAATTACTTGTTTCGAACGATTTGTTACGCAATGATTTTAGTATGTTTCGTTTATCGATCAATAATGATTCTGCCGTAGCGAAATGCCATTCTTTTACGGTGGGGCTTATGGACCGCCATACCAATTAGAATACGTGATTTTTTTATTTTCTTTTTCTTGTCTGTTACAGGCATTTTTTACTATTTTTTTATACAAAAGTTCACAAAAAATAACAATGCCATACCTTTTTGACGGTTCCAAATAACCGCCATACCGTCGCAAAGAAACAGATTTATATAATAATATAAAACGATATGTTACAACTAGAGTTGCCAACTACAACGGGCGAACCCGTCACCTGAGGAAGTTTTAACGAAATGTTCATTTTATATCCCGTGAAGTGAACGCAGAAGACTTAGAACAAAATAGTCCACCGTCAAGCTCCGCCACATGCCCGTAAGAGGCCAACGCCTTATCCGCGAGATAACCAGGTATGTTACCCAGCGGGCTTACACTCACGCCCTTACTCCCAGTTGCGACCAGATTACTCCGGTCACTCGACTGGTTACGAGTTCGAGGTCGCTTGCACGGTCCTGTGGGTTTACGAAGCGGTGAAACGATGTAAACCGAATCTATCGCGGACCACGGCATCCTTTGCCCAGCTGTTCACCCGGAATCGGGTATCCGATGGTCGTTTCAAGAGCAGTCGTCGTAAGGTCAGCAACCACCCCCGCTCTATAGGAAAAAGTACTGCTTCCAGACTCCCCCGACTGTTAGTCAGAATGCACAATCGATAGGCTTACGCCACACGGTGCGCAGACCGTCCAGGAGCGCCAGAAGATTGACTCCTAGGGGAAACTAGCCCTAAGGCCAGAGTCCTACCCGTGCTCGCGCTTCATGCGTGGAGGCCGCCGGATGGGTTTTGACCCGTGAGTGTGACCAACCCTGAACAAATGGGTCTTCGTGGCCAACTTAGCAAGGGCCCACTAGCTCCCGATATGTTACATTATGGCACTTGAATCGTGGAAAGTTTTTAATACAATGAGACTGTTAATATATTTGCCATACTTCTGATGAAGTGCAAAAGTGGTGCCATATATTAAAAAAAAGCTTATTTCAAACGTTTTTAAGATACGACTAATAAGACGTAAGATTATCTGTAATAGAAATTTTCTGCCACTATCTCCCGGCCTATTAGTTTTTTTGATAACCACTTTGATTGCACTGATCTGAATTCCAGAATAAAGTAAAAAGTCCGGTTACTTGGTAACTGGTAACTATTAAAAAACGGTTTTGTCGCCCCACGACTTTCCCGGTAAGTAGCCAAGGACTGATTTCATCTGAATATTAATTTCATAAATAAAATGAATAAGCCAGCCGGCGAAAGAACCCAGTTGGGTTCCGTTGCAAACGCCTCGGGCAGAACGGTTCGCTTCTCAGCTATGGCAGGGTTGGTTCAAGCGCTAATAGATGGCGTTAATATTTGTTTAAAATATATGTCGGAATTTAGATATTCCAAAGAAAATTTTACAATGTACTTCGCAACAAGGCATCTGTGTACCAATTTCAAGTCTCCAAGTCCAATATTTAGCGATTGATGGCAAGTAGCCAAGGACTTATGGAAGAATTTTGAGCGTGACGTCCCTTCAGGAAGGTGGTTAAACTGATTGAAAGTTTAGTTACTGTCGGTGAGCAATAATTCAGAGCCTCACATCTCGAATTTCATGGGATGTAATTTTGTCTTGTTTTTTTAATGGAATTTGGACAATTACAAACCTATATAATTGGCTACAGCTATAAAATAATCAAACCATAATTTTACATTGTAATTGCGGTCCAAAAAGGTATATGTCTACCAAATTCCAAATCTTTAGGTCCAATATTTCGATATTGAAATATAAGTAGTGCGCCCCCTCTGGTGAACCAATTTCAACCACAATCTTTCAACTCTTGTCATAATCAAATGTTACTTGCATGACATATTTCAGAACAATCAGATTAAACGTTTGGGCGCTATTGTGGAGGAATAAACAAAGACAGATACACAGACTCACAGACAGACTTCCATCTGGAAATAGTCTTATTCCTTTCAGAGGGGCTCCAAAACAATATTTACGCCTTCATCTCGGAAAAAAAGCCCGTTTACGATACTTTCTCTACTTGTTTGTTAGTAGGCTGGAAGGTTAAAGATATACATTTCTAATTCATTGTTAGCTACAGTAGTATTTATAAGAATACCCAATTAGAATTATTAAAACCCTAGCTTAAAAATAAATTATTAAACATTAAATATTTAAAATGCAGGTTGACAAAATTAAAAAGAAATATTTTTTTTCAAATAAAATAGTAGATAAAAAAAACTCGTCAGTCATCGAATATAGAATGCAAAAAAAATACAAAGAAATTTATCAGAAAGTGAGAATTGAGAACAGTCATGATCATCAATAACAATTCTCAATTATGTCTAACCCTTAAGAAAAAATAAATTAACAAGGCAAGACACAAAATACTCCGGGCCATATTACTTTAACAGGCTACCGGAAAGTTTAAAAACAATTCAAGTGAAAACCTTATTCAAAAAATTACTTAAACGATTCTTATTAGACAAAGCTTTTTACTCGATTGATGAGTTTGTTAATTTTAAATGATTTTTGCCCATTTTTTTTTACAATTTTAAGTAGCATTATTTAATTATTCTGACTTTTCTGTTTTTAATTTCTTGATTATTTTTATTGATTATTTTAATTTGTGGTTTTAGTAAATACATCTTAAAAATGATATTGATGTCCTAAAAGCAATAATGAAGTACGTTTGAACTGTATGTACGTGGTGATAAATTAGATATTGTAAAAATGTACTAATACGGTGGCATAGTGGTTAGGTCGCCTGATTTTACATTGTAAGGTCCCGGGTTCGATTCCCGGCTGGGTCACCATTTTCCGTTGGGATCAAATTAACGTAATTGCATTTTCAATAGCGGGACATTTTCACAATAAAGAGTGTTAACAAACAAACTAACTAATCGACTGTAATTTAAATGTACCTAGATATTAAGTTTCTAAAATCTGTTAAGATTATTTTTCGGAAATAACTTGAAATTTAAAATTTAAATGACTACATTTTCTACTGTCTGCTAAAATTCTCAAATTCATAAATTAAATAAAAATGTTGCCAATTAAGAAGCTTTTAAAGCGTTACTGTACTAATGAGCCCTGTATCTTGAATTTAATACAATATTTTTTAAATAAAATAGGGTAAAAAATTACTGTATTTTTTAAAATCGTTGTTGTAGTGTGTAGACAGTGCGGAGACAACTGAACGAACCCGCCAACAAATTAATGATTTATATATACGGCGCGAACGAAAGGCTACAAATACCGTACTCGCTCCTTTCTGTCTCTATTTCACCTAATAAATGTATTTCGCACGATCGACATCAGGTCCATTTATTTTGCTTCGATCCATTTATCATGATTATTTTAAAGGAGCAGTATCGAAATACCTACTCGTACCTTATTGCTTTCCTTTCTCATTTCCATTTTAATATCCATTTCTCCCTTATTTATCCCCGTCTTTGTTGTGACAGCCCCGGAATTACATATCAAATCAAGTGGGGCTCTATTTTCAAACAACTTCCGGAGGATGTAGCCATGAATAAAAATCAAAGATAGGCCGATGCGATATTTATTTTAAATTATCGTTTTATAATAAAAGAGATTTTATGTTTGATATACTTGAGACTGCAATATACACATGTTAGTTAAAATTATTCGATGGTTAAGCGCCCAGATGTGTCGTGATATTTTTGACGAAAAACATGTGTTAAATGCATGGTTGGCCTTTTAATGATTTGCCTTTCAAACATGTCAAATGTGAAAAGTGTCAAACGATTTCAAATACGGTATATCAGGTGGCTAGAGGCTGTAAGTGTTTTACTGTGGGTCACATATTTACTATTATTTATATTTTAAATTACTATTGTGTCAAGTGAATTTGACACATTAGAACATTCATTAATTAAGTGTTAATAATAATCCACATGTGTTAAGAGAGTACCTGACACATTGATATATTTGAACACCAGAGGGGCGAAAAAATCTGAGTTGTAAGACTAGTTAGTCCAACTGATAATTTAGACAAGTTACAGGTGGATGTGTTTTCTTTTATTTTAGGCATAAATATTCTTTATTTTACGATCAATTTTACGCAATAATGATCCCACAGTACCCTCCAGTAGAATCTGACAGTACCCTCCAAACCCTCGGTACAGTTCGTGCAGGATGGCTTAAAAGAAAAAGAAAAAGTTCCACCACAAAACCTTTCTCAAAAATCAAGTAAGCTTCAGATTATGGATCTATAGGTTCTATAGGTCGATTCGGTCTTTAAGTAGTATCAATTCCCTGAAAGTCAAGGATGCATAGCTCTCCGTCCAGATCTCGGAAGATTACCTAATAGAAGATTACCTAATAACTGTTCCATATTACAAATATAATAAATACCACGATCTTACAAATACCGTCACACGGGACGGTCTCACTGTTTGGCGTTTGTGGCCTGCCAGTAAAAACCCTGTATTATCTTTTAAGTTCCTGGTCTCTCAAGGAAAATAATCAACTTCTTTCTAGAAAAAATCGCTATAACTGCAATTTACGCATCTCAAATTCTATGGCTTTTAAGGGAGAGTGAATGGGTGGTCAGGTGAACGCTAACATGTGGCAAGACAGCTCTGTCCTAAACCTACCAAGCCGGTCGTTGTTACGGAGTCCATCGCTCACCACCAGAATTGTAATAATAAAATTATGTTGGGCCTGATTTCGGTCGATGAATTCCACGGCAACTCTATTTGTACTTATAATTTTCGCAGTAGAAAAACTTAAATATGGCGGTAACAATTAGTGGGTGGTCGATTCTAGTTAGTTCTTATTCGTTTACATGTATACATAAGTTGCGTAGAGAAATGCTCGCCATGGCCTACGTTTTCAAGCTGAATAGGGGAAGAGTTGATAATCCTAGCATGCTAGCGAAGGTTTGTCTCTTTGTCCCGGACAATTATAATCGTGCTCGCACTCATAATCTATTTGCGGAGCCGTCCTCGCGCACCAACCTAAGTCGATGGAGTCTGCTTACACGAGCTTTGCGGCACATAAATGCGCTATGTTCGACAGCGCCAGACTTTGATATTTTTACAGCGAGCCCGCATCTCTTCAAGGTGTGGGCATTGCGCTACTTGTTTATGGCAGAATAATATAAACTGTTTTCACTCTTATGTACTGTAAGTTTGTAAGTTTGTAAGTTTTTCTATTCTTAATGCCGGTATTTGTATTTAACGCTTATTTAAACATGTTACGTATGTACTTGTAAGAATTCTATTTTTTTTTTTTATATTTATGTGTATATTGCATATCAACGGATTGGTAGAAACTGTAATGTTGATTTGTTATGAAATAAATAAATAAATAAATAAATAAATAAATAACTGTGGATATCTTGTACTGCTCTTTACCTTTTTCTTTCACAGATGAATCTGATGAGTCAAAAGCGCATTTATTTACGTCTGAGGAGAGTTTTAAATCGGATTCTTATATTGCTACAGACAATTGTTTCAGTTCTGTCCCACTCGAACGGATGTAACTATTCTTTTACATATTCGCACTTTTAGCTAAAATTGCATCAACTATTCACACAGTTCAGGTGTTCATAATTCCGTTTGGCATAAACCACACCGCATGATTGCGATAACTCAATATCAAAGAGTAAACTTTAATAAAATACAACAAAACACTTTTGTTTTTTTGTTTGGGATAAATGCAGCGGAATCTTGTCGTCTGAAATATTTTGAACATTTACCTGCGACTGTCAGTGATGTATCTTGATTTTCGTAGATGTCAAATTAGAAATAAGGATGTGGCTGCAGCAATATTATTTTCCGTAACCGCTTCGATTATATGAAATTGATTGATATAAAATTCATGGAATCTGCTTATTTTACTTACGAGAAGAAGGGCATACTCCATGGAGAAGCTGATGCGAGTCATGCCACAGTTAAACGTGCTAAAAATACTAGAGAATTGGCTTTACGGCTTATATGACTATAGAATTATCCTTATTAATAGAACATATATTAACACCAGCTCTTACATTGTTTAAAAAATATAACACATTTAATAAATATGTTTATTACCGTTATTTACAAGTGCCTTATTTATTAGATTGTAAAGCTATGCATTATTGTTATTTTTTTAAATTTTTAAATAATAAATCCATCTTGGAATACTCTCATTTAAACCACTCTTAAAGAATGTTGACTACAAGCCCACATATACAATAAATATGGGAAATTTTCATTTACATATTTTCACATTTCATATGTTGAAATGTCAAATTGATGAACGTGCATTTTCTTACGTTAAAATAGTTTTTCAGGTTCAGATTTTTATACAAAAAATAGCGTATTTTCTGAACTAAATATTAAGTTGCGAGAAATGAGATAAATAATAGTAAAATATTTTATTGCATCACAAAAAAAAAAAATTGTTTAATGCTAAATTAAAACAATATCTTCTAACTAACCAATATTAGTGAAAACGGGCCTGTGGCATAATGGATAGGTCGCCCGATCTTACATTGTAAAATCCCGCGTTCGATTCCTCCAGACTGGGTTACTAATTTTCTTTGTATACATTTAACGAAATTGCATTTTTAACACTGTTCATAGAATGCAATAAAAAGACATACACTTAAACACCCGTTACAAGCAAATATACACATAAACACTTTATAGTAGGGTTGGTTATAAGAGATTTTCATATGATTCTAAACCCGCCTATTATGAAATTTCACAATAAATATTACCAGTGTTTCCTAGGAGGTGGTTTTTTTGGGTTCAAGAACGAAATAGAATGGAATGTATATTGGAGTAAACGTTAAGAAACGACTTACCCCGTGGTGAAACATGAAAGCAACGCAGTTCGTGGTTATCTGCCCCGGGCATAACGCATTGGCACAACTTATTAACTAGTTTTGGGAGCAAATTCAACGCCACTTCAAACTACCGGAATACTAGAATTATAGGTTACACAAAAAAAACAGACCTCTCTGGTATTATGGGTAATAGATACGAGATAAGCCCATCTACATATTTTTCCTAACAATGCCTGGAAAAGAGAAGCGGACGACTGATTAGATCAGTTGTCAGGAGGATGAGAAAGGAAAACGAAAGAAATTACGCGATAAGCGAGAAGATCAAGAATATTTTCCAAATGGGCGATCTCCGCTTCAGCCGAAAATCTACAGGGATATTCATATAGTATTAATATAATGAAATTAATATTATTATGGATATTATAGTTATTATAATATTATATAAAATTCTTTAAACTACAAACATAGAGAGAAAAAAAACGGTAAACCGTGAAATTTCAATAAATATGTCATGACTATGTATTCCGGTACTAATGGCAGGTGGGTGATAACCGTTTTAAAAACTGATACATCTTGGGATTGGGATGGGATATCAAAAAGTAGATTTGCTCAAAGATAGAGTCTCAAATTCATGTTTCGACTTGGATATTCTAGAAAATTCTATGACAGGCGTAGAGGCTCTACGCCAAGCGTAGAGGAGTTACCGCAATAGCGCTCATGCCAACTAAAGCATGGAACCGGCTCCGGTGCGATATTAGAAACGCACTAACGGTTTCTATTTACTCCCTACCACTATTAAACAACTGGAGGACAAACAATTTAAAAAAAACATTAAGGAAATGCTTATATGCCGCCCTTTCTATAATATGACCGAATTCGAGAGCCATGACTTTGCAAATATTGTACTAATTTGAATGATAATTATATATGTACTTTTAGTATTTAATTGTAAGATTTCGCTTTAGTTTGAATATTTAACAATTTACTTACTACTTTCGATGTTACAATGTACAGTTTTTAGTAAGTATATATTCGATTTATTGACTATTTCAATTGTTAGGCTTCTGCTTTGATTATTCAACTTTTTAACTGACTATTTTAATTATTTTGTGTTTAGTAGGTAGCCATTAGAATTACTGACTATTTTATTAAATAAGCTTCATTTGTTATATTTCTACGAATATTTTATTAAATAAGCCTTATTTGTTATGTTAAAAGTTATTTGTACGACGAATAACATTTAGTAGGTTCCAAAATTTCTATATATATTTTTTATAACATTTGTATGTTAAGTAAAGATTAAAGTAGTAATGAGACTTACTACTTAAACACAAATATTTTGACACGTCCAAGAGCGGTTTTTAGCCGCCAATTGGACACGACGTAAATGTAATGTAATGTAAGTAATAAATAAATAAAATAAATTAAGTGAATGATTGATTTCAATTGCCTATCGTTTGTCGAATACCGGATGTTATAGGTGTAAATCTGACGTAAATTTGGACGTAAACCATTGTTTTCCACACTAGAAAATTGTTCTTTCAAATTCGGAATTTTATAAATTATGATTCTTTTACAGCCAGCAATTGGACGGAAAATATTCTTTCAGTTCCGCGATCTGAGGTTGACGAATTGTCGATGAAAACAAATGACATATTCTGAGAACAACACTAGTTGCGCAAGTGGCCACAAGCGTATTGTCTTTAAATACTTTTAAGTCAACCTGTAGAGTACTGAACACCAGGTTTTTTGGAGATCACCATAAATTACAATAAATACAAAGTGCTTGCGTAATTATTGATGTTCCCCATGAAACTCATTCTCTCGGGCAATTTAAAGCTGACACCGGGCCATTATCGTCCATTTATTAAAGCATTTACCATTGACGAGCGGCGAGGCCGTTTTGCAGTTACCCCCTTCCATTAGCGCCCGAGGCTTCGCCCAATAAAGCCCCACTAAGCCGACAGGCGCTGCCAAACAAAATGATATTTCGCTTCTATCTTTATTTACTGGTCCACCGGCGGTGGTTGATGTCGACGCAGTGAGGGTAACGGGTATTGTATACCTAACGTAACCATTTATTTTTTTCGTCAAAGCGAGACGCCTGCAGAATTTTGCAGAAAAAAAAACTTATTGGTCTTTTACTACTTTTTATTCAAAAATTAAAAACATGATAACAGTATTACTAATAATAAGTAGATATCTATGCAGTTGTTTTATATTTGTCGGAGGAGCAAATTTGTTTCAAAATATCGAGTCTAGTTTTTAAGTAAGAATGGTGCTGATTACATGATTTATTAATGTTAGTCTTGGTAATCAAAATGGCTTTCAAAACTGTGACACTTAACTATATTTTTCGCTTGTCCATATTTTATTCATTAGAGAAAAAACTCTTTCGACAGGTGCGTTACTTCCAGGCAGACATAAAACGTACTCAATAATTATACGAAAGTTAGCACACTTGAGATTGTTAAAACGGAAGCGTTTGAACAACTCCACCCAACTGTCTTCAACAGCACTAGTCTCAGAATTTCAGCCTGTGATTTTGTCATATTTTGGGCTTAAATTATCATTTGGTGTGTTTGCGAAAGCGGTACATTTTTGCTCTCGCTGGGGACAGCGGGACAGACAGCCTGAAAGCGGGGCTGTCCCGCCCAAAGCGAGACGTATGGTCACGTTAGGTGTACCTCATGTTTTTGTAGTTTCTTTCCTACCAGAGCTTGATCAAGTTTGATCCCGAACTCGCCAACTCGACCAGTCAAACATATTTGTTTAAACATGAAACTTAATAAAAAAAATTATTTAATAATGCAAATAAAATATGTGAGTAAACAATGTTATCTTAGAAACTATGCACAAAAATATTTCAAAACCTTGAAACAATTACAGAAAATAATTACATCGCATAGTCCAGTGGCAACGTCACCTAACAAGGCCAGGCCAGTGCAGTGGCAACGTCACCTAACCAGGTCAGGCTTTTAATTTTTTAAATAACATATTTTTTTAGTGGTCCCTAAATATTCTATTTATTTATAATATAATAATCGATATATTTGCTAGATATGCCCTCAGTTACAAATAAGTTGGCTCCATACCCTTTGCTCGTAAATTATGTGACAGGGAGAGCAATAAATTGAACAGCATGCGAGACAATAGCGGGCCAATAAGCTTCGCGGCAGCTCAGACACCGGAAACGGTCGGCTGTCTGCCAGCGGACTGCTACCAAACTACTACTGGCCGGCTTTCAGTATTGGTTTTAAACGGGTCATTTTCAAGCGCGAAAGTCCCATCTAGGGGTTCATATAACGATGAATTAATCTAAATTTTTGCGCTATTCCCAACCGATTTTATACAACCGCAGAATAATAAGAGAAACAGCCCTGGAAATTAGTTGTTTTTATGTTTGGAGATGATGGCAAGCTGTCCGAGCTCCCGTATTAAATGGTCTTTCCAGTTACGGCACCAGCTATAAGCGAGTAAAGATTAGAGATCCAATCACGTTATACCAACACAAAAAACAAGAGAGCCATCGAGTTTATTCAAAACTCGAAAAAGAAAAAAAATCATAGGTTAGGTTATGACCGAAAAATTAAAAAAACAACCACAGGGTCGGGTAAAGAATTTGGTTTGTCACTAAATTTGGCAAAACGGAGAAAAAACCTTCGCAATTTAAAAAAAAAACTACAAATTTAAAGTTATGAAAACAAAAGTCCTTTATTGCGGTAGCTCCGTCAACCTCATCTTTAGACATGGGGTACAGACTTCAGACATGTGACATGTGATACGTTTTCCAGTTCAAATCGACATCCAGGCGAGAAAAAGTCAGTACACGGTTGGCCGATTTGTAGAGTTGAATTTACATTCGGAAATAAAAGGCGGCACAGCCAAAACCAAGCTGTGACGAAAAGAGAAAAACCATCATTACCACAAAACTCGTTTATCTAATTAAATCCCCAAAAGAATTAAACGCTTACCAAAAAACAGGACCTTGCTCACATTACTTTAAAACGCCGTACTTCTGGTGCACACAACCTCGCGGATCACTACGCTTTTCAGCGAGTTTTCTGTCGCCCGGCGCGAGTGAGAAGTGCTCCTCCTCGCGCCATCTTGGAAACAATGTTCCCCCTCAATGACTGTAGCTAAGTTAGACAGACCGGAAATGACTGTCGTTAAACCAACTTTAGGAGATAAAAAAAACTCATGACAACTCATGTTGACAATAAAATAGTGATATTTTTGTAATATTTATTACATTTATTAAAAATGTTCTTTTGAACTGCTTTTTTATTGTCATGGCAAGGCCACCAGGAGGGTCATTTTTTATTGGGCCGTGCAATACGGCTATTTCTATTTTGACAGGTCAAATGTCAAAGCTTTTAGCGATTTTTTTTGTTTTGGAGATATGCTTTAAGATTTTGAACCATGATTATGAAACAACTCAAAAACTGAGTAAGCCCAATATAAAAAAACACGAGAAATACATGCGAAACGTGTTGCAATGCGTGCAACATGTTTTTGAAACATAACATGCCACGCAAATTTGGATTTTTGTTACAAGTTATCGCGGATTTTTATTGCTAACTACCTTGAGTAGATGGGACGCAAGATGGAGTTGCCTTCTTTTACTCATACTTAACATCGTAGCATTGGCACATGCTGAGGTGGAGGAATCCTAAATCAAAATCTTGCGCAGGCATTTTTGATATTTTATTCTTCTGTTGCAACTAATTAGTATAATTATATTATAGTATAATTATATTACAATTATACCACCTCTCGCATTCATTGTTGGTTACGCCACGAAGGGTTCGCTCTTCTCGTACGTTCAAAATCCCTCGTGTGAGCACTAGTTACGCCCAAAACTCTGTTATGCACCGCTTGATAACCACAATTATAATAGTCGATTCGAATATATCGACATTTTTTACTTAAACCAACCTAAATTCAGCGAGGCTGTCCTTAGCTCACTAGGCGTCTAGGAAGTGAGTATATAATATACACATACAAATTGTTTTAAAACACTCTGAGCGAAAATGAGAATAGCGAAGATATCCTATCCTACATATATCCCATCCCTCTCCTTTCCTATCCTTGCAACAGTTCGATTGTAATTTAATTTAATTTAGTGCAATGCAACTTTTGATTTACCTTATAAGAAAATAATGTAGGAAACAATTAATCGGCCAGCGAAACACTGTATTAATATAATTAGTCATAATTAATGAAGCGCTGTATGTTTCCCGAAAATTAAAATAAATAAATAAAATAAATAAATAAGCAAAATGAAAGCTCGATTCTTAAAACATATTTTTAACATAGGTAAACATATTTTTAAGTACAAGGAAAATTATAATAACTATCAAAATGAGTTCTTAAAAAGTAACCTTTGAGAGAAGCTGAAGGGTCGAAAAGCCATGCAAAAAAACGCCCCAAAATGGCCTATTTTAGGAGATATCCTAGGAAACGACTACCAACGTCGTGATCTCAAAACTAGGAAACGTCCTAGAGAGTCATACCTGCCGGATGCGGATAAAACCACAGGCACCAATGGTTTCAGTTAAAGATCGCTATTTTGAGATAGCTAAGCGGCCAGCACACAGCAATAAACAAGATCAAAACAGATTTACCGCGTGAATTCGCCGCGCGCGCCGTGAAGCCGCCATTGTCTATGATAGGCCGAAATGCTATAGTCGTCATACGTTGATGTCCTGCGGGTTGGCACCAATCTTCTGCTATTTATTGGCAGATAATGTTAGCGGGTAAGCGGCAAATTTAGTGCTTCTTGCCATTATTGATTGCACATAATCATGTCTGTGATGAGTAAGATGCGAATCATGAGTAATCATGTCTGTGATGACTGAGTAAAAGCTACGTTGTGTGGTCTAAGAACTTGCTTAACCCTTTAAGGATCATGGGACATATGTGTCCCGTATTTTTAAAAATCATTGTATAAATTATCGAATGAGAATACTTTATTAATTATATTTTTTCCATATTATTGAGACATCATAATCTTAATAGTAGCAACTAAAAATTGTTTGAGAATGTATCTTTTTATTAAATATCGTAAATGACCAACGAACTCTGGTGATTTTAAATAAATAAATAAATTATTTGTGGTGACCTTTTTAATTTGATTTTGTTTCTTTTAGGACGTTTTTTAGTACGTATGATTTCTGAAGTAAATATTAAAATAATCAAATTTTGGAAAAAGTTGTAACTTTGCATCTTTATAGACTTTGATGATTATTTTGCATCTGTTGCATCTTTATTGCTAGATGCAGATTAAATGTTTATGAAATTTGCATCTTTATGAACTTCGCATATTGCATCTTCGAAAGATGCAGATAGCGTCTTTATGAACTTTGCATCTTTACAGGGACACGTATGTCCCATCAATTTTTACAAAATCTATTGAACCAATTATCACAAAACTTAACATATATGTTGTTTACATCGCCCTTCAACAGTTTTATATATCGAAATGATCCAAACTCTACCGCAAAGATTATGGTCCTTATAGGGTTAAATCTTCTATCACAAATTTTCCGTATATATAGTCACAATTCTCAGTTCAGTAAAAAGCGTCTCGGCGTTAGAAGATGACAAGTTCCTTATATCATCCCCAGATGGTGGATTCACCAGCATCAATTGACAGATCATCTGGTCTTTACGCTGATTGATGATTGAGAGATATAAAAAAGTCTATTCCCCTGTCAAATCTCACGTTTCATCTACCCCCCCCCCCCCCTCATTCCCCAATTCCTGAAAAGCCACGTGCTGAAACCACGCAGAACGAGCCGGCATCAGGTTATAGGTGGTTAACTCCCATTGGGGTGGATGCCCCCTCCCCACCCAACCCTCCACGACTTCAGGGGCGGCAGAATTGGCACGAAACCGCTCGCTAAGTGGCGGAAGGAAGTGCGAACGAAATGAATAAAGTAGGAAGCGGATTGCGGCGCGATTGGCGTGTACTGTGTTCGGCGAGATATGGCGGCTGAGAAATGTACATACTTATTACAAACACGACAATCCCCTCTTTGTTAAAATAATATCGGGGAGAATTCTGAATGAAACACCAAACGCGGAAATTTACTGGAATCTCCGTTTACTGGAATCTTTTAGCAAAAAAATACGTGTGGCACTCGGGGACTGCCGCGGTAAAGCTATTGCATAGCATTTTTTAACAACTTATGCAATTATAATTATTTATTTATTTTATTTATTTTATTTTTTCTGATATCAGATAACTGCGCTCTATCGGAAAACGTTGACATTATTCCGAATCATTTGCGGCTGCGGAATCAAATGATTCGAAATAATTTAAACGTCTTCCGATAGAGCGCCGCGCACGAATTTATTATTCGATAAAGCAAAAAAAACGGATATTATTCGAAAAAACTACTATTCGGAAAAAATCGTAGATAAAAAGATATATAATTAAATTATCTTTAAAATGGTGCAGGTTTCATATTAATACGCCAGATTGTAGTTGCGTAGTAGTCGTTTTTGTGTTCGGTTAGACCTAATTTCACAAATTAATTACACTATGTAATATAAACAAAATCTAAAATATTCAAAGCTAAGAATATTAGGGAAATGTTATATATTTTTTTCGAATCGTATATTTTTTATCATATATTTTTTTCGAATCGTAAGCAGTACTCGTTTAGACGTAATTATCAGTTTAAAATCATTAATATTCGTTAGGAAATTCGTAGTAGTCGTTTTTGTGTTCGGTTAGACCTAATTTCACAAATTAATTACACTATGTAATATAAACAAAATCTAAAATATTCAAAGCTAAGAATATTAGGAAAATGTTATATATTTTTTTCGAATCGTATATTTTTTATCATATATTTTTTTCGAATCGTAAGCAGTACTCGTTTAGACGTAATTATCAGTTTAAAATCATTAATATTCGTTAGGAAATTTCTTCATTCGGTCGCCGCGCTGGCCTACTAGGCCCGCGATAAAAGCTATGCAATAGCTTAAAAATTATGATAAATCGAACATCTTGCGGTGTCAACTACAACGGGCGAGCCCGTCACCACAGGACGTTTTAACGATTAGTCGTTCTGTCGCCCTGCAGTGAACGTAGAAGACTTTGGACAGTACATTCTACGTCCAGCTACGTCACAACCCGTGAGAGCCCAACGCCTTACCGCGAGTGAGCCAGGAATAAACCCGGCGGGCTCGAGATACTCGCGCCCTCACTTCCAATTGTGACCAGATTTCTCCGGTCTCTCGATTGGTTCCGAGTTCGAGGTCGCTTGCGCGGTCCTCTCCCTTACGAAGCGGTGAAACGGAGTGCACCGAATCTGTCGCGGACCAAGGCGTCCTTTGCCCGACTCTGAACCGGGATCGGATGGCCAATGGTCATTTCAAGAGCAGTCGCCGTAAGGTAGACAACTACCCCCGCTCTATAGGAAACAATACAGTTCCCAGACTCCCCCGATTGTTAGTCGGAGAGCACAATCGATTGGCTTGCGCCGCTCGGTGCGCAGACCGTCCAGGAGCGCCAGAGGATTGTTCCCAGGGGAGACTGGTTGACCCAGTGTCCTACCCAGGCTCGCACCCCATGCGTGGAGGCCATCGGATGGGTGTTGACCCGTGAGTGTGACCGACCCTGAAACAGAATGGGTCTTCGTGGCCAACTCAGCAAGGGCCCATTAGCTCCCATAATAACAGTTATATTATATATAAGTGGCCCATTAGCTCCCGAACAATGTGAACTTATATCATAAATATATGAACACGAAAGTAATGATTAAAAAATGGTAATTTACAAAGCCTGCCTAAGGAGGCCGAAGCCCCTACCAAGGTAGACTCGACTAGGTTACTTGCAAGTTTTGTATTCTGCGCACACTTATCAAAGTATTATAACTGAGAAAAAGAAAAAATGAAATAAAATAAATCGAATAGCTGTAATAAATAAGTAGTATGTATCTCAAGAGTTATTTTAATAATATCTAGTACTTCATAATCATGTTAAAAAAATATTATTATAATATAATATAAATAATGTAATAAATGATATTGATATAAAATAAATAATTACACCTATGCTCATATTATAAAGCGGTAACGTTTGTGACGTTGTAGGAAGTAATCTCTGGATCTACTAAACCGATTTTATAATAATAATAAATAAATAAATAATAAATACAAACGGAGCTGCCATGGAATTCACCGACCGGAGTCGGGCCCATCATAATACTATTTTTTTTACACTTCTGGGGGGTGAGCAGTGGATTCCGGACTTACGAACCGGCTGTGGTAGGTTTAGGACAGCTGTCTTGCCACATGTGAGCGTTCACCTTGCCACCCATTCACTCCCCCTTCGAAGCCATAGAATTTGAGATGCGCAAATCGCAGTTTTAGATAATTTTTCTAAGAAAGAGTTGATTATTTTTCTGGAAAGGCCAAGATCTTTAAAGAGGTGAAATAGAGATTTAGCTGGCAGGCCACGAGCGCCAACTTCCACCGCGTGAAGGTGAACAGTGAAGCCGTTCCGGGTTACGGCATTTGCAAGATCATGGTATTTATTTAATTTGTACTCGTGGTCTTTTGGGATATTTGATTCCCATGGAACAGTTAATTCTACAATAAGAGCCACCTTCCGAGATAGAGAGTAAAGAGTTATATCTGGACGGAGGGCTGTGCATCCGAGACTTTCAGGGAATTTATACTGCTTAGAGACCGAATCAACCTCCAGAATCCAATCTGTAGCTTTCTCGATTATTGAGAAAGGTTTTGTAGTTAAATGTTTTTTGCCTTTAGAGCCATCCCGCACAAACTGTATTGGGGGTTTGGAGGATACTGTCAAACCCTTGTTGGCACGAGCCACTGAGAGACTAATTACCTCGCGAATAACAGCGAGAACTTTGTCATGGCGGTAAGTGTACCGTCCTTGATCTAAGGCCACCTTGCAGCCAGCTAGAATGTGTCTAGCTGTGCAAGGGGTATTGCTACAGAGGGGACAAGAACTATCCTCGGAAAAGCTCCAACGAGCGAGGTTACTGGGGTCTGGAAGTGTATGCTGAAAGGCATTCAAATAAAATTTCAGCATCTCTGGCGTCCAGTCATAGAGCATTACCTTCCAGTGCATTGGAGGCGGAATGCAAAAGTCACCAATTGTTGTCCAATCATTCTGGCATTGAAGGCCAATAGCATGAGCCATACTCTTGCTGTCATAATCTCCCCGCAAAAGAGACTTCTTCAAGTCCACGTCGCTCGTGGTTGTACTGCCATACCCCAGACCAGTGCCATTCTGGCTGATTCCAGTAAGGAACCTTTTGTGGAAGTCTACGCGGGCTTGTAGTTCATTTGAATCACTACAGCCACTTATTACGTGCTTCGATATTGCCGGATCTTTGGAATTGCACAGAATCGAATTTTTGGTTATTCTGGAGTTGGCGTAGAGCAGAGAGGGCAGTTTAAGCGCTAGCCCAAAATTTTGTTTGGACCTGAAGAGAGTCGAGGGGTCAGCTGGTTTGGCTAAGGACAGCCAGGATTTTAAACTAGCTGTCACCAGTGCATCTAGACGGGACAGTTGGGTTTTGGTAAAATCGTAAATAAGAAAGGGCCATGACAAATGTGACGTTAGATAATTGTCATAGATCCAGGCCTTACGAGGGCCAGAAATTAGCAAGGCATCTATTTTCGCCAGGCAACTTTTGAAATGCTCTATAACATGATCGCCCGAGACGTCTTTTCCCTGATGGGTGATTTTTCTGCCGAGGAATTTGAAATGATTGTTTGGGTCTATAAGGGAGATATTAGAGCCCTTATAGACCAATTTGGGGTCATAGGATGTAAACTTTGTGCCCATGCGGGCGAGTCCAAGGCAAAAACATTTGGAGGGCTTCACTTTTATACAGCCTGACCAGTCGCAGAAAATTCTTTATCAATAGAAAGCCACGTTATTTGTCAATGTCATAGGCTATACATTATTCCGAAAAATGAAAAGACTTTTTCGTGGTAGTCAGATTTCCAAAGTAAGTCGAAAAAGACGGTCGAACGAAAACGTTTCTAACGAACGCTGCCTTAACGATGATAGATATATGATTAAGTTCTAAAGAAAAGTTATAGAGCTTGATAATGCCTACAAAACAGTCAGCGACAGCATATGTCTAACTTTTATATTTAAGTAACAAAAAGTAGTATTTTATATTAAAAAAATAATTTAAATCGTTAGGTCATGTTTATTGGTCATATTATCAACAATTATGTGTTCATATCAAAATAAGTAAATTCATCGTCTCAAGTGTTTAAAAAAAAGACTTTTCCCTTTTACTGCATATAATTTCACATTTACTGCATAATTGGTTAAAGAGATAAGACACTCACAAATAAGACACTAACAAGAAGACACTCACAAATAATGGTAATATAGTCAAATTGACATGCAAATACATACATACATATGCAGTAAAAATATAACCCTTCTTTTGGCAGTCAGAAAATAAATCATAGCACTCAGTATTAACCAAACCACGCTCATAATTTCATCAGAAGTAAAAAGTTTTACCGCCCAGCGAAGTGGGCACGGGTCAGCTAGTATTATAACAAAATAAATATTATTATAATATAAACAACTGAAGGGAACACGAGTCGGAATGGCGTAGCGGGGCAGAATGGGAAATGGGATTTCGCCCGTCCACACGATGCGGTGCGGCGCCGCACCGCAAAAATTTCGCCGTATGGGCGTACACACGTACAGTGCACGGTGCGGCGCCGCAACGTTACTACGACGCCGCAGTGGGCGACTAATGTTGTAGTGTACGTAGAACTAGTGAAATGAGGTAGTCAATGTCAATATCTTCTTCGCTGATACTCATTTTAAACACTTTAATTAAAAATTAACAAAAATACGTAAAAACAAAGGAAACAGACAAGCATGTACTCTCCTTCGACTGCACGTAACAACTGAGCGGTGCCGCTTAGGCGCATATTACCGGTTTGCGTGCGGTGCGGCGCCGGAACGCACCGTGTGACATACCATGGCTATTTGTATGTTGGACGCCGCAGCAGCACCGCTCAGGCGCCGCGCCGCAGCGTACCGCATCGTGTGGCCCGGCCCTTAGCCTAAATTGGCCGAATTACACACATAATGTTTTAGTATCGTACGAGCCACTGTCAGGTGCGTTTGTGTTGCTATTTTTTCATGTCAATTACACTAGCCAATAAAATTTACCTTTTTTATTGTAACATTGATGGAAACAGTCCATCTTTATGTTTTCAAGTATGTTTTAGCTCTGGTTTTTTGGTTATTGAAGCTTTTCAAAATTGCCCTTAGCCGGTCGGACGTCAACAATACCTATAGGCATTTTGAGACGTTGCGAGAGCTCCGCGCGTACCGCTTTCGGCAGGCCTCCATATATATTATATAAGTATGTAATATATATAATATGACTAACTATTAGGTAACAAGGAAAAAATGATGTAAAATCTATATTGTTAGGATTCGTATAGAAAATCAACCAAAAAACATTATTCCGTGTCCAAAATTCATTAGTGGAAGCGTTCGCCATGTTTTTCGGTGAGTGTAACCAGTGTAACTTTAAAGACATGGTACACCCCAGTCTATCATATCACTGCAGAAGATTTTCCACGAGATCCTTATAGTTTTCTGCTTTATGATCTTCAAGGAAGTTTTAGGACACTTGAACAAACTACAGCTAAAAGGGGATTTTCATGATCGTTTGGGTGATCAGCGTGGTCGATTTAGAACAACTGACTTTTTTCTTCTTACATTTTCACTGTTGGCTAATGTTATTGGTGGTTTGAATTCTCGTGAAACCTCCTACTTTGATCTAAAAATCGTTCACAATGAGTCGAGGTAATTTGTATGAGTTATTTTTATTGATTGAAATTATGTTTATTCATATATATATAGTATTTATATCAGGGACGAAAAACAAACATTGTGGCTGAGCCACGCGTAATGTTGTGAAATTTAGTTAAACGTATGGTTACTCCATTCTGCCCCACTTATGGGGCAGGATGGTACAAAATGTCCATTTTTCTAATTAATATTTCTTTTGTAACAGTTCTTGATTTGTTTCCTTGAAAGAATAATAACATCAAATGTTGTTATTTTTCCATTTCATTTCTAAATAAAGCACTATTTTTTACATTATCATCATAAGCGTTAAACTTCAGTTATTCCATTTCGCCCCGAATCCTTACACCGGTCAATTATTATAACTTTAGCAATTTGAATGTATTGGTACCTACAAATATAATAGAGGATAGGTTATTTGCCTATATATAAGATTGCTTTGAATCAGAAATAGAAAAAAAAAACTTTGTGTAACCACAAGACTTTTACGGATAGTAGATAACCCCTCTCGCTCGCCAAACCCCTAAACCCTCTCCCCAACCCCCCCCCCCCCCAATTTCCCCCAATCCCACCCCCTTCACATCCCCTCCAAACACTTAACCCCCCCCAAACTCCTCCCCCGTATTTCAACTCAATCGGATAGTTTCAGCGCTATTGTGGAGGAATACACACAGACAGAAACACAGACATACAGATTTGCATCCACAATAATTTCCCTGCCATGAAAGAAAGGGATATATATAGCAGTCTTTTCTCTGAGATATTCCCAATTTTTATTCTGAATATTGCAGCTTGAAATGGACAAATCATAATTATAAGACTCTTTTTTTCTCTAGTGTCATGAAATCTAAGAAATTTTACGAATCATGAATTGTTTTATATTGCAGCTTTCCAAAAAATAATGTAGGCAGTATCTCTACACTACCTTAATTTTTGCTTGAAAATATCTTTCGTGGATCACAATTTTCACAACATGATTTTTTGCTGCTTATCTCACATTTAGAATACCTCGAAGTTTACACTACGACGCAAAAATATTACACAAGTGGAGTAATGATCGGTTCTGTAATGATCTGTTACACAAGTGGAGTAATGATCACAAGTGGAGTAATGAGGGGTTAAGACTGGTTTTCTTTAAAATATTCTTCAAAACTGATTAATTGAGGCTAATTCGTTGAGACAATGGAGTTAAGACTGATTTTTTAAGAGTTTCATGGCGCGTTTGAGACCCGTGGCCGCCCTCCCCCTGCTTGATGACGTAAGCACCCAAGCATGCTAGTTGAATTGAATACACTTAGCAAAGGACGATGGTCTTTTTTAAGAATATACATGCCACTTTAAACCAGAGTTCTTGAACCACGAGATATAAATTTTTAAGAAATGCGGATAATAAAAGTCTGTCACCGTTTATATTCAGGGTTTCATGGAAAGACATTAGTAGGCGGGTCTTTTGGAATCATTTTAAATTAAATCAGGACGTTAAAATAATTTAAAACAATTTTAAAATCACTAAACAAAAAATAACTAAACACTGCTTTTTAAAATAGTTTGCCTAACTCAAACGTTATCTTCCGATCTTCGATTTTACGCTTGCGGCGTTCGTGAAAATACATAAGACAGAGCTTATAAAATAGCCATAATTAGTCGGATAGTTGTCTAACAGTCGATCAGTTTAAAGGTCTAAATTTTTATTCGGGAAAGGAAATCATCATTCGAATTATTTCTGTTCTGTCGGTGTTATGTCGTCATAGATGTTGCGGTAGATTGTTTATATTGTAGCTTTCCTTAAAACACTTATATTACAATATTTTTTTTGCTTTAATCAAATTATACTTTCCGATTTGCAATTCTATGCTTTGATATCATAGTCTCATTTTGGTTTATTAATATGGTCCAGTCGATTTGCGCAATATTTTTTGCTATCATAGAAAAGTAGTTTTTAAATAATTTGTGTCTCGAGTATTCCGTATTCGGCATATTTTAGCATTAGTATTGTCGAGATATGATCGGTGATCACATATAATTTTATATGTATAGTTTTGTATATAGTCTCGTCATGTATAGTTTTTAGAAATACGAGTATGTGATGAAGTGCTAATGTAATAATGTTAGCTATGTATATATATCATTCTAGCCGTGTTCGGCCATAGCGACTGCATTGTAGATTCTAGTGACTTCTTTAGTCTTCTCAGAGTCCATTGTTTGGAAGCAATCAAGTGCGCAGGCTATATTATAGTGCACAGGTGGGTGCGCGACCACGGGTGCACTCTCTCTTCCTCCCTCTTCTGAACCCGATGGAACGGAGACCGTTACGACCAGAGAAAAGTTTGGATGCAGATAAAATAAAATAAATTAATTAATCGCCAACACAGCAATGGCTGTCATTGTTAAATTTGTACTCAATATTGCAGAGCTATTTTTTTTCGGATTTAGTTTGTTTTTCTACACTGTCATTTATGAAAGTGGTAGTTATGGCTTGTGGCGATGTTTAAGGTTTTTCTGGAGCTATTGTAGAGATGACCGGTGACTTATTGGTAGTTGTTGTAGTAGGCGGTGATGTAGAAAATGCATTATTGGAGTTATCTATGTATGGATAATATTGTACTTTACTTTAAAAAAATTATTTAAAAATGTAATAGGTAATATAATTGCTACAGACTGTAATTCAGATTTTGTTATTTTCTGAAGAGGAGTGTATTTATATTTAATGCAAGAATTGTCACTACTGTTTGAATTTGAATTCGATTTATTTCCATAATTTTAAGTTACAAAAACATTTTATAATAAATGTACATATTATACCTAGCTTAGAAAAGAAATTCATCGCTTTGACATATCGGCTTACCACCTCACTAGGTATGAACCTATGGTGGTACTAACATCGGTAAATTATTTTGAGACGAGAGGGCAAGTCTTATCTAATACGTGAATACAATTTAAAAATTAAAGTTTAAATTAAAAACATCAACAAAATTATACAAACTAAATTAAAATTTATGACAATCTACTAAGTTATATAAAATAATAATTAATTTTCATATATTAGATACAAACACATATAAATATGATACAAACCATAAATAAATACAACTTTATTTAACTCTTTTATTATCTTCTTCTTTGCAGGCATGTCTTGGACAACGGCACGATACTCTTCCCAGGAATATCAGCTCATGAGGCACGCTCTAGAATCCATCGCGCCTCCTACCGATGCAGGATTGAGTCTTCATCAGGTGTACTTCTATCTAGAGAAATTATGGTTCAAGCAGGTGACTATTTTTAAATAATCATATTTTTTTCTGGGAGGGATCGGAGTAGATTCGACTAGTCTATACACTACGCGCCAGAGCCCACCCTTCTACCACATAGAAATATATTTATTAAGTACAGCACTACCACCTCATCTTGGTCTAAAATAAAAAGAAAACGTCAAAGACGTATCCATAATAAAAATGCAATTTCTAAGGCCTTAACTGCCATTTTTTATTAGAAACTTCATTTACACAGATAATAGTTATTCGAAAAAAAACAAAATTATTTAATTAGATTCATGATGATCATCTCTCATATTTCGATACCTCAATCATAGAAAGGTAAACTCATATATATTCAAAGGTACAATGGGTGTTTTTTATGTCATAATTTCTAATGTTACCCAGTGCAAATACACTAAAATTATACATAATTTAAATAAGTACATAATATCAAATCGAACTCTAAAACCTTACATCGTAACCAAATAACTGTGAGACCCGGTGCACTCCATGTGACTGTACAGATTAAACAATTTTGCTGTGAAAGTCCCGCGAATGACGTCATAATAGGAAACCGGCGCATTTCGCGCTGGACAGGTCGAGACTTGAGACGAAATAATCCAATGCTTAGTTACGCCACTCGCCCGCAAGAAGTCAATGCCTTAACGCGAGAAACCGGGTTCAGCGGGCCGACAGTCGCGCCCTTACTTCCATTTACAGCCAGATTTCTCCCGCCCCCCGACTGGTTACGGATTCAAGGTTGCTTGCGCGGTTCTCTCCCTTGTGCAGCGGTGATTCGGTTTCTACCGAATCTACCGCGTATCACGGCATCCTTTGCCCGGCTGTTCACCCGGTATCGGGTAGCTGAGTGGTCGTTTTAAGAGCAACTGTTACAAGGTTAACAACCACCCCCGCTCTATATGAAGCAAAGCCGTTTACGCCTCCGGTTATCAGTCGGAAAGCACAGTCTATTGTCTGATCCCAAACGGTGCGCTCACCGTCCAGGAGCGCCTGAAATACGATTCTCAGGGGAACTGGCCAGAAGGCACAGAGTTCTACCCTGGCTCGCACTTCTGCGCGGAGGCCGCCGGATGGGTGTTGACCCGTGATATGACCGACCCTGAACGAATAGGTCTTTGTGGCCCATTAGCCCCCACGTCAGACAATCATTATTTATCTCAATGATAAACAAACAGAAAAGAAATACAGTAATGGCGAATAAAACAAAACCTTCCCCAAGGGGCGGCCAGCCGTGTAACATCGGATGCGATAGTAAAATACGTCCGCGGGCCTTAGTCAATATTGATTGGTCGTTCCTTTGATAAGGTCTTTTGTCCGGGTGCGTTGTCGGCAAATAACATCTCGCTAATATAATATACAGCAGCACAATATCGTGAGGCGACAGTCGTGGCGCCGCGGGGCAGACTGATTAGGTCACAGAACGCTTCACCTCGTAAATACACCGAAATGTTAAAATAGCGAAAATGGACAAAGCTTGTAATCCGGGTGAGGTAAAAATGAATAAAGGGTACAGGGTTCGAGGAGTTCGAGAGATCCCCAATTTTGTCCCCAAATCCCCGAGCGTTGTCCCAAATTTAGGCACTCGGGTTTTAGGTATTTACCGCTCGACGCGCGAGGTGAGTGCGCCTGTGTGGGTTTTTCCTCACCTACGGGACACAGTTGCGACGTTAAGGCGACTAAACGATCTTGATCTGTAGCTATGGCGTACCTATATTTTTAGTTAATATAATAAGTAAATAACTAAAGTTTACGAAGAAAATAAAAAGACTGTCCAAAATAGATTAATTATGTATTTTAATTAAATTTATACAAATATGGATGATGCAATATTATTATATTCACATAAAACTATATAGGTAATTATAAAAAGAAACTCTTTTTACTTGTTTATTTGTATAAGTGTCGACTTAATTGAAGTGTTATAAAACTATTTTAATTAAATTTATACAAATATGGATGATGCAATATTATTATAATTACATAAAACTACCTATATACATAGGTACTAATAAAAAGCAACTCTTTTTAGTTGTTTATTTGTATAAGTACCGACTTAAATGAAGTGTCACATAACACATATCACATTTAAAGTAAAAAGTTGACTGAAGTCCCCTTTGAATTTCTTTAACGATTTTCAGGTTATGTAATGAACAACCAAACCGATTATTATGTTCTGCAATTTTTTTTAAGACGTTCAAGAAATACTGAAAATCTACCACGCGTCTTCCTTCGATAGTTATAGATTCCGGTTCTGTTTTTGTAACCTAAAAAAAGATTAAATTAACTGATTGTTTCCACGTTTCATTATAATTGAAAAGTAAAAAAGAAATTAGTTTTTACCTCAACGTAACTAATCGTTAAATTATCCCCAATGTTGTCAATCAAATCACCGTTCATAACTTCAGTCCTACAAATTAAATGATCGATATAATGAAATTTACAATGAAATATATAACGAAATTACCAATAACAATTTTCTACTCACGATGTTTGATTATTTAGGTTATTTGCACTAGGTGTTTCTCTGGATTTCAAATTACACATTTAGGTTTTTTAGGACAAATTAAGGTTTCTTTCTTCAATTAAATCGATATCCATGTTTTCAATCCTACAAATAAAATTGCTGACATTAAAGAAAATAAAACAAAATAAAAGTTCACTTAGTAGATTAAAAACAACTACAATTTGCATCGTACAATATATTAGTAGGAGGCGATGCAGAAGTTCCAGTTGAGGCTGCATTGGGGGTTTTAGTATTTATTAAAGATTCTCTTAATTTTGATCTGAAAAAAAACAAAAGACGATTATTAAGAAAATTAGGGAATCCGCAGAATAAAAAAATAACAATATTTCATTCCGGTGTACCTACCTCTTATATTTCAACAAGTTATTAATAGTAATGCATTCTAAACAAGTAAAAAGTTAAAAGAACTAAAACCTACTAACATATTTTCGGGGTTTTCAGTACATATTTTCGAAATGTACTCATTGAGTACATTTCGAAATCAGTACATATTTTCGAAACGTACTCATGTACCAAACACGATACTTGCACGATAATACCAAACACGATGTAAATCTTTTTTTTGTAGCAGTTTGTCCGGTATATGTTGCCATTATGTATGTTTTTTAAATTATGTGATTCGTTAATAATCTATATATTTCAATTGTTTGTTTAAAAACTTGTATTAGCTAAACCAATTTCAATAGATCTTGTAATGCCTCAGAAGTAAGTGTTATCATTATTACGTAACTATTAATTAATGATTGACAGTAAGTGAATAATTACCTAATTAGGGTACACAAAGAAATTACGAAATGGTCGTTAGTGATGGTATAAATAATAATGATTTGGACATCGCGGTCATTTTATACTATCACTAATGACCATTTTGTAATTTCTCTGAGTACTCTAATTAAGTAATTATTGACTTACTGCCAAACATTAATTAATAGTTACTGTAAATAGTTACGTAAAAATGGTAACCCCAACTTCTGAGATATTACAAGATCTATTGAAATTGGTTTAGCTAATGCAAGTTTTTAAACTGCAATATATAGATTATTAACGAATCACATATTAAAAAAATATGTAATCCAGGGAGCATTAGTATAATGATAAATTAAGGTAATTTAATAACTAGGTGTCTACATTCAAAATCTACTATTGTTAGTTTTTAAGTAATTATTTTTCTTATTACGTAGTTTTACTTATTGATAATATCAAACTGATTGATAATGTTTGAGATCATTTAATGTCTCGAATCTCACATTTCCTCGATTGTCAAAATACGACTAGAAGTTTTGGAGATATGAGGGAACAGATTAAAATACATACTTACATCCTACTAATATTATAAACGCGAAAGTTTGTATGTATGTATGGATGTTTGTTACTCTTTCACGCAAAAACTACTGAATGGATTTTGATGAAACTTTTCAATAATATAGCTTACACATCAGAATAATACATAGGCTATAATTTATAAAGATATAGCATGAATTATCTAAAATATAACGATAACTGTCAAGTAAGTAGGAAAAAAATCTAAGAAATTGACATTCGAAATTTAAATTCTATCCTACTATCCTACTAATATTATAAACGCGAAAGTTTGTATGTATGTATGGATGTTTGTTACTCTTTCACGTAAAAACTACTGAATGGATTTTGATGAAACTTTTCAATAATATAGCTTACACATCAGAATAACACATAGTCTATAATTTATAAAGATATATGGTTTTCTATCATTATTATCACAATTTTCCATTACCACGCCGGTGAAACCGCTGGGCGCAGCTAGTACATACATATATACATACCTACATGCTTACATAGGCTGCTAAAATCATAACCCTCCTTTTGACTTTTCCGTAGTCGGGTAAAAATAAACTGTTACGGTTGATGGGTGATCGCTAGTGGATTTGTCATTTACTTGACTACGAGTATTATGTTGGTACAAAAACAATAACTTACATTGACACCATGTTAAAAAATAAATAGGTACTTACGCAGCTTATCTTGCCTTCTTCAAATTATTAATCATGTTACGTTTTCGTGACATCACGGATTTCTTTGATCCATAATAATATTTCCTTTCTTTTCTACCCATGTTCTGTAAGTAGAATAATAACACGTTTGTAGAAAAAAAATATAACTTAAATACAGCTATTTATAAACTTAGTCCACTATTAATCAAAATATTGCTTACATGAATAGCCTCGTTCAGATTCACAAATAAAATACAAAATACTTCGGTATCACAATTATTTAGTCACACTATAATTTACGTAAATATCACGCGCGGCACTTGCGCGGCGGCGGAAGATCAACCGACATAGACCCTGTGGATTGCCAAAAAGAAAAAAGAAGAAGAAGAAGAAGACATAGACCCTGCGTCGACGAGCGCCAGAGAGCGAATGATTATAGGCCGTTCGAGGCACACGATTTTATACTTACTTTGAAAAATTATTATCATAAAAGATGAAGACGGTTTTTTTTTCTTTTTTACATATTTATAGTACAATCTTTTTTCTTACGTATAAAATTATTTATGTTGTCAAATTACTTCTAGATTATGAGATATAACGTATTTTCTTTTAGTCAATTTCTAGATTTTTGACTTTCTTAGACGTGATAAAAATACAAGTTTATGATGTTAAAATCGAACTTTTCTTAATACGTTTTAAATTTCAGGATATGTTCCTTCAAATTAATATTTCTTACCTTCTTACCTAGTAATAATAATTGGTGTAATTTTACTTCAAAATTGAGTCTTCGCGCGTCATCCAGAAATCGCGCTTTCGAAATCCGCTGTTTACTAAGTCAATAATCTAATTTTATATTAATTATTCAATAGAGGTAAAATAAAGATATATGGTGATTAAGATGACTGAAGCCAAAAGAAGCTAAACCGATTAATTATGTGACCAAAATCACTTAAAAAACTACTAAATTCTTGATTTACGCATGAAAAATGCTAACACGCTCTTAAAAGGAGTGCTCCTCGAAACCTGAAAGAGTATGTAAATGCGTAATATAAAGTTTTGGTTATTCACTGTGTTCAATATACCAAATAAATTATTGAGGTATTATTATTTTATAAATTTGAGGCCATGATAAATTTCCGATGTTCTTTGTTGTTATGTCTGTTATTATCTTAAATGATGCTATGTATTCTTAGACTTATATAAAGTTTTAGTAATAATGCATTATATGAACCTGTTCTACATTGTTGATTCCTTAACGTCACCCGTAACTATATTCACCACGCTGATTCCGTATCTGCTTGATAATCTTTATTCGACCTTAATAAATAAGCAAGATATAGGCATTCAAAGAAGCGTCAAATCCATACAGTTTAGTAGGTTTTTTTTTATATTACATAAATACCAACATGGCTGTTATTTTTTTTAAATCTTTTCTTTAGAAAAGAAAACCTGTAGAATGTATTTGAAGATGAGGCCTCTCGTCAAGGAAATGGAAATTAGTCTCCAGTCCTAAATCATGAGTGATATTAGTATACAGTGATATGACGTTAAAAGTAAAATATACTGTACATTTTGTGCGATTACATTGTGCAAGTATATTTAATAAACGAGATGTTTGTCCTTTCGACGAATATACAAAATATTGTCGCTCAATCGTCTCGATACATTTACAAGGTAGACTTGAAGCTCTGGAAGCGTATTTCTATATTTCTCTTGCAAGCAGCGAACCCGCTAATAAACCGAGATATTAAATTCTAAAATGTCTCCCGGCGTATAAATATAGCTGGTTGCATGTTCGTACCGTTCGTTTATTGCCTCTCGTCGAAGCACTTACATAATAACCAGTGGGAGAGTGCACTAAAAAGGGATTACGATCGTTAAGTTATTGTAAAAGGGAAGGACGGTTAATGGTCAAATAAAAAGTGGAGGTGATATATTTTTTGGCGTGAATACGTCCAAAAGTGCACGCCAGATATTAGGTGACCAAAAGTATTGATGACATCTTCGTAACAATAAAAAAGCGTCTAATAAGTCAAAACCTAAAAATCTAACAGGGATTTTAGTATCATTGTATTTGGCGTATTATCCCGTGTCACTTAGGCTCGGCGCAAACGATCCACCAGCCACATCTACCTATCGCGCGCTACCGCCACTACTGCAAAAGTGGTGGAGGCTATCGACAGCCGCCGGTGTTTGGTGGCCGCGACAAGTGATCGGTGGCCGCCTCAATTTATAACCCTCTTCCTGCCATGCAGTCTCACGATGGATTTCGAAACTAAAGGTCTGGTCGCGATACTGCATACGCAGATGACGTAGAGGGTGAGAGGTGAGAAGTGAGGGTTAGAGAGGGCGGAGCGGCGCGCAGTGGCGAGTGTCCGCGTTTTGTGGCCCGTGTCAGCCACAAGTCGCGAGTTGCGGGCACTGCTGTACCGAGTGGCGGCCACCGGCCACGCGTCTGCGGCGAGCCCATACAGAATGTAGAATGTATGAAAAAGCGTGTCATCTGCCTGTCGCTGGCCACTTGTCGCTGTGGCCGGTGGCTTATTTGCGGCGAGCCTTAAATATTAAGCTGCCACCGCGAGACGGTGGAGACAGGGTGAAAAGGGCTTAATTAACATCAACCATATTCGTGTCCGCGAGAATTTATAAATAAATATAGCTCGACACTCGGGTAGCTAATGGTGCTCATGCACTTTGGCCACTAAGACCCACATCGTTCTTGGGGTCGGCTTAACTCTCGCTCCAGCTACCCCGGTAAGTTTACCCTGTCTCTCATTGCATACATGGTGGATCCGTTTACCCTGGATATAATCGCGGGGCGCTACTGGGCGGTTTGCGTACCGTGCGGCGTCAGCCAATATACTGTTCACTCCGGCAAACAATTGGGGGAGCCTGGAAACGAAATTCGGAAGCGAACCTTCGTCTAGAAGCAATCCTAAGCATCGGGAGTGGATGTGACCTTGAAACCACCAATTGACCTTGAAACCACCAAAGGACACCATGGTCCGCGATAGTTATAAGTCGAATTACCGCTAACGTAATATCAGGTATAGGCCTCGCAAACGACCGTACTTGAAAACCAGTCGGGAGGACGGAGAAATCTGATCATTACTGGTAGTAATGAGGTCGGTCCGCTGTTTTCAATTACCAGTGCCTCGCGGTAAGGCGATGGCCTCTTAGAATAAGAATATTGCCTATAAGAATATTGATAAACTTTAACCATAATGAATCATGTCGTGGTCACTTCAAAAATCTCAGTATGCTAACGCTACCATGACTATACATACATATTTGAATGCATAAAATTAATACAAAAAAACATAGGAAAGATGAAGACCCAAAAAGAAATTCACTCGCATTTCACCAGATGTAGGCACAATTTAGCATTACCCCGTCCATCTCTGGAATTATTCAAAAGGGATCCAAATTACGTTGGAATGGCGTGTTACAATAAACTGCCTGAGAATATTAAAATTATATATAGAAACGGAAAAATAGCCCAATTTAAATCGAAATTAAAAGGCTACCTTATTGCGGGAGAATTATATAATATTAACGAATTATAATTAAATGACTGACAATTTCCATCTCGATTTTATTTATGTAACTTGACATTTGTACCATTTTATTGATTATTATATTATTACTATTATTTCTAATTGTCTCCCATAATCAATTATATTTCTTATTTATAGGACCATTTAATTTTAATATTATAATTTCATGACTAACTGTGCTTATAAATATCAAATATAACTCAATTGTGTGGTGAGTCTCTAATGAAATATTTTGTATATATTTTAAAGTTATTTTACCATTAAGCGGCTATATAAAGTGTATAAACAACTATGTAAAAGTTTTGAAGACAATAAATGCAATTTGATTTGATTTGTTTCTTTCGGGCAAGTTGGCATAGCTAGGCAGTGGACTGTGTTGTCCGTAAGCCTCTACCTTCACTCCAGGTTGAACGAACGATTGCATATTATTTTATCTTCCTGGGGTGCAGGGTTCGCCCGTTGTAGATGACAACTTGAGAGCTCGACACTCAAAGCAGATATGCTGATTTTAGCTAATTACAAAAATATAGGATTCGATTGCATTTACGAGGAAAAATATAATAATTGCCGCATATTTTCAATTTTAGATATTTAAAAGCTATTTATATTAAAATTAATTAAACCTAGCTGAAAATGACGGATTTTTGATGAAGTAGATAAAATATGCGGGTTATCGATAAAGTACTGTTATTAGGGCATTAAGAATACGAGAACCAGCGGGTGACATCACATTTCGACACGCTTTGATATGTTACATTTCTAATAATGTTGAATATGAATATGAACCGTAAGACGAGACCTTAATTTTGCCATGTTGTCACAAAAATCGTACCCAATAAGGTCGTACTCCTACTTCGGTTTTCTCGGACACAAGCATAAGCCAACCTGAAATATGGAATACGAGTAGCATTGGAAAGAGCGGCTCAGCAAGCATTCAATAGTATACCATTATCAGATATCAGTCGCTACAAGGCACCCGAAAATACGAAGGCATACTGAGTGCGTCTGCATCTACAGAAACAATATCTGCACACGCTGTCTGCTCTTCAATGTTATTTCTTTGCTCGATCGAGTGATTTCAGATGAAGTGCTTCTTAGGGTTAACAGAAAAATCGCTTTCAGTGAGTTTAAAATAGTGTTGACAAAGTTTAGAGTTTTGGTTGGAGGTGAAAATTTCATCTACATCAATACCTTTGTAGAAATAATGTATTATTTTAATATACCTATCGTAAAACCACGTTTACGTTGGTACTTTAATATTGTGAGCTTTAAGAAGCTGAGTTTTAAGAAACGCAGCAGCCTGCACGCAGAAGTGCGAGCCAGGGTAGGACGCTAAGCTGCCGGCGAGTCTCCCCTAGGAATCAACCTGCGGGCGATACTGGATAGTTTGCGCACCGTGCGGCGTCAGCCAATTGAATGTCATTCCGACTGATAGCCGGGGAAGTCTGGAAACGGCCTTGTTTCCTATAGAGCGTAGGTAGTTCTTAACCTTACCGCAACTACTCGAAACGACCAATCGGCTACCTGATGGTGGGTGAACAGCTGGGCAAAGGATGCCGTGGTCCGCGATAGATTCGGTAGATACCAAATCACCGCTTCGTAAGGGATGGGACCGCGCAAGCAACCTTGAAACTGTAACCAGTCGAGAGACCGGAGTAATCTAGTTGAAACTGGAAGGAAGGGCGCGAGTGTCGGCCCGCTGGTTGATTAACCTGGTTATCTCGCGGTAAGATGGGACGAGTGGCGTAACTAGGCAGTGAACTGTTTTTGTCCCAAGTCTTTTACGCTCACCTTACGGGAGACAGAACGATCTAATATCAGTAAAACTTTTTGAGGTGACGGGTTCGTTTGTTGTAGTTGACAGCTCCAGTTGGTATCGACTCGCTTCCACCTTAAAGGTGGAAGCGAGGCTTGTGCAAGCCATGCATTGTCGAGAGACAGACCATGTAGCGCTCTAATATGCAGAGCGGGCATAAGATATTCTGTACGAACCGACGTCCTCCCCAGTTCTCGTTTCAGGGTGGATCAGCCAATTCAGCCACCAATTTCACGCAGCCACAAAAATAAACGAGAAAATATTTACCAATGGAAAACGAGACGAAATGTATGCGCAGATTCTATCAGTCACCGTCGCCGGGTCAATAATACTATTTGCAGCAATCGGGTGGCGTTCTCCATTCGTTTGCCGCGAATGTTGAATAAACACGCGGCGACAAACAACATTGGCAAATAGTGTTTGCTTTGGTGCTCCGGCAGGAGCAGCGCTGTTTGCCCAGCGGGGGAAATCCTCCCAACGCGCTGCGCATATCATAATCGACGTTGCGTGGGCATAACTGCGCTAACGGCGACCTCGATAACGTCATAACATCGACCGTTATAAATACGCCTGGGCGAATATCCAATGAAAATCACTATCAGCAGTGTCTAAGAGCTAATAGGCCCTGCTGCAGTTTGGTCACTAAGACCCATGTATAGAGTCGGCCAAACGCACGGGTCAACACCCATCTAGTGACCTCCACGCAGAAGTGCGAGCCCGGATAGGACTCTGGCCTGCGGGCCAGTCTCCACTAGGAGTCAAACTTCGGCGGTCCTAGACAGTTTCCGCACCGTGCTGCGTCAGCCAATCGATTGTGCACTCCGACTGACAGCCGGGGGAGTCTGAAAACAGTATTATTAACCTTACGGCAGATGCTTTTGGGACGATACCGGTTGAACAGCTGGGCAAAGGATGCCGTGGTCCACGATAGATTCGGTAGACACCGTATCACCGTTACGTAAGGCAGAGGGCCGCGCAAGCGACCTTGAACCTGTAATCAGTCGAGAGACCGGAGCAAATTGGTTGCAACTGCAATTAGGAAGCGAGCGTCGGCCCGCTTTCTCGCGGTAAGGCGTTGCTCTCTTACAGGCGAGGCAAAACGACAGAGGACCGTTTTCGTCTCAAGTATTCTACGCTCACTCACGGGACACATAACGATCTAGTATCGCTTCCTAAGGTGACGGGTCCGCTCGTTGTAGTTGACAGCTCTAATATCAGCATTGTCTTTGGGATATTTATGACCGGACGAGTAATTGCCGTCAAACATGATAACATTATAACCCTTAAACGTCAAACGTCAACAAACCTTTAGTGGTAGATTTTCGCATAAACCTCGAAAACTCGAATTGCTTTATTTTACCAATGAAAAGGTGCTCTGAATTTTGGAGTCGTATCTTAATCCACTTTGCAGAATGTATTTGATCCGCTGAATCTTCAACCTTTCGTACCACCTTGGAGGGGTTGGTTTTCTAAAAATCCTTTCTTGGCATGCTCTTATGCGTCTAAATAAACTTGCTACAAAGTTCCAAGTCTCAGGCCCCAGTAGTTTCGGTTCGGTGTTAATGAGCGGGTGAGTCGTTCCATCAGTCAGATAATGCCTTTATATTATTATATTAATGAGTATAGATTACGAGGGATAAATAATTTTTCATTTACATTTTTATTTATTAGGACAATGTATAGAGTATGCTTAAGAGGAAACGCAGTTAATGCCTAAACTTTAACTAGTAATGAAACTTAAATTAAAAATAAATATACACTTAGTTACTTGTTTCAAGGCAAACATTTTAAACAAAGTAAAAGAAGGCTAAATATAATACATCTTTAAGAAAAGAAAAACTGATTTACAGAAAGGAAATTATTGAATCGAAAAACCAGTATAGGTAGACAAAAAAATAATTTAAATTTAGTGGCAATTACATATACGTAGCTAAAACAAAAATATATAAATATTTAACAGATACCACAAAAATGTATATATTGAAATTATTAGATAATAAAATGCAACGAAAATTTGCGTTAGTGCAAATAAATATAAATACAAATAAAAATAAATAATTACTATTTTCAGTTTATCCCTTTCGCGTCATTTTACTTCAAAAGAAGCTGTATTCCATTCAAAATTCAATCGACCTATGAAACTAGTCGCTATTATAATTAATCCCACAAATTGGAATAGCATATCAAAGACACTGTTGAATTTCCCACCACGAATAATTCGGCTGTTCCATAATTCTATAACCGTGATACAAATGGCATGAATGCCATTCGACGATTAATTCCCTACTCAAAGCGGCCAGTAGCGCTAACCGGATCTACGCTGCTCAAACAGTATTACGACTGGAAACTAATCCGATAATGCAATGCATCAGAATCAGCGCTTTTTATTAGAATCAGGATATCGTAATTCAATGGTTATGGGCTCATCGTTTGACTGAGAAATCAGCTTTATAAATAGTGTACTACTATTTCTTTCCCGGCCAGCCAACCTTTTCTAAGTTGTCTAACTGTCCGACTACATAATAGAATAAATTCGGAATTAAATGTGAAGTTAGATACCATACGAGCAAGAGAAATTGTGACGGGATGGTTGATTGAGCTATGACTGAACGAAACTGATAAATTGGTTAATTATAGTGCTGTATAAGAATACCTAACTACATAAAATTGCTACTTTTATTCATGTTTATGTATATGTATAAATGTAAAACATATTTATATGTGTAGATTATATGTATAAATGTATATATGTGTAAGTGGATATATGATTATTGAATTTTATTATGTATATTATATTATTGAAATATGCTAAGGATATATGATATTTTGAGTACATATAGAGCTACCACATTAAGCAATACTACATTATGTTAGACTTACCAACTAAAAAAAAGGAAAAATATAAAACAAAATCACTCCAGCAAGGTAGGTTTTAAACTTAATAATCTAGTATTTTAAATGTGTGTGAAATAATAAAAATAAAAAAAAAGTAAACCGACGAGGAAGAAAAATATTGTGAAAGCGCTAATAGTACTATTACAAAAAAAAATACTTCAGGACGGATATATACATTTTAACCCCTCCCCCCCCCCCTCCCTCCCTCCCCGAAAAGATTAAAACCATTTGCAGACCAAAATCTTTCTTTGTGTCTGTGAGTGTGTTTGTGCGTGTGTGTATGTGCGCGCGCGTGTGTGCGTGTGCGTGTGTGTGTGTATTTCTTGACGATTGTGCCCAAACGCTTCATCTGATTACGCTGAAATTTGTCTAATTAACCGAATCAAGGTTGAGGGCAAGTATTGTTATGCTCTTAAATTTTTTTTCGGCTTTAGGATGAGTATATACATTGTAACCCTCCCCGCCCCATTTTACAATTTACATTTTAATTAAATATTCACGCCATCTTTTGGCGCTTAGCTCAACCCCGCCCTTAGTAGAGAAATGAACCGCAGTGCCCGAGATATCCAGAAGCCCAACCGGCCGCCGGTTCATTCGCCGGCCGAGTGGGGGCGCTCACTGATTTTATTTCTGAAGTTAATATTTTTTTCAGTCGCTACGTAAGGCCACAAGACCCATTTTGTTCTCGGATAGGCTCAACTCACCATTCAGCTCCTACCCAGAAGCCTCCTCGTGCGGAAGGCTACCCCGGGTAAGACTCTCGCGTCTCAGACCTGACAGCTGGTGGACCGATTTTTCCTGCCGGGATTGCATCCCGGCGCTACTGGACGGTTTGCCCACTGTCCGGCGACGCCAATCGGTTGTGCACTCTGATTAATTTCTGAAGAAGTCTGGAGACTATGGAAATATACTGTCTCCTAAGCAGCGGGGGTGAATGTTGACCTGCTGTCATGTCACTCTTGAAATGTCCTTGAGCCACCAGATCCCTTGTGGCACGACAGGTAAAGGATGCCCATGTCTGCGATAAATACAAATTGAATTACCGCTGTAATACAGCAGGTAGAGACCGCGTAAGCGACTTCGGACCCATAACCAGTCGGGAGGACGGAGTTATCATGAATAAGGTTAACTCCAGACGGAGATATCCTACCAAAACTGCTAGTTAGGGGGCGAGGCTGCCCGCTGGGTACCTTTCCCGGTACCAGTAGCGGATTTGCCCTAAGACCCAGTAGGCCCGGGCCTAGGGCGGCCAGATATTAGAGGCGGGCAATCTTGGCAAAATTGGCAAAAAAAAACACTCATGATAACAAGAAATAACTCAAAGTACCTAAATATCTAAAGGGTCACGTACATTGCGTATATATAAAATGTATATATAAGTTATTTCGTACATAATAATATAAGTGATATAAGAATAATATTAATTTTATTACTAACCTGACGAAACTAAGCGCGTTAGAAGTCGAAGAAAAAGCCAAAGCGTTGCAAATGGTTTATTCTACTGACTTAAAAGACAATTTTTCAGAAGAACGCCTCCATTTTCGCGCTCACTGCAGAATAAAAAATGAAGACCTGAACGGTGCTGTCAGTGCTGTCAGTTTGTTGAAATGGTTACGAACTGAAGGTCTTCAAACCATTTACCCAAACGTAGATATTGCTCTACGTATGTGTGTGTGTACTCCCGCCAGTAACTGTTCTGGAGAACGATCGTTTTCTGGTTTGCGACGAGGTAAAAATTATTTGCGCGCAACAATGACGGAGCAAAGGTTAAACGATCTTGCTTTGATATAGAAGATGCATAGAAGCTAATTTTTTAAGGAAATTGGATTGCTAATATTTAATTAATGAGTTTGCTGTGCTTAAGTGCAGACGAGTTTTGTAACACATTGTAAAATATATTTTATATCTTGTATGAGAATAACCTTTAGTTATTTAAATAAATAAAACCTAACACCGTTTGAAATGTTTTATTTAAATGTGCTATTATCCCTGAATCCTCGAAAAAATACAAACTAGCAGCTATTATACTTACCTGATTTTGAATGGATTTCGATAAAAGTTGGCAAAAAAATATATTCATTATGTAGTCTATATGATGGGTGCTGAGAAAGGAGCGGCTGGTACCTGATACATGGCATGGGGCCTAGGGCGGCCAAGACTGCAAATCCGCCACTGAGGGGCCTCGCCGTAAGGCGTTCACCTCTAAAGGGCTTGTTGGCGGAGCTAAACAGTTGATTGTCTTTTCTCTAAGTCTTCTACGTTCATCCCTCCGCTGAAAGAGCGATCACACATTATTATACCAGCCTGGGGTGACGGTTCGTCCGTTGTAGTCGACACCGCCCTACTGTCTTCCCAGACGTCGAAAATGTGTTTAATTTCCGGATCTAGTACGACGGCCTATGCTACAATACAGCTGATGCTACGATGTATGGTAGGGTAAAATGCTCAATTCAAATAATTTAAATATACGTGTTCAAGGGTTTGTCGAAATTCAACCCTTAACAGATGAAACAGGGTTGCAATTTCAGGTAAATGAACTCTCTTACACATCCTATTTGAAATTTAGGTGATTTACTCTCCTATGGAAGAAAAAAAGATATTGTCGATGGTATTGCCAAATTCTACCCCTGAAAGGGTGTAGTAGTAGTAGTAGTAGTAGTAGATGGAGTGGGGGGCTTGTTTCCAGCCCTTGATGTCACCTAGATCTGTAAGGTCTTTTGTAACTACCCACTGTGTGGTTAGGTCAAAGGTCAGCTAGTAGCCCGGTACTTCTTACCAGTCCAAGTAGGTCACTGACCTTCAAGTTGGGCAGATCGCTGGGTTCGAGAAAGGCTCGTCCCAGTAAACTGTGTCTTTTGGCGGCGAGCCCTGGACAGCGGCCAACAATGTGTATGCTGTCTTCAGGTTCCTCGCCACATATTCGGCAATCCTTGCTCTCAGTCAAGCCAAGGTTGAATAGATTAGCTCTAAGGGTCGTGTGTCCGGTGAGGAGACCGATAGTGGTTCTAAGGTTCTTTTTGCTCATGTCAAGTAGGGCCTTGGTTTTCTTCTGTAGTGGTTGCTCCATCATGGCTTTTGCCTGGCGACATCCCTGACTCTGTTTCCAGGAAGCCCGATGTTCCTGCTCCAAGCAGTCCCTGATGATTTTCTTACCTGTAGCGAAGGGGACCCCTACAGCTGGCTCTACTGGGCAATCCAGTGTGCCCAGTTTTGCCAGTCTGTCGGCCTCTTCGTTTCCGGGTATGCCTTGGTGACCCGGTATCCATATTAGGGTGATTTTGTTGGATTTTCCCAATTTGTTGAGCTCCTGCATGCAGTCCCAGACCACAGAAGATTCTGTGGTGGCTTTAGCCAGAGCGTCCAGTGCTGCTCTGCTGTCAGAGCAGATGAGGATTTGTCTGTTTTTTACCTCAAGTCGACTTTGTAGTTTTATGCATTCCAATATGGCAAGTACCTCGGCTTGGAAAACCGTAGCGTATTGTCCAAGGGGGATGCTGATTCTGTGGTTGGTTTTGGGTCCGTACACGCCTGCCCCAAAACGTCCATTTGTTCCTTAGCCGTCGGTGAACCAGGCGTCTGCGTTGTGGCTTTGAAGCCACTGCGGATTTTTCCATTCTTCCCTGGTGGGGATTAGGATTTTATAGGATTTCTCTACCGATTTTTTTTTCCGTAGTCGATCCTGGGTCAGAGTGAGTGGGCTTTTGTGGAAGAGGTTTAGCTCAGGATGATTGTGCCCTCCACGCTTCCACTCGCCCAAACACTTCAGTCTGTATGCTGTAAGTCTGGCGGAGTGGATGATGAGCTTGTCCAGAGGCGGGCAGCAGAGTGCCACCTCTAATCCCGCTGTTGGGGTGGTCTTCATGACGTCAGTTGCAGCCCTAAGGGGCTTTTTACTGTCTCAAGCTTTTTCACCCTGGACCACCAGACTATTGCAGCATAGGTTAGTCTAGGCAGCAGTACTGCCCTGTAGAGCCATAAGGCGACCCTGGGTTTGAACCCCCAGGTTTTTCCCATGACTCTTTTGCACGTCCACAACGAGGCATAGAAGGTTGTTCTCTTGCGCTCGAGGTGGTGCTTCCAATTGAGCTTTGGGTCTAGATAGACTCCAAGGTATTTGACTACTGTAGCGTATTCTATCTCCTTATCCCAGAGCTTGAGACACTCAACGGGTTCGGGTTTGTATTTTCTGGTGAAAATCATGGCCTTAGTCTTGCTTGGATTAGCGGATAGACCTCTGGCCTGGCACCAGTCTTGAGTGGTCTTAAGTGCTTTGTCCATGAGCTCCTTAAGTATTGATAGGAAGTTTCCTCTGACTACTATGGCCACGTCATCAGCGTAGCCGTAGACAGAGAGGCCTAGGTTTTGTAGATCTATTAGGAGTTCGTCTACAACGATGCTCCACAAGAGGGGGGAGATGACTCCACCCTGTGGACAGCCCTTGGCAGGGATTCCCGTGATGGAGGTGTCGCCTTGATAGACGGTCAGATTCCTATTTGATAGCATACTCAATGTCCAGTCAATAATGGTCTCTGGTATTCCTCGTCTGTGCATAGCGTTTTTTATAGTTGCATATGAAGTGGTGTCAAATGCTCCTTCGATGTCCAGGAATACTCCCAGAGCGTAACCTTTCGCCGCTAACTGTGTCTCTATTGTGCTCACCAGGTGATGTAGGGCAGTGTCCGTAGATCTGCCCTCCCTACAGGCATACTGAGCATCAGCAAGCGGTTGAAGAGCTAGGTGGTTGGTTTTCAAGTAGCCGTCAACTAGTCTCTCCAGTGATTTGAGTAGAAAGGAGGTGAGGCTAATGGGTCTGTAGTCTTTGGCAAAGATGTGGCCGTTCCTGCCTGCCTTTGGAATGAACGTGACTCTTGCGCTGCTCCAGGCATGAGGGACGTGTCTGAGGGCTATGCTCGCTCTGAGTACCTTTGTTAGAGGGCCCAGCAGCTGGCTTAACCCTTTTTGTAGTAGGACTGGGTATATTCCGTCCGGTCCAGGTGATTTGTAGGGTGAAGAAAGGGTGTAAAGGGGATCACAATTTCAGGCTGCCGATCATATATATCGAAAATAGTTTAAGACAAGAATTTATAATTTGAGAGAATGTTAGCAATGATAAAATATAGAAATAAGTTTTTAAAACATTTGTGAAATTCAACCCCTGAGGCACTGCAATGGGGATTTGTTAATTTTCCTTCGGTAGTGAGCAGAAATTTAAGCAAAATGCCTAATTCACGTAATTAAAAATTTTTTTTTGTGGGTTTGTCTACAATCAACCCCTGGCAGTTGGAACAGGGTTGTGTTGAAGTTTTAAATAATTGAAATTTCAAACACGTTATGGTATACATTTTTTAAAATATAGATAATTTGGTTTTCTAAATCAGCGAAGAAATACGTGTTTGATAGTTTTGATAAATCCTATCCATAAAAGGACATAAAAGGGAGTCGTAACTTTATCCCGTCAATAATCGATATCTGAAACGGTTTAAGAAGAGAATTTGCAATTTGGGAGAGTCACAGCCGTAACGAAATCAATAAATACGTGTTGGATGAATATGGAAAATTAATCTCCTAATGAAATGGAACGGAGATTAGCTTTAACCACTTGCAAAAAGGAATATTAAATCATATGTCCTTGAGAGTTTGGCTGAATTCCACCCTTAACAGTTGAACGGGGGTTAAAATTTAATGGTGGCAACTTCCGTAGCCGCGTTGAAAGATTGGTACTCATCAGACCACTAAAGTTAAGCAGCGTGGGGCGTGGTCAGTACTTGGACGGGTGACCGCCAGAGTACTGCCAAGTAAAGTTGTAAATGCCAGCCGCCTGTAAGATAATTGCGAATAGACATTAAGGTAAGCCATTACCGTAAGGCCCGTAAAACAAAACAGGTAACTGAACTTCTGAACACGTTATAATATACACATCAAGTTTAGATGATTTGGTCTAACTAAGGAAGTGAAGAAAGGTGCATTTAATGGTTTTGTAAAATTCCACCCCGAGAGGCAAATACCTCCTAAATAGTTTAAAATTTTGAAAGTATACTACAAGGAAATAATAAATTACGTACAAATTAAAGGATTTTGTAAATCATACCCCTTAGGTGATGAAACAGAAGATTGACTTTTTACACATCAATGTAATTCAGATCATCACATAAAATATTCAATAAGGAAAATTAATGTATATAATTAAGGTTAAGACTAGATTAGACCCGCTAGCTGATAAAACAGTGGCTGAGGTTTTAAATAATTGAACTTTTATAAAATTAATTCGAAATTTGGGGAGGCGGGAAGTTTAAGAGTGTAAAGTAAATCATAAATAAAAATCTTTCCCATTACTTCGTTAATAAACACTTCGCATAATAACTTACTATGCCGCGCAATTTATTTATTTGTGTTTATTTACAACAGCGATATCGCGTTTGTAGAATATAATCCGAGGTTAAACTACTTACACTCAGAAAAAAACATGGTCAATTTAACAACAAAAAGTTGTTAAATATGAGCCATCAAGGTAAAATAGTGGGAGCCACAACGCCAAAATTGTCGAAAAACATTGCTTATATGACAGAGCATAGCATTGTTAATTTCACAAAGGCGCGCTTTCACAACTTTACTTTGATGGCTCATATTTCACAATTTTACTTTGTGAAAAGGCATCTGTGAAATTCGCAATGTTAACACATTGCGAATTTCACAACTTTACTCTGTTGATTTGCTATCAATTCCGCCTTCCAACCTTGTGGGTTTAGCAATGCGCACTTTGCTTTATTAGCAACTTTCAAGTTGTGTTTCTAACAGAGTTGTGGTTCAACCTTGTGGGTTTAGCAATGCGCACTTTGCTTTATTAGCAACTTTCAAGTTGTGTTTCTAACAGCGTTGTGGTTCAACCTTGTGGGTTTAGCAATGCGCACTTTGCTTTATTAGCAACTTTCAAGTTGTGTTTCTAACAGCGTTGTGGTTCAACCTTGTGGGTTTAGCAATGCGCACTTTGCTTTATTAGCAACTTTCAAGTTGTGTTTCTAACAGAGTTGTGGTTCAACCTTGTGGGTTTAGCAATGCGGACTTTGCTTTATTAGCAACTTTCAAGTTGTGTTTCTAACAGCGTTGTGGTTCAACCTTGTGGGTTTAGCAATGCGCACTTTGCTTTATTAGCAACTTTCAAGTTGTGTTTCTAACAGCGTTGTGGTTCAACCTTGTGGGTTTAGCAATGCGCACTTTGCTTTATTAGCAACTTTCAAGTTGTGTTTCTAACAGAGTTGTGGTTCAACCTTGTGGGTTTAGCAATGCGCACTTTGCTTTATTAGCAACTTTCAAGTTGTGTTTCTAACAGCGTTGTGGTTCAACCTTGTGGGTTTAGCAATGCGCACTTTGCTTTATTAGCAACTTTCAAGTTGTGTTTCTAACAGAGTTGTGGTTCAACCTTGTGGGTTTAGCAATGCGCACTTTGCTTTATTAGCAACTTTCAAGTTGTGTTTCTAACAGAGTTGTGGTTCAACCTTCTGGGTTTAGCAATGCGAACTTTGCTTTATTAGCAACTTTCAAGTTGTGTTTCTAACAAGAGTTGTGGTTCAACCTTGTGGGTTTAGCAATGTTAACATTGCTGTTCCTGCAGTGAAAGACTGCGGGAAAACAGCAATGTTTGCATTGCTCTTTCCACAGTGTTCTATTACAAGAATATATAATATGATAATATTCCTGTAATAGAATACTGCGGAAAGAGCAATGTAAACTTTACTCTTTTCACGCAGTGTTACACTGCAGGAGCAGCAATGGTAACATTGCATACTCCACAAGGTTGAATCACACCTCTCTTTGAAACACAACTTGAAAATTGCTAATAAAGCAACGTACGCATTGCTTCAGTTCAGATCTTCAGCATATTTTATTTGTACTGCTGTATCCTGTACAACCGCTGTGTAAATATTAATTGCAGGGAAAAAGAAATCCATTATTGCTATTCCTGCAATATTTACACTGCGGTTGACCAGGAACAGCATTGCAAATAAAACCTGAAGAAGATCTGAATCCTATGTTGCATTACTTGTGCGTGTTTGTGTATCCAATAACCTAAAACATAAACAACAGTTACACAAAATAAAACATTTATTTATTTACAACTGACATACATGTTATAACAAAAGGAGTGTTTAATTTTAATTTTACTCGAATAATTTTATGTGGAGACAGAGTTTAGGTCGGAAATAGAAAATTTCTATACAAAATAGTCTTTACGAACTTGAAAGACGTTTCTGTAATATTTTGTATAGAAACGTATGCTCTAGAAACTCTGTCTCCTCTTAACTAAGATTAACAAACATAAGAAGCCATAAATTTACAGATTACAGTTTTATTCATACATGTATAAACTATTTTGATCATTATTATATTTAACTTTTCAACTTTTAAGATTTTCATTCATTTCAATTAAATAGGCTTGCTAAGTACAACATGGAGCTCAGGTAGATTGATGTCACATCCGATAACTACACCATTGCATATGAACGGATGTTGCATCAATTCCTGATCAATGAATACTGACGTCTGACACGAGTTTCGTAGATAATAAGCATGATAATGATCATCTAAACCTATTGTTTCAAAAAGCTTTGCCTTAATTATTATTTTACATACACCATCACCATATACATCTTTTATTTTAGCAAAGGTAACATTTTCCTCCTCAATTGCAGAAATAATTATGTCATTGGCTTTATACCGCTCAGAACACTTTTCTGCCCATTTGACTTTATACAATTTGCTTATATTAGACAGCTTAATTTTATTTAGATTTTTTTTAACTTTACTATCGGCAATTTCTTTTTGGCCTCCGAATGAAAAAGACGAACCTATACTTCCCTTTAGAAAAATATCATTTAAGATCAACTGATGCCTTCGAGCTATTGTGAATGTCATGTTCATTCGATTATTTGAGGTTTTTGCGGCTAACTTGTTCGGTCGATGTTTAGCTTCAAAGCGCATAGAAGACAGATGCCGAAAGGGACCAAATCGTAACATTGCGGAGTGGTAATGCAATAAATTGTGAAACTTGGGTTTAAGAGATTGTTCGAACAATGTGGTAAACATTTCGCAAAGGTCAGCTACTAAAAACTTAAAAAAGTCAATTTGATCAGGTGCAAAGGCGGGAGATAAGACAAAATCTATAACTTTCATCAATTGAATATATAGTTCCCAATACTTATCGTACCTCGGAACGAAATTGCCGAACATCACCCCAAAATACTTGCAAAATGTGTACATTTCGGCAGCGTTTAAACGTATATTGCCCTTTCGTATATTAGGCATTGCTAGCGTGACCGGTTTATCTTTTTTATCGGGGCCATAGGAAAATGAAGAAATTTTGCTATTAACAATATCGATTGAAAAATATTTCAGTTTATCTACAAAAACTACAAGCAGTGAACACATGATATACTTTGAACAACCTTCGTGTAAGTCGTGCATTACATCAAAACCCATTTGTGAAAATAAACTAAAATTTTCTATCTGAAGCCATGTACTTGCCATTAATGCTCTTTCACGCCTGTCAGAGATGGATTGTTCGTATTTAAATCTTCCTGATAGTTAGAGTCCGTTCTTAGAAGAGATGTATTTTCATAGAATTGCTTTTGCATTAGTTTCTTTTCTACTTTACAAGTACGACAAGGGAAGTTGCCCGAGAAGCTTTCAACAAAGCCTAAAACACTGTGCAAACCTAAATTATCTCCCAAAATGAGTGCCAATTCAAAGTAAACGGTTCCTTTAAAATTTGGTAGATCGAATGATATTCCGTTTCGAATTAAGTCATTGAACTGATCAATTAGAGGCTGGAATATTATTTTATTTCCAAATTCGACTCTGTCATTAGAATGATATAATAAAGTCAAAAAAATGTTAGACAATTGGGAGGCATAATAGTAAGGCAGACAAGGAAGAGAAATGTAGGCTGCCCCCAATTTATGTATGCCACTATGACTCCCCAAAGGGTTCAAAGTCTCAAAATCATCTATTTGCAAAAATACTGGCATGACTATTTTTTCTCCATGAAATCTCTGTCTCCAAAATGAACCATGCATAAAATGTTCCACACTGACTGATGCGTCATGGGTCATTAGTTTTTTCATATTATCTATCGTCTGACATAGCAACCGAGGCAAAGAAAAAAATTTGTGCAAAACCGCTTTCATTTGTATTTTATGCGCCACCCAATCTACTGCTTGATAAAAACTGCTTCCATTTTTTTTTACAAAATCAAATCTGCGACCCACCACATAAGGCTCAGGATTAATTAAGGACCCTTTTCCTTCAAAGTACTTCAATCTATGGTGCATTGAATTAAACCTTTTTAAATCACTTATTATGTTTTCCGTAGCAGAGCCGGGCGTCATCGGTAATAAAGGCTTGATAGATAAGTTGAAAATGTTTTCAATACCGTTATAAACTGTATCTGACACATTTATCGGCAATTGAGGATTACTATAAAGGGATGAAAACAGTTGAGCCATGGTTTTGCTCAGTGAAACAGTATTCAAATTAATGTTTACATTTTTTGCTTTGATAGCTTCATTTTCTAGTTTAGAAACTATTTTATCATCATTTTGTAACCCAGCTGGTGTAGTGCGCATATGTGAAGTGTCCATATTGGATGAAATTGCTTCAGGGGCTTGGGCCTCTGAATGGTCTTTCAAATAATGACGTCTAAACGAGTTGTAAAGTTGATACCTTCTTCCGCAACCAATAGTTGGACAGAAATAGACCTGGCCAGGATGATAAATAGTGTAGTGGTTTTTAAATTGTCTTAAATTAAGACGAGACCGTTTACATAACACGCATTGCACCATCGTGTCTATTTAAAACAGATGCGAGTAAATCTAACATCGGAGTACCTTCCGTGTCATACTTGCTTTTCATGAGATATATACTTCTTTGAACGAACATCCAAATAGGTGCACATTCTTTCGGGTAAGGTAAATCTAATGCCCACAATATTTTAAAAGCATTCGTAATAACATCACACACATTGGAGAAGGTTTACCGAATGTCTTTTGATATAATTAAATCGTACTGCGCAACATCCTTCCAACTGGGGCCAACAGCAATAATACACGGAAGCACATGTATGTTTTTCTCTGTAAGTTTAGCTTCTCTCTCAGAACAATGGGTTTCGAGGTCTGATACAGACGGTACTAAACTTATGAAGGCGCTGCTTACTTCTGTACGCGAGGGGTTCCACTGTTTCTTGACACCTTTCACCGGTATCGTATGCATCTGCTTGAGCAGCAGCGGAATTGACAGGAAGGCCGCAGCGTTCGCTGGTTCTTCTCCCACTGCAAATATAAATTTTACAAATAAATAAAATATATCATCACTCGTCTGTTCGTTTCGCACTCAAAATATACCGGATTATTCGGCCATGACTGCCGTAACTCTAGAAGTAGTTGAGGAGATTTAATTTGATAAATATTTTTAATAAGTAAGACTTTTTTGTAAGCATTATTAAGATCTACAACTTTTCTCTAGAACTTAATCATATATCTCTCATCGTTAAGGCAGCGTTCGTTAGAAACGTTTTCGTTCGACCGTTTTTTCCGACTTACTTTGAAAATCCGACTACCACGAAAAAGTCTTCTCATTTCTCGGATTAATATATAGCCTATGACACTCACAAATAACGTGGCTTTCTATTGGTAAAATAACTTTCAAAATCAGTTCAGTAGATCCAGAGATTACTTCCTACAACGTCACAAACTTTACCTCTTTATAATATTAGTATAGATAAGGGCTGTTAAAGAAGAAGAAGAAGAAGACAGATTTTAATAGAACAATTAAATGGCCAGGACTTAAGTTAAGGTATTATTTAGAACTAAACATTACTTACAGGTTGCAAGATCCAAGACAGATTGAATATCAAATCTGCGTATGAACTCTTGGGCCTTCTCGTCCAATAATGTTAGTAGGCGAGTCTTCACTGTTGGGAATCTTTCTTCGAATTTCCTTTTTGCTTCTCCATATATTGAATTGAAGTCACTGGCGAACTGCACAAAAAAAAAATTTTATTTACTTATATAAACTTACATCATACTAATATATTTACTATTGCGTTATGTTTTACACAACAATTCTGCATCTAGATACAGGCATTAGAGGCCCCGTTAGATGTGCATAGCGCCTGAGCTGTGTTGATCCTAAGCTGTTGTTTTTCAATGTTCTATATTTGCTCAGTGACATTGTAATTACTTTTTAATTGTACAAGCATTAAATAAATAAAAAAATAATACATAATACACTCAAATGCTTACAATGACGCTACAGGAGCATATTCCAATGTGCGTTTTATTTCTTTTTTTATTCTATATAATAGTGACACTGGCTACATTTTGCAGAACACATCGATGAGTCATCGATTGCACATTATCTGCTGAAAGCCCACAAAAACGCAATGACTTAATTGAACTTAATTGAATTTCGATTAGCAGCGGTTAGTAGCAAGCTGTCAAACGTAGCTGTCATTCGGATTGTTTACAACGTTTTTGAACACAACATGGAAATCGAAAATAATTACGAATATAATAACATGATACTCTTTGAAAATAATCTCAAAAAAGACAAAATAGAAAAAGCGCGTTCAGCAGAATTCATCGATGCCGCGTGATCGATGTCTTAGCGGTTAGATCCGCAAAATGTAGCCACTGTATTAAATTTGCAACAAGTGAGAAATGTCGCATGTTGATAAGCTTACAAAATTACTCACCAATTCATAGACCCATGGAGATTGTAGCGCTGGGAATGTTTTGCAGTAAGCTATATAGTCGCTTCCCTCTAGGATGGCTACCCGCTCGCGCAGAGTATTATGCCATTTAGATTTAGCGAGATCTCGGGGTGATGAGGAGACTTTGAGCCACTGCACGTCATCTTGAGACGAGGCCTCCTCACTCTGAAGTTGTTGAAGCATGTTGAAGTTTTCAGGCAAAGGTCGTGTTCTACCAGGCGTGTCGCTTGTACGTCATTTCTTCTTTTTATTTTCGCTGTCGCTGCTGTATTCACTACTGCGGCTCTCGCTGCGGCGGGGTTCTGATGGAGTTGACAGTTTTCTTCTAACTGTGATTAGTCGGTTGATAATGAGGCCACTGGCCTGTATAGCCCGACCTTCAACTATTCGAAAGGGGCTGTAATATACGGAGTTTGTTTCTTCCGGAAATAGAGATACAATCTCTTTGGTCCAGTTTTCCCATACTTCTTTTCGTATCGGGTCCGTAACTTTTTTTAGTTTGCGTACTTCTGACTCCACGATGACAGCAGTGATGATTTTTCGGTCCCGTGTCGTTAAAACTTGTTTTTTAAGAAGCGGCTTTCCTGCTGTGGTGGACTCCAACATTGATCGGAGTGTTGTTCCTACCAGGATTGTAGTAAAGTCGATAATTGACACTTCTTCATCAAAATGTGTGAGTTCCCATTCCTGAAATTAAAAAAAAATATATAATTCTCTACTTATTTTATTTCTCGTCATTTTATAGTATTCAAAAGCGGCCATAGCCCACGAGACTGCACGAGATCACATTCTGTTCCACCCAATAACAGTTTTTATTTAAAGCCAGTTTTATGATTTTTCTAACTCACCGCCGCCTGGCAGATGATGAACCAGCTACAGCAGGTGACAAAAACTTCTCCTGTAACAAAAAAATATCCAGCCTTATTGAAGGTTCAATATCATATTATGCTATGACAGGAAATATACTACAGTTAAAAGTAAATTGCAATTAATTCAGTTTATTTTACCAAGAGACATTCAATTATATTCGATACAAGCAAAATTTGTTATTTTTAAATTACTGTGAAAATTTTAATTTATTTATTTAAAATGCTGCATGAAATCTACACAAACCTCATGTGGAGTCATAAACCATGATGACGGTGAGGGAGTGCAAGATGACGGTGAGGAAGTGCGCGATGTCGACACGAACGACTTTTGCCTAAATGGAGCAGCGACAGAAGTGCGAACGGTTCTTTCATTAAGAACGCTAACCTTGCATAGGTCACTTTCCTTCTTCTGTAAATAAAGGAAATTACTATAATATCTGTAAATAACATAATTACGTAGACTTCGGATTGCCAACCGGACGTCTTGCCGACCGCAATGTGCGTGGGAGTGCAATCGGAACGAAAACCGATAATCTGTCACGAACATTATGGCACAAGTGTACATCGGAGTGTCGCAAAGTGTTTTATGATTTAAAACTTTACAAACCGTCGAAAAGACAAGTTTGATGCGAACTGACTTTTATCTGAATTTTATTGCAACAGGCATGCAAGGAGCAACCATCAGAACTACTCACGCGGTCCAGTGCTATGCGAAGCTTTCCTTTATCTACGACCTGTGGAACCAAGCTGTAAAGCTCGTGATCGTTAGCGTGCAGCAGAAAGTCTAAATCTCCACCCTGATCTAGAAAAAAAACAATCTATTATAGCCACTCCGTTAAGTCGGAATTATTCTACTTTTGGTACCTCGTCTAGTTTTCAAAAAAAAAATACACACTACTAAATTCAATCATTGCAGTGCTAAATCTGTTAAAAAATAAGGTCGGTTTTTTTTAATTTAATTTATTTTTATTTTGTAAATTAGTTTTATCATGGTTCTTAAAAAAAACTAACCTAACCTACTGTCACATAGGTGTTAATGAATTGTTTTAAAAAACTAACTTAACCTACCGAAATGTAATAGATTTGACACTTTTTAAATACCTATATCTCATTTATTGAGTCCGTTAACTCCTCGAGCGCTGACGTTTGAATTGTAGTGTCTCTTAGAGAACGAGAAGAAGAAGAATAAATCACAATAAAAAGATAGCGTTTCAGAAAAACGACGATTAAGGGGCGAACACACTATCGGACGCGTCCGCTGCCGTGGCTTAGGACAGTATGTACAGTCGTCCGAAGCCTCAAGGTCGCGATAATAGGACGATTTCTATATAGGACGATAATAGGACTCGATAATAGGACGGCTCAATAGAAATTCATTACACAGATCGCGCCCGACACAGCCGCGGCAGCGGACGCGTTCGATATTGTGTTCGCCACTATATTCCGAAACTACCATACTGATCATATAAAGAAGACCTGTTTTATGTTCCTATTTTATTATTATTCTAGATTATTGATCTTTCAATATCATTCGACTATATTCACCACGCTGACTCGATAAATATTTTTGTCAAAAAACTTACCCTGTAGTGTTGCAAACAGGTGTACGAGGTTGTTCGATATTAAGAAGTCAAACAGTAGCTGCTGTTCTTTCTCCATTTTTCTGAGATGTCGCCACTTAATCACTGATTGCACTTTTGAACAGTTCCGAGTTGTGCTTTTAATTCTTTCTTGAAAATACGACGCCGTAAAATGCACTCGATGCAGAGCGAACGCTCTGCACGCGCCCCGTTTACAGACTGGAATAGCGTCGCAAACAGCGTGTCGCGACTCGCGCGACGGGATTGACAACGTATAGGGAAGCCCCCAACTTTGTAGAAAATAAACGTTGCGGTTTTGACAATTATAGTTTGAGTTTTTCTCAAACCTATCTGCCATTGAGAAAAAATCTACGTCAAAGTTGTGTTAATATCAATTTAATAACATTGAGGAATTATGAAAACATTGCCTTATTCACAACTTACGTAGTTACTAGCTAGCGTTGCTAGTAAAAGTTGCTAGCGCGGCAACGTATAAAATCAATGTCTCGCTTACATTGTGGAACTGACAAACCAACTATGTTAATCATGGACATTGCTAATTTATCCACAACATTAAAAAAGCAATGTTCCGCTTACATTGTGAAACTCACAATACTCAACTATGTGAATTCCACAGATTAGCACATTGCTAATTTATCAAAGTACCGTAAAGTTGCCATCGTCGCAATGTATAAAATCAATGTTCTGCTTACATTGTGAAACTCACAATCTTTAACTATGTGAATTCCGCAGATTACCACGTTGTCAATTTATCAAAGTAGCGGAACATTGCTATCGCCGCAACGTATAAAATCAATGTTACGTTTACATTGTTAAACTCACAAGCTGTAAAATTGTTAACCCCGCAGTTTAGAGCATTGAGGTAATAACAATGTCGAAAAAAATTGTTAGCGCCACAATTTTATATTGTTGATTCCGCAATTTTTGCATTCGACAAAGAAAACGTTGCTGACCCCGCAAAGGGTAATTTGTCATTGCCACGATATTCTATGGTTAATTTCGCAATTTTTCGCTCGCAATGTAAAAATGCAGCGTTGTCTAGTAAAAATTTCTCTGAGTGTAGTAAAAATATATATTATATTTTGTTCTACTATTCATTTTATTTGTGGCAATCCAATTAAACTCAGAAAGGAAGATCGCCTTATCACAACAGTGCCTAGCAATGCGGGCTCGGTTGCACTTTACTTAGCACATTAGAAAAAAAAATGGGTTGTGTCACCCCAAGATTTTCCCGGCAAGCAGACAACCCCCTCGCGCGCCAAACCCCCACCCCCAACCCCTCTTAAACCCTCCCCCTCCCCTCTCCTCCGATCCCCTCACCTCACTCTCCAATCCCCCCTCACTTTCTCTTTTACATCCTCCGAACAATCCCACCTTCCCGTCCACCCTTCCCCCTCAGCCAATTTACCCACCTTTAACGCCCCCCCCCCCCCCCCCCTTCAACTACCACCACTGCCAATCACTGTTTTTCTCGGCTAACCTCGGGCGGCTCGACGTTATTATTTGATTAAAATGTAAGTCTGAATTTATTTATTTTTATCGCTTGTGTATGAAAGCGAAATTTAACAATGTGGTTTCGACCCGACGACGCATCTGCGTACCGAATTTCAAGTCTCTAAGACGGGGGTCTTTACAAGTTCAATCAGGCATCAGTTCAGTCCGCGGTCTTGGTCAGACTGACGGGGAACTTATCGATTATTGCGTTGACTGATGGACTGAACTGATGGATTTTCATACATGTTGATAATTTGTATTAGTCCATCATTCCAAGGTCGCGGACTGAACTGATGCAAGATTGAACGTGTAGCACCCGTCTAAGTCCAATATTTTGAAATGACTAGCCCGATTTCAACCACATTCTTCGGTGGACCGATTTCAGCCACAATCTTTTCAACTCTTGTCATGACCAAAAGTTGCCTGCATGCCAAATTTCAGCGCAATCGGATGAAGCGTTTCGGCGGTATCGTGGAGACGCACAGACAGACAGACGGATAGACTTGCGTCCACAATACTTGCCTTTCCAGGAAAGTAATAAAGATTTACGTTAAATTTATTCGCTATTCAACCTGGGCTCATACAGACGTAAATCTAAATTTAGAAGCATATAAAGGTATTTTCTGGATAGCATATTCCTTTTCCTTTGTTCTCTTGCATTTGAATGTGTATGTAACTAATAAATAATCAGATAAATGAACAACTCTTAAAGGGCTGTAATGTTTGTTGTAATTCTCGGGCTGAAATGTTTGTTAAATTCCCGTTATTTAACAAAATTCTATCCGGGCAGCGCTGGGTAATATTCCGCCAGTAGGTACATACATAATATTCGTACCCATGCTACAGACCCTGCGAGCCCCTTCAAACCTGCCTACGTCACAATCTGAATAAAACGGCAAACACTGGAGCGCTCGGCGGGACTTCTCGGGACTCTGGTAAATAAAGCCCCGGATGTAAAAAAGGTTGAGACCCGCCGCTTTGAAGTGCTAAAAATAAAAACGAAGGAGCCAGCGCAGCGTCCCTCTACATCGTGATCGCCTATAATATAAGCGGGTGGGCCCACCACGCTCTCCCTTTCGACAAATAACGCCGTTTGAAGTATCACAAATAAAAGCGATGTTTCACAGTTTAATTTTGCAGGCACGAAGGCAGGAGCACCATTAATTTAAGACCAGGTACCCGTTTTTTGGCTCATTTTCACCTTTTATTTTGAAATAATCGAAAAACGAGAATCAGTTTTTTTTCTAAGAAATCAAATAAATATTTATTCAGTGATAAATAATATCAAATGTATATAAATACAACATGTCCATATAATGCATAATTTCTTATAACAATTAAGTCCTTATGTTATTTCAAGACAAAATTCTATAGTTTAAAATTGTTTGTGCGTATTCCATATTCATTCCATTTTTATTGAATACAATGCAATGTTTAAGTTTAATTTAAAGTTATTAACAGCATTTTCAATGCTATCTGGCAAGGTAGTGTAAATTTTGGACCCAGAAATATGAAATGTTTTTGGCCAAATGATGATATCATAAATGTGGTACAGAAAACTTTACAGAGACGGGCGCTCTAGTCAGTTTATTTTTTATTGTAAGATAGGACGAAGATTTCTTACCGAAAGAACATTAGACAACTTGAAAACCTGAACAGGTTTAAAAAATCTCTAAAGAGACAATCACTAAACTCGTCAAACTTCCCTCCCCTCCCGCGACCATTGCTTGTCCATATATTCCATTCCTCCTTAGAGTATATCTAAGCATTCCTCCCTTCGATATCGAGTTGACATACGTTACTTATATTACATTCTTTATGATGACTATTACTTAAGTGTATTCATTTAAAACTTTTTTTATCTATTTGCCGACATAAACCTTTAGTCACAGTAACCCTGGCGGTATGGCCGGAATATATTGCCACTTGGCAATAGGCCCACCACATTAAACTCTTTTGTGAGTGCAATAAAGCTTTTCAAACAAACAATCTGTTATACACCCAGAACCTTATAATCACAAAATATATCTTCAGAAGGGTTTATTTATGGTTCAGTGTTAAACATTCTAATCATTCAATGTGATTTCTGTAACAGGAAATAAATAAACTAAATAATGAATTGATCAATACAATAAATAGAAAAAAACATTTAAAAATCACCTGTTCCCTCTACAATCGTGTTCTGTCAAGAATTAAATATTTCGATAACTGAAAGTATCAAAATTAACGTGAAAATTATTATTATTTTATAAATTTTATTATTTATTTACTTCAAAATCAGCATTCAAATGGATCATACTATTGTGTTAAATAGAGTGGGACAAATAGAATATATTTAAAACTAAAATAAACATTCTCTAAGTAGGTACTTCATATAATGTGTTCTATTCGCACTTTATTTATTTCATCGAGGTACACAAAAATACATTATTTCTAATAATATTAGTAAACATAGATAAACATAGTAAACATGCATATGCAATTAAATAATGTAGGTTTTGCCATGTTGACGACCGACATTCTCAGTTTGACAAAATATAGTTTTCTGGATGCCCCGAGAGTTGCTGCGAAGGTATGGCATGTGGCAAAATCACAATAAGTCAGTCAAGTCGAAGGTAGGGGAATGTGGCAAAAGTATGCAGAAAGAAGAGAGAAAAGTTTAACGAGGGCGTTGCGTTAATACCAGATCATTGTTAAGCCCTGAACGAATACCGCAATCGATTTGGACCTAATATATCTACCTAGGCGCTTTCAAGTAGCTGTCCCTAGATATGCAGAGCTGCTTTTAAAAGTAGAGCGTCTATAGTTTGAAATATTATTATTAGTAATTTGAGGTACACATTTCATAAGAAATTTGGGGTTTTGTTTATAGCCATTTTAGGGTAAATTTAGCACAGTGACGTTGCTTACGGTTGGGAGATGTTATGGATTGAATAATTGCAAATTAATGAAGAAACCGGCGACCCTTAGAAAGCAACGAAAATTATACAAATTGCAGAAACAGATTAAAAAGTAAATAAATGAAACGCAATAAGGTCTGGGGAATCCGTTTCAGACTACACCGAGTTAAATACCGTTATCCATTTTCCTATAAAATCAATATCAAAATCAAAATGTTCTTTATTCATATAGACACAATTAAATATTATTTTTAATTTATGTTCTTATGATGCGTCCAAGCCTTACTCCCAAGCCGTTTTGTCATTTACATAGTCAGATATTGTATAGTATGCTTTTTTATACAATTTTGCTTTGGTGGTAGCTTAAAACTTATTTACAGACAGTTCTCTAATAGTATGAGGAAGTTTGTTATAGAAGCGTATACATTGTCCCAAAAAAGAATTGCTTATTTTGTGGAGACGAGTAGCACGTACAACAAGGTTATGCTTATGTCTAGTATTAACAATATGAGTGTCGTTTTTATTTTTAAACTTGTCAATATTCTTGTGGACATACAACAGATTTTCGTATATATATTGTGATGCAACAGTAAGAATATTTATCTCTTTTAATATTTCTCTAAGTGAAACCCGAGGACCAAGTTTATATATAGCTCTTACAGCACGTTTCTGTAGTATAAAGATGTTATTGATGTTCGCACAGCTTCCCCAGAGAAGAATCCCATAGGACATAATGCTATGAAAGTAACTAAAGTATACTATTCTTGCTGTATCTACATCAGTCAACCGCCTTATTGTTTTAAGTGCGTATGCCGCAGAGCTAAGTTTTCCTGACATTTTCTCAATTTGTGGGCCCCATTGTAATTTGGAGTCAATTGTTATCCCTAGAAACACAGTTCAAGCAACAAGCTTCAGTCTAGTTCCATTTATTTCTACATTGGTTTGTACCTGTTTAACATTAGATGTAGAAAATTTAATCACTTTGGTTTTTTTTTCATTTAATAGAAGGTTATTTACATTAAACCAATGGACAACTTTTGAGAGTCTCTAGTCTCTGAGATACAGGTATTGACGAACATGCGGACGGGCAGACTCTACACATAAGACTATTGTTTTTTAATAAATAGTCTAAAACTAAATCCTTTAGATATGTGATGTTTGTCAATATTTGTTTGTTTTGTCAACAGTGCCATCGAACGATGTGTCGGTTCGCCTGCAGCCTTCCCCAACTCTATCGGGAAATACCGCCTTGTTGACCTGTATTGTCTCAGGGTCAGCAGCTGAACTCGACCTGGCCGAAATTAGCTGGTACAGGGGAGATTCACTCCTGCAATCCAAGGTTCCTAGCATAGGTAAGTACAAACACTTGCTCGGAGTAGAAATTAATGAGGTGTCACGATAGTCTATATTACTGCGGCTGTGTGGCCCGTTGGTCAGCGTAGACCGTTGTTATCCACCGTTTGCGTTGTTTGGTGTACATAGGTACCGATGACGGTTCATTCGGAGGCTTTGCGGAGGAGGAATACACAGAGATGCTATTTGATGAAAGATTTGTTACAGTTTGGCGAGCGGGTCAGCTTGTTCAATCACGCTTGCCTTTAAAATAATATTAGTTCGTAATAATACAAAATTTTAACAACAAAAAAAAATGACTTCATTTTTTTTCTAAGTGCAACAGCCATGTCATGGTGAAACTTTAAACGGGCTATCATAATTTAATGCGTTTACAAAATTTCGTTTCTGTGCTACTGACCGTTAAGGATTCCCTCGTTGGAAGCCAACCCTGGGTGCCGCAGTCCTGTCTTAGTAAAACTTAGAACGGGCTGTCGTAATTGAATGCATATACTAAATTTCGTGTCTATGCTGTTGACCGTTGAGGAGTCTCCAAGCAGAAATCTGCAAGTGTACAATGTGTTTTGTTTTAAAGTTCTTAATACTGAGTCCTTACCTATGCAATCGCTGTTTTTTTCACACTGGCCACGTTGAACTTGGATAACTTGGGTTTGAGTTGAAATTTCAAATTCAAATAAATTTTAATTATAGGCCATGTTATTCTTTTTTAAGAATCAGCTGTCTATTTGTCTTTCCGTCGTTTTTTCGTCGTCCTTTGTTTTGGCTCAAATATTTACGTTTGTGCAACCATGGTAATGTTGAAAATTTGCATTATTTTCAAATATAAGATCCTGTGCCGGTGTTTTCCATTACAGCTTCTTGCAGTCTAGATATACAGTTACCGTTGATGTGTACTGTTAAGAACTGCAAACAATGATGGACAAGCTCGTGATTAAATAACCGAGCCTGGTCAATCCCTTATCGCCACTGTTTCTGCATGACAACGTATAACCACAGATTTCATTTCAAACATTCGCAAAGTTGCAGGAGTTGCGGCTGGAGACTCTTGGTCACCCGCCGTACTTGCCAGACCTTAATCTAATAGAGTATATATTTTTTTCAGAATTTAGATGACTTTTTGCAAAGGAAAACAATTAACTTTGAAGAGTCGGTGAAAAACGCCTTCAAAGCATTGATTAGTTTTTGTGCACGAAAGTTTTACAGCAGAGGAATTAAGCAACTCTCATTAAAATGACGAATCTGCATAGATAATTAATTAAATATATATTTTTCATACAAAATGTTTGGCCTTACATTTCCATTATAGAACAGCAACTTCATAGGTAAGGACCCAATATTATTGCGATCTTTTTGAAGTCAGATTTTCTTCGTTTTTTTTTAAAGTTTTAATATGGAGGCCATATTTTTTTTCTTTCCGCGTGCATAAGCGTGTCTATAGTTTGGAAATGAGGTGGGCACACTATATATTAGGGGTGAAAGGGGTGGGGGGCCTTCATAAGAGTCGTTGCTCGACATGTATCATTGTATCATGTATATTTGAAAACATATGCTCATAAAGTGCTGCTCGTAACATCGGGAGCCAACTCTGGGTGCAGCAGCCATGTCATGGTTAAACTTAGAACGGGCTATCATAACTGAATGCGTATACAAAATGTCGTGTATGTGCTGTTGACCATTGAAGAGTCCCCTCGTCGGGATCCAACACTAGTGTAGAATCAGGTCATGCTTACCATAAAAAATACATTGTTATTACATTTTGACAATGCATTTTTATGATGCTACTTTTGCACGGCCAATAGTACAGACACAATATTTTGCATACGCATTCAGTTATGATAGCCCGTTCTAAATTTCCCCATGATAAGTCTGCTACAACTTGGGTTGTCGACTACAGCGGGTGAGCCCGTCACCTCAGGACGTTTTAACGATTAGTCGTTCTATCTCCCTGGAAGTGAGCGCAGAAGACTTGGGGACAAAACGGTCCACCGTCAGCTATGCCGCGACCCGTAAGAAACCAACGTCTTAACCGCGAGATACCCAGGAATATTACCCGGCGGGCCGACACTCGCGCCCTTACTTCCAATTGTGACCAGATTACTCCGGTCTCTCGATTGGTTACGAGTTCGAGGTCGCTTGCGCGGTCCTCTCCCTTACGAAGCGGTGAAACGGTGTTTACCGAATCTATCACGGACCACGGCGTCCTTTGCCCGGCTGTTCACCCAGGATCGGATGGCCGATGGTCTTTCAAGAGCAGTCGCCGTAAGGTCCGCAACCACCCCCGCTCTATAGGAAACAGTACTGCTTCCAAACTCCCCCGACTGTTAGTTTAGGGAGGGGGGCTAACGGGCCCATGATGAGTTGGCCACGATGACCCTTGTGTTCAGGGTCGGTCACACTCACGGGTCAACACCCATCCGACGGCCTCCTCGCATGGGGTGCGAGGCCTGGGTAGGACACTGGGTCAACCAGTCTCCCCTGGGAATCAAACCTCTGGCGCCCCTGGACGGTCTGCGCACCGTGCGGGGTTTGCTCCAATCGGTTGTGCTCTCCGACTAACAGTCGGGGGAGTCTGGGAACTGTATTGTTTCCTATAGAGCGGGGGTGGTTGCGTACCTTATGGCGACTGCTCTGGAATTGACCATTGGCCATCCGATCCCGGGTAAGAGGCGGGCAAAGGACGCCTTGGTCCGCGAAGATTCGGTGCACTCCGTTTCACCGCTTCATAAGGGAGAGGACCGCGCAAGCGACCTCGAACTCGGAACCAATCGAGAGACCGGAGAAATCTGGTCACAATTGGAAGTGAGGCGCGAGTTCTCGAGCCCGCCGGGTTTACTCCTGGCTTACTCGCGGTAAGGCGTTGGACTATCACGGGTTGTGACGTAGCTGGACGTAGAATGTACTGTCCAAAGTCTCTACGTTCACTGCAGGGCGATAGAACGACTAATCGTTAAAACGTCCTGTGGTGACGGGCTCGCCCGTTGTAGTTGACACCGCAAGATGTTAGTTTAGGGAGCTAATGGGCCCATGATGAGGTGGCCACGATGACCCATGTGTTCAGGGTCGGTCACACTCACGGGTCAACACCCATCCGATGGCCTCCACGCATGGGGTGCGAACCTGGGTAGGACACTGGGTCAACCAGTCTCCCCTGGGAATCAAACCTCTGGCGCTCCTGGACGGTCTGCGCACCGAGCGGCGCAAGCCAATCGACTGTGCTCTCCGACTAACAGTCGGGGGAGTCTGGGAACTGTATTGTTTCCTATAGAGCGGGGGTGGTTGCCTACCTTACGGCGACTGCTCTTGAAATGACCATTGGCCATCCGATCCCGGTTCAGAGTCGGGCAAAGGACGCCTTGGTCCGCGATAGATTCGGCGTACACCGTTTCACCGCTTCGTAAGGGAGAGGACCGCGCAAGCGTCCTCGAACTCGGAACCAATCGAGAGACCGGAGAAATCTGGTCACAATTGGAAGCAAGGGCGCGAGTGTCGGCCCGCCAGGTAACATTACTGGCTATCTCGCGGTAAAGGCGTTGGCTTCTTGCGGGTTGTGACGTAGCTGGACGTTGGATTGTTCTGTCCAAAGTCTTCTACGTTCACTGCAGGGCGACAGAACGAAAAAATCGGTAAAACGTCCTGTGGTGACGGGCTCGCCCGTTGTAGTTGACACCGCAAGTTGTTAGTTTTGGGAGCTAACGGGCCCATGATGAGGTGGCCACGATGACCCATGTGTTCAGGGTCGGTCACACTCACGGGTCAACACCCATCCGACGGCCTCCACGCACGGGGTGCGAAACTGGGTAGGACACTGGGTCAACCAGTCTCCCCTGGGAATCAAACCTCTGGCGCTCCTGGACGGTCTGCGCACCGAGCGGCGCAAGCCAATCGATTGTGCTCTCCGACTAACAGTCGGGGGTGTCTGGGAACTGTATTGTTTCCTATAGAGCGGGGGTGGTTACCTACCTTACGGCGACTGCTCTTGAAATGGCCATTGGCCATCCGATCCCGGTTCAGAGCCGGGCAAAGGACGCCTTGATCCGCGATAGAATGGGTGTACTCCGTTTCACCGCTTCGTAAGGGAGAGGACCGCGCAAGCGACCTCGAACTCGGAACCAATCGAGAGACCGGAGAAATCTGGCCACAATTGGAAGTGAGGGCGCGAGTATCTCGAGCCCGCCGGGTTTATTCCTGGCTAACTCGCGGTAAGGCGTTGGACTCTCACGGGTTGTGGCGTAGCTAGACGTTGGATTGTATTGTCCAAAGTCTTCTACGCTCACTGCAGGGCGATAGAATGACTAATCGTTAAAACGTCCTGTGGTGACGGGCTCGCCCGTTGTAGTCGACACCGCAAGATGTTAGTCAGAGTGCACAGTCGATTGGTTTACGCCTCACGGTGCGCAGACCGTCCAGGAGCGCCAGAAGGTTGATTTCCAGGGGAAACTGACCATAAGGCCAGAGTCCTACCCAGGCTCGCACTTCATGCGTGGAGGCCGTCGGATAGGTGTTGACCCGTGAGTGTGACCAACCCTGAACAGAATGGGTCTTCGTGGCCAACTCAGCAAGAGCCTGTTTTTTTTAATGTGTTTTTACTATTAAAATATTTTTAATTATGAATATCAAATGCTGGAGGGTAGGGCGACCAATGTCAAGTATTTGCCCTAGCTCGAAAAAATCTTAGATCCTCGCCGACTAAAATGTCAATACATGCCAACTATCCCAAGTAGATCGCGACGCGAGTGAGACGAGAGAAAAGAGGCAACTACCAGCAACAGCTGTCATAGCAGATGCACACAATAATTCTGTGCGACAATTAACAACGATGAAACTAAAGCAACTCGCGTAATGAAATTCATCGGTAGCAGCGCGAAACAATGTTGACGTGCAATTGTGTTCACGCGAGGGCGGACAAATGCGAATGTGCCAAGTGTGAAGTGGTGGCGTTAGGGGAAGTAGGGGCAACGGATAGGGGCGAGGTAGGTAGGGGCTTTTGTTGTCGTGCCGTTACCTAGTTTGAATGGAATTACCCGGAAAGCTGAGTGCTCCGCGAATTATTTGAATTTCGAAGCGCATTTCGCGCCTCGTAGACAATGGACTCGCCCTCGAATGTTCGAGAAGCGATAATGAGTTGGAGCTGCAACCATTGTTCCCTTTTCTATAACATGCCTCGAGTTGCGTTGAGTGCACTGCAAATATTACACTATGGAAGAAATATTATACGAATATGAAACCAAGGACTGCCGCGGTTACTTAATATTTTCACACAACTGCCCAAAAACGGGGTATACATTAGGGTTTTTAACTTATTCGCACATTAACAGATTAAACTCTATGTTTATATATTGTCTTAAATGATCTTAAATGATCTCAGTAAAAAATTCTCCAGTGCCATATTCGCAATTAGAAAGATAATAAGTTTAAGCGGTTTCGAAGCAGCTAAATCCGTTTATTTTGCATATTTCCACTCCTTAATAACGTATGGCCTACTGTTCTGGGGAATGGCACCAAATTCAAGAAGATTTTTTTTCCTCCAGAAAAGAGCGGTACCCAGTTTATATAGAGTCTCACCAAGAAGTTCTTGTAAGCCGCTATTTGTAGAATCAGCAATAATCACTCTATTTCCTTCTTACATCTACCAAAATATTATGTACGTTCGTAGACATCTAGCAGAAGTTCCGGTGAATAGTTATTTTCATCATCACTATACGAGGAATAAATTCAATCTCCACATAAACCGACAGCGACTTAGCAAAGTGCGATACAGTTTTATTCACCAAAATTTGTCCCTACTATAATAAGATACCAGAGCAAATGAAAAGCCATGGAGAGGACCAATTAAAAAAGATAATAATAAATAATTTGGTAAGAAACCCAATTTATGGTATAAGGGAGTTTAAAAATTCTGAGTTTATTTTCCATGTTGATGATTAATGAAATGTGTAAAGTTTTAAACATAATGGTACTAATTTTCATAAATTTAATTATACATCTATTCATTTTTACAAAAAATACGAAGGCATATTGCTGGATTGACAATAAAATATATTTTTTTTTATTATTCTACATAGAATTTGCATTTCTATTTTAATATATTATTCTCCCTGACTCTTAAATCACATTAGTATATTTTGATTATTTGTATGTAGGTAATATTGAATATTATATTACAGCCATGAGAACTATCACGATAGTTATATTTTTAATAATTAAATTTTGTGACGCATCCAAGTGTAGGAATGCCTATCTACTGGAGTAGTTGATTGTATTGTATTGTCCGCCCAAGCACAAGCTTTGCTTAGTCGGGCGACATCGGAGAGTAAACATTATTTAATGAGTTTAATTTCTGGTGTGGATTAAAGAGTTTAGTTACACAATATTTTATTTGACGTTTTAAAATGTAAATCGTAATATTTGTAAATTGCTTTATAACAAAAAAAAACATGGTAGGTACATGTTTGTATATTTGAGCATGTAGGTATATTGCCCGATTTTTTATTTCACCATAACTTCGAAATGCTTGAGCCGATTTAGAATTGTGTGATATTGTTAGACTATCGACTGTCAAACTGTCAAACCTAAACTGTCAAAATGTGAAATAAATAATTGTCCGAATGTCAACATTTCAATAAATTAAGATAAATATATCGTTTTTAGTATCAAATGAAAGGTCTGATTGAGTACATTTCGCCAATATAGATATATATCTGGATAAACACATAAACCAAGAATATTAAATAAAAAAACGTTTTACTGCTTGAGCACCGAGGGCAACCGCTAGCGTGCGGCGGCTATAAAAAGCGTCACGAGATACCCTGCGACACTACACTCAGAAGCCGGCTCAATGTGCCCGACTCACGTGAATCCCCGCTAAAGGGCAATTGCCCAGAGGAAGACGTCACGATCCTTGGACAAGGCCCGTCGACTGAGTCACAGAATGCGCAATCGCCATTAAGCACTGGATGTTTATAGAGGTAACGAGCATTAAGAGTAACATAACATTACACGGGGCTTCCGTTACACAGAGCTTCCGAATTTCGTTTCAACGAAGAACTTTATTCCCTATAAAAAGGGGTTTTCAGAGCGAACAAATTGTTTCTAATAATTATAAATACAATAGTTCACTTTTTGTAACGGCAGACTGGTTGTTCTTTTTCTGTATATTTGTTCTCGTAAACATGATAAAACGGATTTACCACGTGAAATTTGTGACGACCAACGTGTTGGCGACGTTGCAACCGGCTTGAGTTTATATTAATTTACCAAATAATATGAAAGAAAAGGAAAACAGATCTAACTTTAAACATGAGCTAAGACAACAAATTCTTCTGAAATATTTCTTGAGTTACGAAGAATATGAAAACAACTTTTAGGTATTTAATTTTCATAATATTACTACCTGTCGAATATATTACTAGTATATAATAATAATACTACTACTAGAATATAAACACGTTAATATCGGGATGTTTACTATGCATAATAGTATTCTGACTTCAGTTTATTGGTCGATCCCAAAAGTGAAAACTTTGTGAAAACCCACATGTGAAAACTTTAAAGCGCTTTGGTGAAAAATGTCCATTCTGCATATATGCCGGTTTGATTTGACAGTGACGATATATAGAATGTACAAACGAGTCTAAAATATAAATTAGTCGTTTTAGAGAGACCTCATTTAGATGGCGTGCCACTATATCAGCTATGGGATGTTCCTTTATGACATATGACATGACGTATCCACAAGACATATATCATATGACGTGTCCATTAACACCGTTAACGTATTGTTGTGGTTTCAGATGACAGATTCGTGATAGCGCGATCCGGTACCCAGCTACTGATCAGAGGTGCGCGCATTTCGGATGAATACGATTCGTTCGCGTGTTCCGTTCGTGATCCGTTCACCGGTCTCAGGATCCGAAGCGAAGCAGTTCAGCTCATCGTTTCTGGTAAGTGGCTTAAAGTTACCTATACCACATTATACTGAGTTAGAACAGTAAGAGCACAGATAGGGTGCGAGAGAAATGAGCAGTGGGATATGATAAGGCAATTGCGTTCAAGCGGGTTGACAATTTTCTCGAACGTTTGAATATCTACGCCCGCGGAGTGGCGGGCAAATGACGACGCGCTTGCCCGCTTGCTTCTGCGAATTTCGTTTAACAGCAGCACAGTCGGCGCGGATGACGCTTGTGGTGGCGCTTAGGACTTCGCTCGCTTCGACTTCAATTTTGTCTTGAGAAAAGCTACTCTCTGTATACTGTGCGTATACATGGTTGAAGTAAGTTCTTGCTTCTAAAATTATTTTTAGTTTGAAATATAGTTTCAGAAGCGATTTCTGGAACAATTTGGTTTTTACAAATTGTATTTCTTTTGGATTGTATTCGGCTGGATAAATTATAAAAAATCGTATTCAGCTGGAAATGCGAGAAAATGCAGTCATTTAAAAAAGGACGCTAGTAAAATATAAAAACTAAATGAATTTCTTCTGTAAATATAATAATTATAAATGCAAATCTACTTTAAAAATTTTACATTTTTTTGTGTTTTGACGTTATTGAATTATTCCGTATCTTAGACTACAAAATACTCTGCAAATGCTCTATTGGATTGATATCAGGATACTGGGAAGGCCAGTTCAGAAGATTCACATGATTTTCTCTAAACTGCTTCACTGTTTAAATAACTAATTTGTGGCAAGATGCATTATATTGCCGAATTTCGGCATCTTCTATATATGTATGTGTCTCCGAAATTTTTAGATAATGACGATTTTTAGATAGTGAAGTTTTCAGTACATTTATGTATTTGGTGGAAAATTATTTATACATTTATAAACAAATACATTAAAATTGGATCTATTTCATTTTCACAGTTTTTCATATCAGCTGACAGCGATGCGATTTCGTATCAGCTGAGACTTCTATCTCATTCTTTCTGGCGGCGGGCGCGTAGAGCGTCAACTCTTTCTCGCTTTGTCTAAAATCATTTGAGACATAGCGATATCGACATAGGTATGCTATGTTAAAGGTTTAGTGAATAGTATGGTGCCGATACAGCATAAGGCAGATTATTTGCTTTTAAACCAGAAATACATAGACAAGCGGTTAGCTAAAAGCAACCAATCAATATCGTTGTTCAGCAGAATGATTTTTTTTCTTTGAACTAAAACAGCTCTGAATTGTTTAGGTTGTGGGTTAGCATATAAAATTAGCTAAAATAGGCCACTTTGGGCTAGCTGTTTTCTGTTGACAAAAACGGTTATTTTTTAATAAAAAATGGGGGTTGGGTGCTTTCTGCTAAACGCCGTTCATATATAAAAACATTGTAGATCAAACCCCTAATAGAAATAGCTACCTCAACAAGAAGTTGTACCACTCATTTAATTTTCTCTCGCCCTCGCTAAAAAGGCAATCTCACCCCTCTAGTGGCGATCACTTGAACTCACTTCAAACCCCGACACAATGCTGCCAATTGTCGAGTGCGCCTGCCTTATCTGCCGGCAGTTTCTCACTGTCGGCAGGTTGGTACTTTAGACACGGCGGCAAATGACTTCCCTCCTCCCCCCTCCTCTCCCTTGCCGCCCTCGATACAAAATAGATTTTTTTGCCAGCGTCGCTTTTTTCACTGACCTGAATCTAAAAATATCGGATCCACGCCCTAATTAAATAATAATGAAAAACCTGTCGAGAATGAAACTCTCGTTTTTAGTTTCCCCTATTGTAACGATATGTTATTTCGGAGACTTAGTTGCCAAATCCATCTCGAAAATTGTATACATTTGTCGAACAGATACAATTATACTATTTACTCTTGACATGTAATGTTGCGCAGTCGCGTCATACTGACTCGTAGGTACTATCAATTGTTCATTTGATTTTGGAATTCCCGTCGCGGCTAGAAAAATTCCTCCGCCGGGAATACGGCCAGGAATACACGTCAGATTTTTTCTATATAATAGTCGGATCCGATAGTCTGATCTGACTATCGGAAGGCGCTCTCACCATACACTTGTTTAAACATTCACAATTGGAAGTAAGGGCGTGAGTGTAGGCCCGCCGGGTAACACTCCTGGCTATCTCGCCGTTAAGGCGTTGGCCTCTTACGGGCTTGTGGCGTAGCTAGATGATGGACTGTTTTGTCCTCAAGTCTTCTGCGCTCACTCCAGGGAGATAGAACTACTAATCGTTAAAACTTCCTGAGGTGACGGGCTCTCCCGCTGTAGTCGACAACCCTAGTTGTTTAATTACCGATTTACTGTTTTGTTCTAAGTCTCCTGCGCTCACCTCATAGGAGACAGAACGATCATATTTCGTTAAACTTCATGAGGTGACGAGTTCGCCCGTTGTAGTTGACAGCTCTAGTTGTTTGAACATTCAATAAACGTCCGATCCGACTATCGGATCGGACGTGTATTGACTGTTTAAGCTCCGCCACATGCCCGAAAGAGGCCAACCCCTTATCCGCGAGATAGCCAAGTATGTTACCCAGCGGGTTGACACTCGCGCCCTTACTTCCAGTTGCGACCAGATTACTTCGGTCTCCCGACTGGTTACGAGTTCGAGGACGCTTGCGCGGTCCTCTCCCTTACGAAACGGTGAAACGGTATCTTGCGGTGTCAACTACAACGGGCGAGCCCGTCACCACAGGACGTTTTAACGATTAGTCGTTCTATCGCCCTGCAGTGAACGTAGAGACTTTGGACAGTACATTCTACGTCCAGCTACGTCACAACCCGTGAGAGTCCAACGCCTTACCGCGAGTAAGCCAGGAGTAAACCCGGCGGGCTCGAGATACTCGCGCCCTCACTTCCAATTGTGACCAGATTTCTCCGGTCTCTCGATTGGTTCCGAGTTCGAGGTCGCTTGCGCGGTCCTCTCCCTTATGAAGCGGTGAAACGGAGTGCACCGAATCTTCGCGGACCAAGGCGTCCTTTGCCCGCCTCTTACCCGGGATCGGATGGCCAATGGTCAATTCCAGAGCAGTCGCCATAAGGTACGCAACCACCCCCGCTCTATAGGAAACAATACAGTTCCCAGACTCCCCCGACTGTTAGTCGGAGAGCACAATCGATTGGCTTGCGCCGCACGGAGTGCAGACCGTCCAGGGGCGCCAGAGGTTTGATTCCCAGGGGAGACTGGTTGACCCAGTGTCCTACCCAGGATTCGCACCCCATGCGAGGAGGCCGTCGGATGGGTGTTGACCCGTGAGTGTGACCGACCCTGGACACATGGGTCATCGTGGCCAACTCATCATGGGCCCGTTAACCCCCGGTGAAACGGTATATACCGAATCTATCGCGGACCACGGCATCCTTTGCCCGGCTGTTCACCCAGGATCGGGTAACCGATGGTCGTTTCAAGAGCAATCGCCGTAAGGTCAGCTACCACCCCTGCGCTATAGGAAACAGTACTACTTCCAGACTCCCCCGATTGTTAGGTTCCAGAAAGCATCCATTAAGACTATTAGTGAACATCCAGAAAGTGAACGTTATCCAAAATGTAATAATTAGAATCATGCTAAGAAGGCCAAGACGTTACCCTTCCGGCGACCTATTTCTTGAGGCGCAATCGCTGTATTGCCTTAAAGCAATACTTCATATAAAAAATACCACGAGTATTCTGAAAAACAGTGACAGAACAGGTCGTTACAAAAAAAATTCAAGTACAGAAGCGTTTAACGTCTTTTAGACAACTACACTACAGCTTTATTGCTCCTAGAATGGCTAACATTATGAATAAGCACACACTGGGAATAAATAGGAAACAGCAAAAATATCGCCTTAAATTTTGGGTAATTAATTAACCTTGGTGGAAGAGAGACGGAAAACACATTTATGACAATATTAAAATATATTTTTTATGTACACATAAATGTATATTTATATTTATTATATTTAAGTATTTATTATATACTTATTATTACTAATTATTATTATTATATATTATTACCTATTACTTATCTTTATTTATCACTTATATATAGTTGTGAAATTATTGTCTACTGAAAGTTTATACTTTAATGTAATTTAATTCAGAAGTTTGGTTTTAGAAAATAATTATTTTATTAACCATTTTTATTATTGGTGTTCTACTTAGAACAGGTTCTGCCAAAATGAATAGTGTTTTTCCTGCAGGACTGAAATCTAGGAATAGTCACGGCGTAAAGAAAAACCTAACTAAGTCACTTTTGACTATGGGTCGACAAGAAACGGAGACATTAATAACATATATATTAAAATAGTGCACGATTTGTGAGATATATGTATATATATATATATATATATATATATATATATATATATATATATATATATATATATATATATATATATATATATATATATATATATATATATATATATATATATATATATATATATATATATATATATATATATATAGTATTATTTTATATTTATCTATAAAGTATATATTTTTTATTTATGTATGTATATATTTATATGTATATACCTAAATTTAATATTATTACGCTTTCTTATTCTATTTCTAACTTCTCAAATGTAACATAATAATATACAAAGATGTATTACAGCTAGATACGAAAACCACTATACCTTTTTTTTTATTAAGCCTACCTTAGTACAGGCGAGGCCTAGTTAGGATGGCTTTGAATTTTAAAAATACATGTAATATTATAGATAAATAAAGAATTTTGAATTTGAATTTGAATTTGAGTTAGGAGAAACATAAAACATGCTCATTTTAAATACCAACGATGTAATTTTTTGATCTTATAATAAATAATTTAAAATAAAATTTGGCATGAGAAGTGCATTATTAAAGTAAATAGATAAGTAATAAAATGAGTATATGTATAATTTGATTACTGTTTTAATATTATATACAGTGCGTAACCATATTGCCCTCACTACCCGCAAAATTAAAGTATTTATTAAAAGTGTTTCAGGAGCTTTATCTTTGTGCACTAGAGTGCTCCAGTTCACGCTCCAGCGCTGTCAATAACCAACGGTCTACCTTATCTTTGATGTCAACTTAGCACTTTGTACATGTCGGCAGGTGGCTTTTTGGTCTCGTTATATTTTTCAACGCTTTTCCTTTGTTACGATAAAACGGCTATACATTTTACTTTGGCGACATCCTCGTCGAAAAAATAATGATGTCGGGAAAATATTAGGTCCTTACATATGGAATTTCTGTTCTACAAAGTTGAAACCTTGTTGATCACGGTATCATATACTGTCTAAAATGTTGTCTTGATAAATCGACATACAATGAGTTAGTTTTCTAGATTCTGCTTATAATAAAAGCGATAATCTAGGTGCATTCGATTTTTAAACATAACTGTTTTCTTCTTTTCGATTTAGGTATATTTTTATCGGCTATAAAGATGCTATTTTAGGTATAATTTTCATTTTCTTTATTTTATAACCATATACTTGTTATAATTTTTTTTTGTCCCCCTCAAACGAAATATTGCCGTTTTTTTTCGCATGTGACTATCGTCTGACTGACATGTGAAATTACTGAACTGCGTATTTTTAATTATTCTGTATCTACGATTTAGTATAAGAGTTAAGTTATAGTTTTACAATATCTTAAGCAATATTTTGTATTTTTTATTTTATCAATACTATCTCCAAAAATATTTCTTTTTTTTCGACTTTTTGTAATTTGACTTTATTGATGAAAAATACTCAAATTTGTTGATTTACTTTTTCAACACTTTTATTACAGAAGAAGAACCCAAATATTCGACTTCAAATATTGACTGAAAAACTCCAAAATGTAGAAGGACGGTTATCGGTTTCTGCGGCTACTTTAGCAAAGACAGCACAGTTCCAATAGACCGATAGACGGAGGAACAAGTACGCGGACATTTATTGCTCGAGAGCCGAGCCAGAGGATATTTCATTGGCTCAATGCGTAATCGAAACTTGGCAGCTTGTGAGCTAAATAAAAGATTGGACTTTGTCCAAAGTCGTTTCCCGATTTCCTCGAAGAATATTCGGCGCTTTTCGCTGAGCGCATATTGTGCATTATTTTTAAAAGACTGATACTGCATGTTTCTTTTTTTTTAAACAATATACATATGCACGGTGGTAGGTCGCAAGAAATCACCAAAAAAACATCGCTCGTACGAATATTCAAACTACTGTATCGTCGAAATCATTAGTCGTACAAATAAAATCATAGGATCAGTTTTGAAAACCTTCAGCTCTTCTATGTAGTATGATATTTAGAATTTTATCCATAAATGCGTTTAATGATAATTTATTTTTTATAAATTTTATTAGCATTTTTCATCGTCAACTCTCCAACTGAAAATTTTGGTACAAATCGTATTCCCACTTTAATTCTAAAGATGACATTGACAGCCCAGCCCCGTGGCATAGTGGTTAGGTCATCTGATCTTTGCAAGGTCCCGGGTTCGATTCCCGGCTGGGTAACCATTTTCCGTTGGGATAAAATTAACGGAATTCCATTTCAATTCTATCGATCGAATGCATTAACAAGACATACTGTTACACGCACATATACATATAAGCATTTCATAGTTGAGTTGGTTGGAAGAGATTGTCGTATGACAATAAATTGTGAAATTTTACATTATGAAATTGTGAAATTTCACATTAAAGAGTATAAACTCAAACGGGGTCTATATTTAAAAAATATATTTAAAAGAGTGCGATCGCGACGCGGTGCGCGGCGAACAGGTTTTTTACTCACAGGGACAATAGGTTTACAGGGATATACGTTTACAGAAAAGACATATAAAATAGAAAATGCGCAACACATACATTAATGCATTAAGTATATGAATTGTTATTTTTTACAGCATACAATCAAATAAACCATGAATCAAGCACCGAAGATTATTTAGAAAAAAAAAATCTAAGAACATTGTTTATTGACTCATTGTTATATTTCAAAGAACAAAGTAATTTCATGTGTGTACCGATGGAATTTTACCGCTTAAAATTATTACTTTTAGTTAATCATCTTGTTAGGAATAACACATAGGCAATAATTAATTTCGCATGCGGATTACCCTACACATAGAAAGTATGCTTTAATAAGGAGTAATAATCTCTTTAATTCCCCTTTTCCATTATTGTGTGCTGAATCGCTCTAAAAATAAAAAACAGGTTATTTAGACCAAAAGAAGTATTAGTGGGAATAGCCTGAAATTGGAAAAGAATGTTTACATGTTTCGCCTGATGATAGGCAACGTTCGACATCTCGAAAATGCCAGGAAGAGCAAGAATCCGACGCGGACCTTCTTCGCGAAGATATCTATCGTCAATAATTACGAGAACGGGTGTTTCCACGTCTACTTTGAATTAGGCTACGTGCTTCTACCTCGTCGGAGACCATTTTCCGTCCATTTGCAGGGATTACGCCCCCTCCACTATTTCCATTAATCTGGTAAGTGAGGTGATTACGAAACCCCTTCAACCTGCCAACGCAGCGCTTGTCACGTTACGCGGTTAACGCTTTGATCTCGAACCGTATCCAACATACGGGGTAATACCCAGGGATGTATAATTGCTTGGGCCGGTATGTCAATTCTCAGATTAATCGACTTTGCGGTAACACGGAAACATATTCATATTAATTGTAATAGTATTTAATTTATTTAATTTAGTTAATTGTGTATTTCACAGTCATTTACAGTAAAATGGGTATGTACAATAAAAAAATCATAGACAAAAATCCACTAGCAAAAAAACTGGTAACATGATATGCCAAAAACTGTTGCCAGTGATCATGTTTTAATGCCACTTAATTAGGCTAAAGCCTGTTCTAATGTGGATATAAAATACAAAAATTATTTCATTTAAACGAGCCAATAGCATTCCCTTGGCTCGTTTAAATGAACTAATTTCTGTATTTTAAATTTTACTTTGATTCTCCAGCTTAAAGGAATTTATAATATCTATTAGTGTATACACTCTATCAATGTCATTACTTGTCATTACATTCTTGTCATTACTTAGTTTTTATATAGGCTCATACATAATTACTTACAAGAATTTAAAAGTCCACATTAGAACAGGCTTTAGCCTAATTAGCGCAATGTGACATGAACGGTTGTCATTTGTCCGCATTAAAACTACCCACCGAAAATAAAGTGGCTGAATCTAAGACCGCACGAAATGTGTTCAAACTTATTTGGATGGCCCCGTTCCCATGAACTAATTTCCAATTTTGGTTCGAGAAGAAACGCAATCAGGCCCACTGGTTATGCGTGTTAACTCTTACTTTCTTTCTTACTACTGCTATACTACGAAAGCCGCCATCTTGAACATAAAGACTATTAAAGAATGTTTGGAATGATGTGTCATTCACACGTCGCGTTTCGCAGTAAAATCCTAGCTGCTGAAACCTAGGGAGCTAATGGGCCCCTGTTGGAGTTGGCCACAAAGACCCATTTCGTTCAGGGTCGGTCATACGCACGGGTCAACACCCATCCGGCGGCCTTCACGCAGAAGAGAGAGAGCCAGGGTAGGACGCTGGCCTGCGGGCCGGTCTCCCCTAGGAGTCAACCTTCGGGCGCTTCTGTATGGGTTGCGTCAGCCAATGGATTGTGCACTCTGACTAACATCCGTGGGAGTCTGGGAACAGTAACGCTTTCTATAGAGCGGAGATGGTTGTTAAACTTATGGCAACTGCTCTCGAAACGACCATTCGGCCACCCGATCCCGGGTGAAAAAGCCAAGCAAAGAATTCCGTGGTCCGCGATAGATTCGGTTGACACCGAATCACCGCGTCATAAGGGAGAGGCCTGCGCAAGCGACCTCGATCCTGCAACAAGTCAGGAGGTAGGAGGTATCCTGAAGGAAGGTAGGAGGTATCTTTTCAAACTGGTAGTCAGGGAGCGAGGCTGCCCGCTGTGTACCTTTCCCGGTGCCTCACCGTAAGGCATTGGCCTCTGACTGACAGGTGGCGTAGCTATAAATATATATATATATATATATATATATATATATATATATATATATATATATATATATATATATATATATATATATATATATATATATATATATATATATATATATATATATATATATATATATATATATATATATATATATATATATATATATATATATATATATATATATATATATATATATATATATATATATATACATACATACATATATATATATATATATATATATATATATATATATATATATATATATATATATATATATATATATATATATATATATATATATATATATATATATATATATATATATATATATATATATATATTGTTATATTTGATAAGGTTTGTAAAGAAATCCGTTTATAGGATGATGTTTTTATTTAAAATAAAATTAGTGAAAGCTACTTAAAATGGGAGTTTTATTATAAACCCCTCTGCCAGAAATTAAGATGATTGAAATTTCTTCTTTCATTTCATTGAGCATATGGAGGTTTTTTTATTTTTATTTCGATTTAATGGCTCGTTGATAACAAACTCAGCCAATTGTATCATATTTTAAATGTTGGTAGCATTCGAAATTTGAATTATTTTGTAATGTCACTTTCATTTAGAAAACGGCTTTGCCGAAGTGATCAAAAGTTTATTTTTTTTATTTTTTCACTTAGTTCGTCTCAATTGAAGGCATTTTGTGTTGCATAAGGATAAGCCCTATTTATGAGATATATGGATGAATAGTGATCGTTAGTCGACTGCAAAAGGACCTTTAAACTTACATTGCACCGTCGAAAGTCGTGCACATCCGTAAGTATATCTCATTCAAACATAAGCATTTCCCAATACAATCTGGGATTTCCTTCGCTACTTTTTAAGTAGCTTTTACTAATTTTATTTTAAATGAAAAATATATATATATATATATATATATATATATATATATATATATATATATATATATATATATATATATATATATATATATATATATATATATATATATATATATATATATATATATATATATATATATATATATATATATATATATATATATATATATATATATATATATATACTGTGGATTGTTTTTCGTCCCAAGTCTTTTGCGCTCACCTCACGAGAGACACAACGATACATTTCGTGACGGGCTCACCCGCTGTAGTTGACAGCTCTAGTTGCTGAATCTTAGTACTACGTAGAGCAATCTAAAACTCTGTATAATCAATAGTAAACATATTGGAGGAGGAAACGGGGTCATTCAGGTAGAAAAGTAGGGTTCGAAACCCCGAAGCACCCGGAACGACCCATCGCTAATTTGAACTGTTTTTAAATTCAATAGATCGTTATAGATGCATAACAAAACGAGCGGTTGACTCTATCGAAGCCTCATACGTCCGTCTGCGATACTGTTATTGTTTCTTGTAGGTGCTGCAATAGATGCAAGTTTAATGCGGAGCTCCCGCCCTACTGGCTATATCCCACGTTTAATAGAAAAGTGGGTCTGTGTGTAAAGATACAATAGAGCGACGACAACGCTTTCTTGATTAAATAATGCACAATTCCAAGGCGCCGGCGGAGGCCTTCGAGCGACATACAAAGGCATTCGATGTATAAAATCATAGGCATGGAATTCGAGTCACGGCTGTGCCGTACTATCTACTGCCTTATTCAGGCCAATCAAGATACGACATACCTCTTGCTGCGGAGAAGGGACGGGGGACTGGATTACTCTAATCTTTTGTTAAGGCGACAGGCGACTCGCGGACTCGATGCTTTCTTTATATTCCGATGGCAGGGTCAGAATGGAAAGGTCGATTTAGATTCAGCATAGCCGGAAATATCGCCGTAATATTCATTTTTTGAGGAATACAATATAATATATGGTTAAAGGGGTATTCTGGCCTAGAGGCCTAAATTTTAAGCGTTTTTCCGAGTAGGATAAAAAAAACATTTGTACAATCCATTAACGTCTCTAAAATACAAAAAAAAATGAAAGAAAGAAACAAAAATTCAAAGCGTTAAAGGTTAGTGAAATAGGGACTTTAAAAAAAAGGTGCGTTCTGGTCGACATGTTTCCAACCCTTGTAGTGTTAAAAAACTTAATTAGTAAGGACATGGCTATGGCCCGGACCTTGGAAAAAAGATTTTATTTTTCCGCAAAACGGCAACGATTTAAATAAAATATGCTACTGTTTTTTTTTTTATTTTTTTTATTGTCATTTTTTAAAAATCCATGTTTCCAGATAAGAGGGATACGCGAAGATGATTTCCACTAAGTTTCAAATCAATCGTTTAAGTATAACTTGAGATATCATGTCGACTAGGTTGATATAAGAGCGTTTAAAGTTTGAGACAAAGCTTCGGGAGCATAACTCAGATAATGGAACTTAATTCTCACATTTGGTTCTACCTCAAAATTAACATTGTCTTAAGTTTTTACAGTTAAGCGAGCTGTTCTAGCTTCATAATCATGAAGTCAGGGATTACGTTATAGTACGAGGGTCTTTTTATCGATTCGTTTCGGCACGATCGGTATATTTGCCACGTTACAAAAGTCGCTGTAACTCCGAAAATAACTCGAGTTACAGCGACTTTTGTGACGTAATACGTAAACGGGCATTTTTTACCAAACATTATTCAAAAGCCTCAAATCAAGCTTCTCAAGATAAGAAATTAGTTATTGTATGTTGTTCCTAAAAAAATAATATTACCTTTCTCTTAAAGTGAACGTTTTGGGCCCCCTTCCCCTAATTACTGAAATTTTGAATATTATGAGAAACTTTCTTTTTATTCTCATTTTTCTCCATTCTATCAATCATTACTTTCATTCTATCAATCATTACCTAAATATTGTTTATTTTGTGTGATTTTTTAAGGCTGTAAAGTATGGTTTATTCAATGTAAAATCTTACTGATGTTTAAATTAGGAAAATAAAGGAGTTCCTAAAAAAAATAACAGCATATACTATAAAAGAAAACGTGAATTCAATTATAAGCAAGTCAATGATTTTTGTGATATCTAATTAGTTTTCCATGTAAACTTGGCAGCAATGAATCCGCCTCACTAACATAAACCTTAATATCTTGGAAACTAAGAATGGTAGCTTATTCAAGTAATATCTATTTTAAAGACTATTTATCAATACACAAAAAAAAATCCTTGATTAACTTCTTGGTCTCCGTAAATTAATTCCATCATAAAGGCTAAAATCGAAATAAAATCTAACTACAAATTCAATGTTTATGTTTCTGTGCTGTCAAAAAAAATTATAACAAACGTTCCTGGTATTCAATATCCATTATTAATTATGTTATTATTAAATATGCGAGCATTCTTACTTTGCGAGATTAAGGCCGGAAATACAAATCCGATTTTTCTATCCGATAGTCTGATCAGACAATCGGAAGGCGCTCTTGCCTTACATTTGTTTGATCTCTCAATACATGTCCGATCCGATAGTCGGATCGGATTGGATCGGACGTGTATTGAATGTCCAAACAAATGTATGACAAGAGCGCCTTCCGATATTGTGATCAGACAACCGGATCCGACTGTCGTATAGAAAAAATCGGACGTGTATTCCCGGCCTTACGGTTTTTTTTGGTGACCCAGCTTCACGAGCCTTCTTCCCAGTGACCCACGAGCCTTCTTCGGTGATCGAGCTTCACCAGCTTCATGAGAAATGGCTCCCGATGCACGAAATAACCCCCAAGCATGTTCAAAGAAAAAAATATGAAGCACATTTGTTTATTCAAACATCCCAAAGCAAAAGTAAAGTAAAGTTAAAAAACTAAATATTATATTTCCAATTATCGCATAAAATATATTTTTGTCCTATTGTGTGTTGACTTTAAAACATATGTTTACATCTCATCACAAAAGCGATAAGCATACATTTTTAAAGACTCAAAAGACTTACGCCTTACGCAGACACAAAAGTCCTTTGGAAATTTGATCTATAAGCTCTTTAGCCAGCTACCGCTCTCCACAAGAAAGATGGAAGCAAAGGCGTTTAAAAGATTTATTAAACAAAAGCTGCAATCCACACATGCTTTCTATAAGCTGTTGATTTTTTTGAGCATGCAAATTCTTTCAAATGGGAATAACATTAATATGTAACTTTCAGGTACCTCATTTTAGTTCTTATTGTTTAATAATAATATTATGAATTTAATATTTAATACGTAGATTACAATGTGTAATGTAACATACCTGATCATATACATACGTTGTTTTTTCCAATTTTGTTTTGGTACTTCCTGTTGTGTGATTATTTTTTGTATAAAGTGCCTAAGATGACTATTAATATTCTTATAAGTATTATCTATTTTATATGTATACTCACGTACATGGATTCAGCTCTATTTTTTATTTTATTTGTCTGCCGTGTAAAGCCGACTTTAGTCAACGTTATTGTCGAATTAATATTTATGCTTTAATAGTAGCAACTGACGAATTCTAATATGCGATAATTAGCTTTAATTCATAATTCATGCTTTTATTTTATATTCTGAATGAATAAATTGAATACTGGGGCCTTAAGACTTGCTTTTTAACCGACATAAAAAAGGAGGAGGTTATCGATTCGGTTGTATTTTTTTAATGTTTGTTACCTCAGAACTCCGTCATTTTAAGATCGTCGATTTGGAAAATTCTTTTCTTATTTGAATGGATGTACTTCCAGATTGGTCCCATTTTTATCAAAATTCTGTTCTGATGATGGGATCCATAAGGAATCCATAAAGGAACTCCTCAAATAGTATCATATGAAGTTGAAAATTTACGCGTTGGTTCAGTTCCGATGACAATGCATTTTTATGGTAAGCATGACTTGATTCTACACCCACGGTCGGCTCCCGTCGAGGGGACTCCTCAACTGTTAACAGCACAGGCACGAAATTTTGTATACGAATTCAGTTAAGATAGCCCGTTCTAAGTTTCACCATGACATGGCTGATGCACCTAGGGTTGGTCCCGACGAGGGGACTCATCCACGGTCAACAGACACGCAATTTTGTATTTGCATTCAATTACGACAGAAAGTTCTAAGCTTCACCAAAACAGGACTGTGGCACCCAGGGTTGGCTTCCAACAAGGAAATCCTCAACGTTCAACGGCACAGACACGAAACGTTGTATTCGCATTCAATTATGATAGCCCGTTCTAAATTGCACAATGACATGGCTGCTGGACTTAAAAAAAAATTGAAGGCGGTTTTTTTTTGTTTAAAGTTTTATCTATAAAATTTTATATTGTAAATGATTAAAATCGTAAATACATGCATGCTTTAATTGTCATGAATAAAAATACTTTAAAATAAAAACATTGGTAAAAGGAGGTATACATAGAAATAATAGTTTTGGGTAAGTAAAATTTTATTGTATTATAATGTTATACCCTTTTAATATAATTTATATATACATTTTAAAATGGTTTTCCTTATTTTTTTATTATTATATCGTCATTTATTACTTTCATTATATTCTGGATTATTATTGTCAATTTTGAAATATTAATTTTACATTTGTAATAAATGTTTATTGTAATAAATGTTTATTGCAATAAATATTTATATGTAATAAATAAAATTGGTGATTTTTAAATTTGATTTTGTTATATTTTTTTTTGCAATAGTTTATTGTCAATTATTGATATTGATAATAGATATTTGGTTTAAAATTTCATGTAACAATAAAGTACGATAATGTTTAACCTCTGGGAAGCCAATGCCACCGATCGGTGGTTTTTCTGTTTTTTTTTTTTTTTTTTGTAACGAAACAGATAGTAGGTGGTACATTTCATTAATAACATAGTGCCTTACATAATATGCTCTAACCTACTATCCTATAATATTGTTACAATGCATCCGTTAATAAGGCTCTAATCTAGATATTATATATATATATATATATATATATATATATATATATATATATATATATATATATATATATATATATATATATATATATATATATATATATATATATATATATATATATATATATATATATATATATATATATATATATATATATATATATATATATATATATATATATATATATATATATATATATATATATATATATATATATATATATATATATATATATATATATATATATATATATATATATATATATATATATATATATATATATATATATATATATATATATATATATATATATATATATATATATATATATATATATATATATATATATATATATATATATATATATATATATATATATATATATATATATATATATATATATATATATATATATATATATATATATATATATATATATATATATATATATAAATATATATATATATTGTAACCTATATTTTTATGTGGCTATATATAGTCTTGGGAAATATTTGAGAGATATAGGGTTACAGGTTTTTGTGTTATTAACAGAGTGAAAGAGATATAATTATTAATTTACCACAAGGGCCTTTATTATTCCGATATTAATATTATTATTATTGGTTTATTGCTAAAAGTTATAAATTATTAAATCGACAATATTCAAAAATACCAAAATTACGGAGAATAAAAAATAATATAATTAATTAATCAAAAGTGTGGGAAAAATTATCCAATAGTCAGAATGATGTTATTATACAAATAGTCATGCAGACTTTATCTCAGGGTCGGCTCCTAGCTTGAATTATCATACTATATATTGTGTCCCGTCGATATTCGCGGTCGGCCTGGTACGGTTGGTATTACTCAGGAACTGGTAAGGGTGGACAGCCTGGATCTTCGCGAACGGCTTCGGGATCTCTCGTTCGTCTTCGGCGGATGGCTGGCCATCCGTGAAGAAGATGATACAGGAGGGAGCCGCGGCCTTCTAACGTTGGTTATCAAATATTAATGAATTCAGGGAATAACCGGGATAAATAAGATATGTTTTCAATAGTGGTAAAATTCCTTTATTTTAATAAAATACATACACGCAATATTAAGCGCTATTAATAATTCCGGAAATTAGCGTTGAGATGTACGCGGGAAAATCCGATAGGCAAACCCTCATCTAGGCGGAATATTCTCGAAATCGACCGCCCTTGCTAGAACTCCTTCCATTCGAATTCGAGAAATCGTGCGAGCCAGACAAAGTCCCGGAGAAGTCCAGAACTTATAGATAGGACCTCAATATTTTCTCCGGTAAGTGTTCGTTTGATAATTGATATTGTGAGAGCTCGATTCCCTGGGGCGGGCATAGCTCGACGGGAGTTTCCGGCCTTTGGGCGGCTTGTCCGGTATCTGGAGTGCCGTCTCCTTTCCGGGAAGCCTTCCTCTGCCTGGATCCCGCATACTGACGGATACGTTCTTCCGGCAGGGACTTTTGCAGGGGCGATTATCATTCGCCCTATTTTCGGTGAAGCCTGAAGCGCCGCCCATATTCTCCGGCGAACCGCCCTAAGCAAGAACGACACTCGGGTAATCCTTCGGCCCCGACTCCGCATCAGCCGCAGCAGTAGCTCCCGGCAGTCCGCGGGGAGAATTGTACGATCGCGCGGCCGACGATACTACCGTACGATAGCCGGCGCATCGTACCACCAGCCTGCCTGCTCGACACCGGCTCGCCGCCGCGGCCAGCCATCCGCCGAAGACGAACGAGAGATCCCGAAGCCGTTCGCGAAGATCCAGGCTGTCCACCCTTACCAGTTCCTGAGTAATACCAACCGTACCAGGCCGACCGCGAATATCGACGGGACACAATATATAGTATGATAATTCAAGCTAGGAGCCGACCCTGAGATAAAGTCTGCATGACTATTTGTATAATAACATCCTTCTGACTATTGGATAATTTTTCCCACACTTTTGATTAATTGATTATATTATTTTTTATTCACCGTAATTTTGGTATTTTTGAATATTGTCGATTTAATAATTTATAACTTTAAGCAATAAACCAATAATAATAATATTAATATCGGAATAATAAAGGCCCTTGTTGGTAAATTAATAATTATATCTCTTTAACTCTGTTAATAACACAAAAACCTGTAACCCTATATCTCTCAAATATTTCCCAAGACTATATATAGCCACATAAAAATATAGGTTACAGAATTGGCGCCCAACGTGGGGCCGAAGACGATCGAGCGATCCCGAAGCCATTCGCGTGATCCAGGCTGTCCAACCATACCCGATCCGGAGTGATGCCAACCGTCCCAAGCCAACCGCGAATATCGGCGGGGCTCTATAATTATAGTTCAAGCTAGGGGCCGACCCGAGATAAAGTCTCATTGCTATTCGTATAAATTTGCTACATTGATATTTCTGACTATTTGATAATTTTCCTCACATTTGACTATTTGATTATATGATTTTTATTATTCTACGTATTTGTATTTTTGAATGTTTTCGATTTAATAGTTTATAATTCAAGGTAATTAACCAATAGTATAGGTGATAATAACTGAATAATAAAGGCCCTTGTTGGTAATTGAAAATTTATATCTCTTTCTCTCTTTTTAATAACACAAAAACCTGTAACCCTATATCTTTCAAATATTTCCCAAGACTATATATAGCCACATAAAAATATAGATTACAGAATTCAAATACGCACCCTTTATAGCTCACTGGAAATTTAGCAAAATTTACCTGCCTGATACAATCGAGACTATTTGATGGAAGATTTGAACCGGACACTCTACCACTGTACAATACATTATGATTCTCACTAGTATTTTCTAGAACTGAAGTATTTATGTTGTCGACCAATATATTATTAACCGCCGCCGGGACCGTCGCTGAAATATTCGCTGCCGACGACTCAGTGACGGTTTCGAGTGGAGATTCTATCGTCTCCTGCGTGAAATGTTTCGCGGTACCTAACTTTATTTTATACGATTCTTGAATTAAGTCCCATATCGCGATCAGAGTATTAGGCATACCGGAAGTTAGTAGAAACCGCCTACTCATAGCTTCGAAATTTACCTCAAATATCAACGGATTTATATTTGATGCACCGGAATCTAATGCATTGATATCGGCCTTAAGCCTTAACAGAGAATTAAAAATATCATCGTGCCATTCTTTATTATAAGCGCATGACGATGCTGGTTCTGTATCCGCTAAACCTTGTACTGGTTGTGAGTATGCGCCACGCAGTCCGCATAGCGGATTAGGATGACAGGAAACGGAAGAGGTGGCAGGTGAGACGTTAGTTAATATATGCGCTTGTACATTACATATCCACCTAAACGCGCTATTTATTACCGAATGGATATTAGCTGAATACAGAATACTGGGGCTTAGTTCATCGTGTTCAAGTTGAGAATAAGTTCGTGCTGAGATACGATCACTTCTCAAGCTGCTCTAGCAAAATATTCGCTCCATCCTATTCACTGCGCGGACGGCGTCTCTGTCGCTCGCTTTTACTTCCCATTGAGCGAGGCGTCGCTCTGTGCCATAAAGGTCTTTTCTTGGGTGGGCGCGCTGGCAACTTTTGTCTGCCTCGCGCGAACTCGGCCCGGCAAAGTTTCTGCCTTTTTAATAGTATCTCATTAATACGACACGGAACTCGCCCTCTCGCCCCAAGATTACTGGCGACAGTTTCCGGCGAGCGATATCGCCGCTAATGCACTAGAGATGAATTACGAAGTGGAAGTTATAATGAGTGCCTGTATACATGGCTTGAGAATTCGTAATAACAGGCAGTGGCGTCTATGATCATAAGGCATAAATGATAATAATAATACATTGTTTACTTGCAGCTGCCAATACAAAAAATGACAAAAAATCGGGGTGGGTAGTATCGCTACCATACTGTATTTGTTTGGCGTGAAAATGTCTCTCGCGAACCATCAGAAAAATTTAGGAGGAAAAAATGAAACTCTATCGCTGGATGCTCCTGTAATTGCACGTCGGTACTTGAAACAAGCAATTTTAGAACGTTTTGTAAACTGTCACGAGTTTTCATTCAACAAACCCAGCACAACTTTTCACTAGACAACTTGTTTTCTTTCTGGTTAGCTAATTAACCTTTCAGAGCAACTCAATATCCACACGACAACGCACAAATAACTCGTGAAAACCTTTCCGTGCGGGAGTTATGACTAATTATTTGGTCGCGCAGAGTGATTTCCGAGACTCTTATTTAACCTTCCCTCCCCCCCCCCCCCACATTCGATGCAATACTTTTCTTTAATTTTTTTTTCAAAAAACAACTTTTTTTCCGGCGATTGCACTAGGTGGTACAAAGCACATTATGTGTCTTACCAATATTCAAAATTATTTGTATTTATAAAATAAATTTAATCATATAAAAAAAATACCACAGCCGATATAAACAATAGCATATGTGTACTACTGCCACCCAACTAAATGGGACTTGTTTCAAGGCGGGAGCGCTTTAGTTTTGTATGTACTAATATAGGGCATAAAAACATGTATGATACCATAAACATTACAAAGCGCTGTAAGGCTATAAAGGCTGGCTTTAAACATTTTTTTTTCAAAAATTGTTGGATCTGTTTTAGGTTATATGGGAGCTACTCTTATTTTTTTGGTTAAAACAAGAATTTCAAAAAGACGAAACACATTTTTTAATGAACCCCACGTACCAAATTTTAACAGATTTGGTCTAGTAGTTCTTTTATGTGTGTTGCCACGTGACCGCGCAAATAGTCGCAGTTCTACACGACATAAAAACGCAATACACGGCGTTTCGTGAACAAAAGATTTCCTTTGGCAGGTTTGATCTGTAGGTTCAAAGGATGGATTTAAGAAGGGGAGCCACCTGGATTTTTAATCCAGGTGAGAGGGAGGGGGGGGGAGTTTGCCCCCGCCGCGCTTCGAATAAAAAATTATAACTGATCCAGTTACACATACTATGGCTGTTTGGTATCGTTTTCGGATAAAAAGAGTACGGGGAATCTGTTTCTTATGTTATTTAGAGACACTTTTATACAAAAAGTCTATAATTTTGGTAAAAAAGTAAATTTGTAAGTAAGTTTTTTTTTCTTCAACAGTATTTAACTTCGAAAATAGATCGATTTTGTGGTTTAAAAAAATAGCGCTATCGAGTTCATACTGTCTAGTTTTTAGAAATATATACTTTACATATACTTATCTGACAGTATGTCTCAAGAGCTTCATCACGAACAATATCCTGCGTTCCAGAAAACATTTCTGCGACAAGTTCATGCAGTCCAAGCAAGTTTTGAAGAGTTTGGCAATCTTTTTCAAGAACAAACAACTGATTTAATTGTAATAGATACAAGAACAATTGTAGACAACGAAGCTGTTAGCACATTAACCCATCTGGAGAAAAATGGCAAGGATTTGTACAGGACATTCGTTGAAGAAAGGCTGGTTAAAAAGACATTTACTTTATTTGAACCAATAAAAAAAGTGAAAACCGGAATTTTTGCTACTCTCAAGAAGCCAAAAAATTCAAAACAACTTGAAACCGTCAAGGTTTTCAAGTGGGAAATAAGTCTATTCTCGAAACTATTAATTTCATGTCAGAATAGGGTTCTTGGATCTAGATGTCTTCTTTGGTTACGAAAATCAGACTTGTTCACCATCTTTATCGTCTATGGGAAGTACGCGAACGTGCCACAAGTCTGATATCGTCATGGTTTTGAAAAAGAAAATTGAGAACAACACTCCCCCCGAATCTTGCAACAGAAATATATTTGATGGAGCTGCCCTCGTTCACAGTCATCCTCCACGTAGCTCCAAGACATTTGGGCAGTACTGCCGCAAGGAGTTCCGTGAAAGCATCGTGAAAAATACAGGGACAAGGAGGCGAGGAGAGTTGACAATGCCTGGGATCTCTACTCCGATATGTCTCTAAAGAAACAGGTTCTTGACAACAAGGATCAAGGAGTTCGTCGTTAAGTACATGAAGATCACAAGTTACCGAGCAATTGGTCTAACTTCCTGAAGAATGCTCAGAATAAGAAACAACTTTTCAATCTTAGGGTGCTACGCGCTTCAAGAGAGCATTGGAGTGCATATAGTGACCAACATCGGTCCTACAATCAAATCATCCAAACCAACGGAGACGCTGATAGCAGGGCTTAACGTAAATTCCGAGGAGGCTGATGGTCGCATTATTTTGCATGCAAAAGATATGGCTATCAATGGAACAACAACAATTGTTATACACACCGTTGATTCCGACGTCGTTATAATCGCCATATCCTACTTCTTCGCCGTTAAGCAGTTAGGTCTCCAAGAGCTTTGGATATCTTTCGGTACGGGCAAACACCACAGCTACATACCTGCACATGACCTGGCACAGGATCTGGTTGTAGAAAGAGCAGAAGCTATCAGAGGATACCATGCTCAGGCTGTGACACCGTTTCTGCATTCTATTCCAAAGGCAAAACATAATCTGGAAGGCGTGGCAGCAATGTCTTGAGACCACATCTGCTTTTAGAGCACTTTCTAATCCATTAAAAGAAGTGACAGATGATTTAATGATAAGATTAGAAAAGTACTTCATCATGTTATACTGTGGTGAAACTGAAATTCTTTCGGTTAATGAAGCTCCCAAGATTTTATTTGCAAAAAATAAGTGTTTGCAAAATATTCCCCCTACGAGGGATGCTCTAAGGATGTCCACATTGAGGGCAGCCTATCAAGCAGGCTAAGTGTGGGGACAAGCTCTTGATCCCTCAGGCGTTATCCCCTCCTCAGCTGACTGGGGATGGACTCAAACTGAAGGAGAATGGCAGCCCTTATGGACAACCCAGCCCAGTCTCTGGGAGGTGGCGCGAGAGCTTGTGAAGTGAGGATGCAAGAACAGCTGCAGGAGCCGATGTTCTTGCAGACGAGAAGGAATGTCATGCACACTGCTGTGTAAGAGCTGTTACGGAACCTGCGATAATACCAGGTATATTTATGTTGTCAGATAACTGCTGAATTTGGTATCATTGAGATTGTTAATTTTAATATTATTTCTATTTTGTTACAGTGTAATTCTAGACTGCGAGGCCCTCGTCGAAGATATATGTAATTGATGTGGTTCCGGAGGAATGATAAGTCTGCCACTTTTATATCTATTTTGTTACAGTTGTATAGTCCGCGAGGCATTCCGGAGGAATACGAAGACTACTTCTCTGAGAATGTTTTTTTTTATAATTTCTTATTTAATACATGTAAAATCTATTTGTGTATTTTTTATCATTATTTTAGTTACCTAACTTTAATATTATTTGGCGTGAATTTGTGTGATAAGAAGTGTACCTTTATTTTGTGCAACCCCAAAAGTTAAAAAAATACTCAAGTAATTTAATTTAAGTGTTGAATATTTTACCCAAGTGACGTCAAATTATGTCTGTCTTATGTGGTTTCCTTGATAAAGTAGAGAAAAACTAAATTTACTCAATAAATATGCCGTGTGAGTCGAGTGAAGTATTTTAATTTCATCACTCGATTCTCATGGCATTTTTTTTATGGGTATATACTGTCAGATAAGTATATGTAAAGTATATATTTCTAAAAACTAGACAGTATGAGCTCGATAGCACTATTTTTTTTATCTACAAAATCGATCTATTTTCGAAGTTAAATACTGTTGAAGAAAAAAAAACTTACTTACAAATTTACTTTTTTACCATAACTATTGACTTTTTGTATGAAAATGGCTCTAAATAACCTAAGAAACAGATTCCCCGTACACTGTTTATACGAAAACGATACCAAATACGCCATAGTATGTGTAACTGGATCAGTTATATTTTTTTATTCGAAGCGCGGCGGGTGCAAACTTCCCCCCCCCCCTCCTCTTTCACCTGGATCAAAAATCCAGGTGTACTACGTGTATGGGTCGTAAAATATAAATATAGCGTGATAGTTAGGCTTTCGTTCGAGTATATCTGTAAACGATAAGCGCATTTTATTTCAGAAGATGAAAAAAGACGAGGACGAACACCTCTCATATGGCAATCTTTCTGTAGGGTTTCATTTTTATTACGAAAGCTGCGCGATAAATATTAATGATGTTACTATCTGTATTTTGGCCTCATTAATTTCCTTTCCCGTATATTCTCGCAGATCGTGCCTGAACGAAGTCTTGCTTCCTTTCCTTATTACTTTTGCGATACTATTATAACCATTCCTCCAGCAATGACTAGACAAAAGGGCGAATTTAAAAGAAATAATGATTGTCATTAAATGTACTTGCCTTTTATAAAATACATCGCCGCGTTTGTGAAATTAATGACAGTACGAGGAGCGTTAAAAAACGTGATAATAAGTTACAAACTTTTTGGAAACATATAAAAATAAATACTGCCAGCCACAGGGAGTTACTGTGCCCTTGCTGAGTTGGCCACGATGACCCATTCTGTTCAGGGTTGGTCACACTCACGGGTCAACACCCATCCGACTGCCTCCACGCATGAAGTGCGAGCCTGGGTAGGACTCTGGCTTTGGTCAGTTTCCCCTGGGAATCCAACTTCTGGCGCTCCTGGATGGTCTGCGCACCGTGCGGCGTAAGCCAATCGACTGTGCACTCTGACTAACAACTTGAGTTGTCGACTACAACGGGCGAGCCCGTCACCACAGGAAGTTTTAACGATTAGTCGTTCTATCGACCTGCAGTGAGCGTAGAAGACTTTGGACAAAACAATCCAGCGTCTAACTACGCCACAACCCGTAAGAGACCAACCCGTAAGGCGTTGGAGCGGGGGTGGTTGCGGACCTTACGGCGACTGCTCTTGAAACGACCATCGGCCATCCGATCCTGGGTGAACAGCCGGGCAAAGGATGCTGTGGTCCGCTATAGATTCGGTATACACCGTTTCACCGCTTCGTAAGGGAGAGGACCGCGCAAGCGACCTCGAACTCGGAACCAATCGAGAGACCGGAGTAACTGGGAGGACTGTTTTTTTCCCAAGTCTTCTACGTTCACTCCAGGGAGATAGAACGACTAATCGTTAAAACTTCCTGAGGTGACGGGCTCGCCCGTTGTAGTCGACAACCCAAGTTGTCAGCCACAGCATATATTTGTTAGTATGTTCTAAAATAACAACTGATTTCTTTACTTTTTTTTAAATAAGTCATTTGAGTGCATTTTTTCGAAGTGGTTGGCGAAAATGAAAAAACGGATTTTCCCCTTGTAATCAACTTTAGCTTATTTTTTTTTGTAAAGAGCGTGTATTTCAAGACTTACAAGATACATTAGGGGTTGATGTTTCCCACATATTCAAAGATTGCGCGTTCGTGTGCTAAGTTTATGCGTGGAAGAACTATGACCCTCACTCGGGTAGCTCAATGGCAGTGATTGAAGTAGTGGTTAAAGAAGTAAATATAATAAAAAGAACAAAAAACACGACTACCGTTACAGAAAGTAAACTATTGTATTTATAATTATTTTCATTACAGTTTCTTTATGAAATATTTGGGATTTATGTAATTATCTATAGAAATAGATATTTATTTCCAGAATGTACTCAATCAGACCTTTCATTTGACACTATACACGTTATATTTATGTTAATGTATTGACATTTGCACATTTAGACAAGTATTTTGTGACATTTAGACAATTTTGGTACCCTATGTCACTCAGGATAACATAACGATTCTAACAATATGACACACTTCTAAATCAGTTCAAGCATTTAGAAGTTATGGTGGAATAAAAATTAGGGTGTCATCATTAATACATACCGGATTTTGTTCCGAGTACAACCGCATTGTTTTATAAGTTGCAAAATGTTGGATTGTAATAAATTAGTAAGAACCAAAAACGGTTATTTAAAAATCGGTAATATTTGGTTGAGTGTAATAATTAAACACGTTGTATAATTTATTTTGCTAAATTAATATACCAAATATTTATCTTCGTTATCTACCCCTACCGGATCTATTACTGATAGCCGCGAAGAGCAAGAATGACAAAACTAAACCGTCACATGGTGAATGTCAACACGGATCACGTACCACGGCGATTTATATTAAAGAGCCAGCTTTAGGCTTATATGAATGAATGGGTCGCGGTACGACATTCGGGAGGACAAAACGATTCTAACAATATGACACACTGCTAAATCGGTTCAAAGGTTTAGAAGTTATGGTGGAATACACAGAATATCCGCAAAGGTGTTCCTCAAGGATCGATACTTGGACCATTTCTCTTCCTCGTCTATATTAATGACATCCCAGAGTGCCTGAAATCCGTGGATGATGAAATCATTTTATTCGCCGATGATACTTCACTTCTTTTTAGCGATAAAAATAAAGACACTTTGGCCCAAAGAATAAAAGAAACAATAGACAGGCTTAGTATATGGTTCCAAGTTAATAAATTGTCACTTAACGTAAATAAATCAAAATCAATATGCTTCTCTTTACGGCCGTCTGATTATAACGAAATAGACGTATACTTTGGGTCTGACCAACTAGAAAATGTCTCCTCCACGAAATTTCTCGGATTAGAAATCGATCAAAAATTACAATGGTCTGATCACTTAAATGATCTCAGTAAAAAATTATGCAGTGCAATATTCGCCATTAGAAAGATAAGAAGTTTGTGCGGTTTTGAAGCAGCTAAATCCGTTTATTTTGCATATTTCCACTCCCTAATAACGTATGGCCTACTGTTTTGGGGAATGGCACCAAACTCAAAAAGAATTTTTCTCCTCCAGAAAAGAGCGGTACGCAGTTTATATAGAATCTCACCAAGAAGTTCTTGTAAGCCGCTATTTGTAAAATCAGGAATAATGACTCTATATTTTCTTCTTACATCTACCAAAATATTATGTACGCTCGTAGACACCTAACAGAAGCTCCGGTGAATAGTGATTTTCATCATCACGATACGAGGAATAAATCCAATCTCCACATAAACCGACAGCGACTTAGCAAAGTGCGAAACAGTTTTATTCACCAAAATTTGTCCTTCTATAATAAGATTCCAGAGCAAATGAAAAGCCTTGGAGGGGACCAATTTAAAAAGATAATTATACATAATTTGGTAAGAAACCCAATTTATGGTATAAGGGAGTTTGAAAATTCTGAGTTTATTTTCCATGTTGATGATTAATGAAATGCGTAAAGTTTTAAACATAATGGTATTATGATAGCTGACATTCTAATTTTCATATAATTAAATTCATTTTTTAAAAAAAAATACGAAGGCATATTGCTGGATTGGCAATAAAATATATATTTTTTGATTATTCTACATAGAATTTGCATTTCTATTTTAATATATTATTCTCCCTGACATTAGCATATTTTGATTATTTGTATGTAGGTAATATTGAATATAATATTACAGCCATGACAACTATCACGATAGTTATGTTTATAATAATGAAATTTTTAGCATTTAATTTTGTGACGCATCCAAGTGTAGGAATGCCTATCTACTGGAGTAGTTGATTGTATTGTATTGTATTGTAATAATGAAACGGAAAACATACATGTGAATTAATATTGTTATGGACGGTGAAATACTAAAGTTTGTAAATTCTACAAAATTTCTAGGAATTACAATAGACCTCAATGGGGTCCTCATATTGAATTATTAGCTGGAAGACTTAGCTCGGCAGCATTTGCGGTACGTCAAATAAGGCAACTAACTGATGAAGCTACTGCCAGAACTGTCTATTTCAGCTACTTCCATAGTTTAATGTCGTATGGGATTTTGCTCTGGGGACGCGCAGCCGATATGCAAACGATATTTACTTTGCAGAAATGAGCCATACGATGCATTTATTGTTTAAACTCCCGAGCATCTCTAAAAGAGAAATTTAAAGAGATCAATATTCTGACGGTTTATAGTCAGTATATATTCGATAACATAATGTATGTTCGTAAAAACTTGCACAGGTTCAGTAGGTTGGGTGACATTCACAATAGGAACACCAGGTTCAAAAGTAAACTAGCCATTACGGGCTCTAGGTTAGCAAAAGTGAGTAAATCTTTCATTGGAGACGGTGTTCGCTTTTATAACACTTTGCCTGATGAACTAACCCTTTTACCAGACACTAAATTTAGAAAAATTGTTAAAGATACTTTGTGCTCTAAAGGCTATTATAAAATTGAATATTTTTTAAGCGATACATTGGTCTGGTCAAGTCGTTTTTGTGTAACATAGCTATGAAAACCATTTGTAAAGTGTTATTATTATTATTATTATTACTATTACGTAAAGCCATTGATTATATAGTGTAGTTATGGTAAAGCCTACAAGCAAGGCTAGATGTCTAGAAACATAAGACTTTCGGAAAGTACTGTAAGTCTACTTCGAATAAAAATCTATCTATCTAATCCTGAACACAAAATACTCCTTTTGGGCAGTCGTGTAAAAAGTGGAAAAAAATGTTCTGACGGATTCTCGTGTCATGGTTTGATTTATTGTTGAAGAAGCGACGATTTTGATAGGTCGTGCGCATTGTATTTTACATTATCGCTTAGGAATGGAAAAGGCATCCACACGTTAGGCACCTAGAATGCTTACGGACGAGCATGAAAAACTAGATTGAAGATTTCCCAACTCTCTTTGCAATTGCTACAACAGAATCCTGACCGCATACCGCTGCCGCCACTGCTTAGATTAAAACGGTGGTGGGGCGGAGCGTTCGGCGCGCGCGAATTTAGAAAATCCGCCCTGCACACAACACTCACTGTATCCTGTATTACGTTCCTACGCCTGGCAATATGCACTCAAAACATTTGAAGAAAGGGGGTCCACGTAGTAGAGAGTTTGAATCCGTCATATTTTTTGAAGTTTGGAATTCTTCTTAATTCAATGGCTTCCCAGATCATGCGGGAAAATAAATTAATCTTTGGATAGCACAATAGGATTTTGAAATTGCACCTAGTGGTTAGTTCTGCTATCCAATATGTGTTCGCAGATCGCCGATTTTTCTCGGTTAACGATTTTAACAGCTTTGATGTGTTTTATCAGTTGAGTGGCTATAAGCCATTTCGTTTCTCCAACGTAAGCTAGACCATAGCTACACTCGATTTTATACACACCCGGGTTTTGCAGTTGTTATACATCCTTCACAGACCTCAGAGATCGGGCTACATTTTGGATCGGTTTGAAGATCGTTTTTATGTCGAATTAGTTAGGCATCTTATTATTCGATCTGTCAGGTCCTTTACGTATGGTAAGAATGCTCGTGATCTGCTCGGTTTTTGAGTTTCGCTCGTATTGGATCATGGACTGTATCGTCTGTCCTAAAGACATCATTGCCTCAGAGATCAGGCTATATTTTGGGTCGGTTTGAAGATCGTTTTTATGTCGAATTTGTTTAGCATCTTATTATGCGATCTGTCAGGTCCTTTACGTATGGTAAGAATGCTCGTGATCTGCTCGGTTTTTGAGTTTCGCTCGTATTGGATCATGGACTGTATCGTCTGTCCTAAAGACATCATTGCCTCAGAGATCAGGCTATATTTTGGGTCGGTTTGAAGATCGTTTTTATGTCGAATTTGTTTAGCATCTTATTATTCGATCTGTCAGGTCCTTTACGTATGGTAAGAATGCTCGTGATCTGCTCGGTTTTTGAGTTTCGCTCGTATTGGATCATGGACTGTCGTCTGTCCTAAAGACGTCCTAAGACATGTTCTGTCTTCTGTGGAAAATGATCAGCGTCGCATAGATCGCTTGCTCTATTCAAGAGCGGCGTTTGCACTGAACGTAAGTATGGATGATTGTGTGAGCTGGCATGCAAATATCTGTCCGCATGTGTGGGCTTCCAAAATACTGTATATCCGAGAGCATTGTCACTTCTCCTCGTCACTTTGACGTCCAAAAAAACCAGAGAGTCGTCATTTTCTCCTTCATATGTAAATCTTATTTTTGGGTGTATGGAGTTTAGATGACCCAGGAATTCTTCCACCGTTGGTATATTCAAGACGTAGATGTTTTTATATGTTGTATAATACACCAGAAGTGATATTGTGAGGTAACCAATATCGATTACGACAAATAAGCATAATTGTATTTTAAAAATTCAAATGTCCATCCAGACAAATCCATAAATAAATAGTTTGGAACCGAACTCGTGGGTAGGTGTGAGATTTTGAAACCGATACCGACTTTCAATATTTAATAAATTAATAGTTTAAAAAACACTAAAAACACGCTTTTGGGCTATGATACGATATTCAGATATTTACGGCTATGATACGATATTCCATCATGGAATGCCAGTGCCTATCTTCCGGCTTCATCATCAGACCTTGAAACCTAATCGTGGTCAAAGTTCATTCCAAGACTTTTCTAACAAGTCCAAACACAACTATGATACCATGTTCCATCATGAAATTACAGCTCATATCTTCCGACTCCATAATCTGATCAGTTTGACAGTACCATATTATTGTATTGTATTCAGAACTACATACAGCTGCCAATATTCATGACGCTACGATCCTTGGAAGATGGTTAAATTAGTTACCTTAGATTCCATTACATAGTTACATACAGGTCGACCTAATAAAAGCGTGTTAAAAAGTAGTATTGCTCTCCGGTTTGGAAAGGAAGGTTCCACCGCAGAAAGAGAACGAATCTTTTTATTAGAATTCACTTCTAACTCAATTTCGACCTAGCTGGCAGAATATTGAGGCCACCGACCTAGTTGGCAGAATATTGAGCCAAAAATATGTATCATATTGAGGTACTCATATGATCGAAGACTATCGCGGTTGTTTGACATTATAAATGGGATAGAAAATTTACCGCGTGAAATTTGTAGCACCCGACGTTTCCGTGACGTTGCAGCCGCCGTTGTCCAGGATAGACTGAAAGAGCTGTCAATACGTTGTTTTACGGGTAGGCCGCATACCGCTGCCGCCACTGCGTAGGTTGTAATGGTGGTGGGGGGACGGGCTCGGAGCAATGTCACCGAAACGTCGGGTGCTACAATTTCACGCGGTAAATTCGTTTCTATCCTATTTAAAAAGTGTTCATATTTTTGGTAAATGTGTAATCGATTATCACCATATTAGTTTTTGTTTTACTATCTGTTTCTATTTTGTTTTTCTCTTCGTTGTTAGTAGGTGGACTAATGATAATTGTTTTATGTGTAATTTCATTGTTTTTATTGCATTACGTTTCCAAAAGGTACATAAAATAATATTGTGTTTTCATACAAATACACCAATGAGCTCCGATGCGCCGAGTTCGCTCGTCGTTTGTTTCGCAACAGCGTCTTGCAGTACTACTTTATGGGCTAGTGCCTAATAGGTCGTACATTTATAATAAAAGGTCGACGCTGGCCCTAGCAACAGCGCGAAGTGAACTCGACCAGAGCGCCACGTTTCGCGGCCCTAGTGTAAGAGGTGATAAAGAAAAGTGACATGTATTTTTAGACAATAATTCTTTTTACATTTATATTCCTAAATATCCCAGATCTACGAAATCCCCATTATCTTCATATTAAACAAAAAATATATATTACTAGCTGCGCCCCGCGGTTTCACCCGCGTGGTGATGGAAAATTGTGATAATGATGATAGAAAGTATTTTATATTTTCGTCAATTTTTCAATATTTTTATATTATTATGCTATTCGGGACGGAGACAAATCCAACAAATTAAAAATCAGTCCATCCGATTTCCAGTTATACCTAAGTGTTCGAACAACTATATTGTGAAATGTATGTAAATTGAAACTAAGTATTTTTTATGATGATCTCACTAATAGGTATTATAAACGCTATAGTTTGTAAGGATATATATGTACGGATGTATATGATGTTTGATGGTAATGCAAAAGTAATAATAGTAGTAGGAACGTGTAACTCCAATGGTTTTTGCGGCGCACGCCAGAATAGCTCGCAGATCGCAGATTTTTTTCCCTTACTTGACACTTATCGTTATATATTGGATAATTCAAACTATATCTTTATAAATTATAGCCTATGTATTATTCTGATTTGTAAGCTATATTATTGTAAAGTTTCATCCAAATCCATTCAGTAGTTTCTGCCTGAAAGAGTAACAAACATCCATACATACATTCTTACAAACTTTCGCGTTTATAATAGTAGTAGGATTTACAACCCATTGTGGTTTTTCCTTCTTGTAGTTTTGCAGTAGTTAAGAACTCTAGATTCCCGCCATACGCAACCGTTCCCTGCACTTTTTATGAAACTCATAACTTTAATATCCTGTCATCCTGCACTTTTTATGAAACTCCTAACTTTAATATTCGGCATCCGCATCAAGGCGTTGAATTGTAAAATGGTAGACGAGACGTGTGAGGCGTTTACGCCCAGCCACCACAGGGCCGTAAATGGATGGAAATTTACGCTATGAATTTTCCATTGCAGTGAGAAAATGCAAGGCAGTGCTGGCGTAGCTAAGAAAATAATAGATAGGGCCTTCCACAACCCGTTCCACATATAAGTATTCGTATGATAGAATTTAATAAAACGATCATTTTACGCGGTATTAACCCCCGCTTTGAATTATATTGAAAAATATTGAATATTGAAAAATATTTATTTGCAGCTTTTGTTATAAAAAACATATACAAAAAAAACAAGAACACACAGATTAAAAATTAAAACTTTAAATAGACAAGGACTATGAAATAAAGCTACAAACGCTGCAAATTGGGGGTATCCTCAAGATATCTCTTATCCTGGTTTTCAGGACACACCTATTAATTATTGGTACATATATGATTTTAAAATAAAATAACTAAATCAAATAAATCTTAAAATAAAAAATCCAAGTAATCGTAATCAAATAAATACACAAATCGAAATAATCAAAATCAAAATGTTTATCATCAAATGATATATGATGGCGTTGCTTTGACGGCTATATTTTTTTTATTTTAGTCTACAAAGATTTATGCCCCACGTTAAGGATAGGTGCCACCCTAAAACCACATCGCATAATCAAATTAATAGGTTAGTTATTATGGATAATTACTAACGTTTTAACTACAAATGTATACGAATATTCAAACTTTCGCCGGTCAGTATATTTACGTAACCGATGGAATCGAACGTGTGTAATGCGATGCATTCCCACTATCCGCGCTCGTCACCGACCATTGCTTTTCAATCAGGTCAACCTTTTTCTCGAAGGGACATCACGCTCAAAATATTTCCGTAAGTCCTTGGCTACTTGATGGAAAAGTTTTGGGTTGACACAACCTTCTTTTGTGTACGTAATAATAACATATATTTACTATTATTTACATATTGAATAATAACATATATTTACTATTATTTACAATAAAACAAAATTTCACATCATAATCATACAAACCAACATAACTATACAAAACCACAAATAAATCATAATCTATACTAATATTATAAAGAGGTAAAGTCTGTGACGTTGTAGGAAGTAATCTCTGGATCTACTGAACCGATTTTGAAAATTCTTTTACCAATAGAAAGCCACGTTATTTATGAGTGTCATTGGCTATAAATTAATCCGAAAATTAAAAAGACTTTTTCGTGGTAGTCGGATTTGCAAAGTAAGTCAGAGAAAAAACAGTCGAACGAAATCGTTTCTAACTAACACTGCCTTAATGATGAGAGATATATGATTAAGTTCTAGAGAAAAGTTGTAGAATTTGGTAATGCGTACAAAAAAGTCAGCGACAGCATATGTTTGAATTTTATGTTTGTCACAAAAAGTAGTTTTTTATATTAAAAAAAAACTACTTTTTTATATTTAAAAAATTTAAATCGTTAGGTCATGTTTATTGGTCATATTATCAACAATATGAATTCATATCAAAATAAGTAAATTTATCGTCTCAAGTGTTTAAAACAAAAGACTTTTCTCTTTTACTGCATATAATTTCCCTTTTACTGCATAAATGGTTAATGAGATAAGACACTCACAAATAAGACACTCACAAGAAGACACTCACAAATAACGGTAATATAGCCAAATTGGCATGCAAATACATACATACATATGCAGTAAAAATATAACCCTTTTTTGGCAGTCAGGAAATAAATCATAGCACTGAGTACTAACCGAACTACACTCATAATTTCATCACAAGTAAAACGTTTTACCGCCCAACGAAGTAGGCACGGGTCAGCTAGTAATATATACAAACATAATTAATTACACATCATCAAGAGTTAAAAGTGTTGTGGTTGAAATCGGTCCACTAGAAGGCGCGCTAATCATACTTCAATCTTGAAATATCGGACTTAGATACTTGGAATTCAGTGCAAAATGATACCTTGTTGGCTAGAATATCTCTTATACAAGCACCACAAAAAATATTTAAATTCGGTCATATCATTCATTTTAAAAAAATACCATTTTCATACCACGGAAAATTCTGCAAATATACTACGAATTGAAGCGCCGGGGGAGGTTGGGTTGGCGCGGGGGGGGGGGGGGGGTCAGCAGGGGTGAGTTTGTCTACTTGGTGGGAAAGTCTTAAGGGGACACAGCCGATTTTTATATCTGTTAAGAAAACAAAATAAATGTACGCGAAAATGCTCACCTTTATCTTTAAAGTTTCTCATTGGAAGAAATTCTTTTTTTTTTTCTATAGATACCACAGTATGTAAAGGATACTGAAAAATAAAATAAAAACTGTGACTATTATAATGATTAAAAAATGACAAATCTACATACAAAAAGTATCAGTTATTGATTGATTGAATAAAGAAATATCGATCATATTAATTTGGGGAAAAAACAAAAACTATTAATAAAAACAAAGAAATAAAATGCTTGAAAAAAAAATATTTTTGTAACATATTGAATGCATTTTTTTCTATTAATTATTATTTCTTAAATGCAGCTAGCTAATTGAAATTGACAATATCCATGTATTGCTGACACTTCTTCTCTGGTCGTGTGGAGTATTCCTGAATACGTATCACACCTGCGAAGAGATACAATGCTTGCGTAAAATGTCTTAATTTTACGGGAAACAAAGTCAATTTGTTGTTAAAAACAGACTCAGTCGTACGCGTCTGTAATATTGGGTCCTTGTCTATTTAATTGCTGTTTTTTCACGCTGGCCACTTTGAACTTAGATAACTTGGGTTTGAGTTAGAATTTCAAATTTAAATAAATTTGAATTCAAAGCCATGTTGTTCTTTTAGAAGTAACTGTTTGTTTGTCTTTACTTCGTTTGATTTTGCTCAAATATTTTCGTTTGTGCAACCATGGTAAAGTTGAAAATTTGCTTTATTTTCAAATATGAGATACTGTGATGTGTTTTCTATTACAGCTTTCTGCAGTCTAGCTATACAGTTACCGTAAATGTGTACTGTTAGGAACTGCAAACAATGATGGAGAAGCTCGTGATTAAATAACCGAGCCTGGTCAATCACTCATAGCGTTTGCTTCTGCATGATAACGTATAACCACAGATTTCACTGCAAACAGTCGCAAAGTTGCAGGAGTTACGGCTGGAGAATATTGGTCACCCAGCGTATTTGCCAGACTTTGCTCCAATAGAATTTAATTTTGTTTGAGAATTTAGATATGTTTTTACAATGGAAAAAATCAACTTAGAAGAGTCGGTGAAAAAGCCTTCAAAGCATTCATTGGTTCCTATCCACGAGAGTTTTACAGCAGAGGATTAAAGCAACTTCTATTAAAACGACAAATCTGCAGAGATAATAGGGGTCAATATTTCTATCAATTAAATATATATTTTTCACACAATTTTTTTGGCCCTAAATGTCCTTTATAGAACAGCAACGTCATAAGCAAGGACCCAATAATATTATGTCAGCTTCCTTGTGTGCATCGATCATCGCAGTCTGATGGAATGATGAATAGGCCTGTCTTCTTTTTTATCTGTTGCGTTGGGTGCAGGCGTATCGAGTTACCAAGCGGCTTTGAAAGTTTTAGCGGAAAACTTGCGGCAAGTGCTTCTACCAACGGCCGGCTTCAATATTCAAAGTCTTCACTGCGAACGTACATACCTACGATTAGCTGTCAGCGCCAGGCGAAACTTTTGCTATTTCCAGTAATTTCTTCCGGTACTTATTTTCCCGTCGTTTGTAATGCTAATTACCTGTGAACTTTGGCCTAGAGGTGCTCAGAAACCCCGTTAAAAGAGTATGCATCTCAGCAAATAATCTCATTTCATTGACAGATGTTTCATAAAGATGTTTTAATACCTAATTATAATTAAGAATCACTACCTAAATTCCTAAAGGAAAGGTTGCAATTTTTTTACAGACAGAGACAAAAAACAACATACTTGGCTATCTCGCGGATAAGGCGTTGGCCTCTTACGGGCATGTGGCGGAGCTTGACGGGGGACTGTTTTTGTTCTAAGTCTTCTGCGCTCACCTCACGGGAGACAGGACGACCCAATTTCGTTAAAACTTTGTTACGGTTCCGCCCGTTGTAGTCGACAGCTCTAGTTGTGAATTGACGACCTTCACCGCATATGCAGCGTCCTCAATGAATCCAGATTCAAATAATTTGGCTTTGAAATTACCGTGATCACAAGAACTTACTACTTCGCATTCTGGTCTCAGTAAAAGTTATATCATATTTTGTGTTGACATTTATGTGAAGACCGCTACTCGGATTGTGGATGGTTGGCTTCTATCCTCATCTACCTCGCTGAAGCATTAAATGTAGATTCTCGTAGATCCATTTAAAATATTGTATATATTTATCTTTTTTTTATTTGTTGTTGCAGAGCCTTCTGGAAGCATACCACCTAGACTGGCACAGCCTCCAGTGGGCGAACTGGCCACTGAGAAAGGAAAGGACTTGATTTTGAGCTGCATCATTCAAGGAAATCCAGCGCCAACAATAAGGTAAAATGGCCAATATTACACACCTATCTACAAATCTACAAAACTATATCATGTAATATGAGGCAACTGAAGCTGGAATAAAAGAGCCGTGTCAAAATTCCAATGACTATATTAGTAACCATTAAATAAATATGGCAAAATAATGATCAACATCATGGTAGGCTTTGACAAACCTTCTTCACTGGTGACATACAGGTGGTGGCGATAGTATTGTCCGACGAAACTAATAGCAATTTATTTAGCGATTTATAATGAATGATTTTTATAAAGGACTGAATGATTATAAAAACCCACTATTTTACCATTGATAACAATAGTTAACATTGAATTAATAGTGCCATCTATCGCCTTTTTATACAGAGATTAGAATGCCATATATTAGACATTTAAACATTAAAGCACCGAATCATTACGAATTGAAACTTGTTTATCAAAATAAAATTGACATAATTATGTAAGCAATATTAAAACTGCGATATTGTGCTAACATTGCGCCCGCGAAATGCAGGTGACGTTGATAAGGTTGACGGTGGAACTAATAGTAATTTATTTGGCCATCTCTAATAACATTGATAATGAATGGCTTTTATAAAGGACTGTGATTATAAAGACCTAATAAAGTAACCAATGATAACATTAATAGCATTCAATTACTAGTGCCATCTATCGCATTTATATATAGGCTGATTATATTACAGAAATAATACGGAGAGATAGAATGGCATATATTAGCATATCTGAACTTTAAATGCGTAATTATTATCTATTTAAACCTGTATATCAAATTAAAAATGTATATAATTATGTAAACAATATGAACTGAAATGAGAGCTATGATTTAAAAATTCATTTGGTATTATCATTGATTTTATATTCTAATTTCTTAAATTAAGAGTAAAATCCGGTGATATGATACCGTATAGGCTTGTTTAAAGCGCCATTTATAGTGCGCCGCCATACTGCCATGCCACGAACGCCGCTATATTGTACATGAGAGAAGATTAATCATTGTTTGGACCTAGGAGGAGCTAATAAGCTCTGTTGTAGTTGGCCACTAAGACCTATTTGTTTAGGGTCGGTCAAACTCACGGGTCAACAGCCATCCAGCGGCCTCCTCGTATGAATTGCGCGCCCGGGTAGGACTCTTGCCTGCAAGCCGGTTTCCTCCAGGAGTCAATCTTCTGGCGCTCCTGGGCGGTTTGCGCACCGTTCGGCGTCAGCCAATCGGTTGTGCATTATGACTGGCAGTCGGGGGAGTCTGGAAACAGTACTGTCTTTTATAGAGCAGCGGTAGTTGCTCCACCTTACGGCGACTGCTCTTGAAACAACCAATAGGCTACCCGATTCTGGATAGCAGCCGGATAAAGGGCGCCGTGGTCCACGATAGATTCGGCTAACGCCGTATCACCGCTTCGTAAGGGAGAGGACTGCGCAAGCGACCTCGAACCCGTGACCATTCGGGAGACCGGAGTAATCTGGTCACAGTTGCAACTGGTAGTAAGGGCGGGAGTGTCGGCTTGCTGTTTGACTAACCTGGCCATCTCGCGGTGAGGCGTTGGTCTCTTACGGGCATGTGGCGGAACTTGACGGTGGACTAATTTGTCCTAAGTCTTCTGCGCTCACCTCACGGGAGACGGGTTAAAACTTTCTGAGGTGACGGGTTCGCCCTTTGTAGTTGACAGTTCTAGTTGTTTGGACCTAGGAGTGCCATCTTCATATTGCGTTTCGTATTAAAATCCTAGCTGACAAAACATACTAGGGTGTTGAGCAATCTAATAGCATGTATAATTAATGCTAATACTGTAAACTATTTCAGTTGGCAGAGAATTATCAGCAATCGAACAACGAATGTGATAAACACAAACCGCATAATAGTCACCGACATAGTCGTAGTGATACAGGCGGTGCAAGAGTCTGATGGTGGCACTTGGATCTGCAAAGGGACCAACCAATTTGGAGAGCAGCGGATAGAGACGACTCTGTCTGTATCGACACCACTAGAGGCTTCAATTCAGCCATTCGTTCAGGTGAGCATCACTTCATTCATTTCTTCAACAACAAAAATAATTATAAATAGAATAGAAAACGAATTTATTGCGTAAAATTTGTAACACCCGACGTTTCGGTGACGTTGCAGCCGCCGTTGTCCAGGGTAGACTGAAGAGCTGTCAATCCGTTGTTTTGCGGGTAGGCCGCATACCGCTTCCGCCATTGCGTAGGTTATAACGGTGGTGGGGGGCCGGGCTCGGACCGCGGGAATTTTGAAAATCCGTCTTGCACACAACACTCACTGTATCCTGTTTTATGTCTTTGTTTTTAGTCGAATGCAGTTGCGGTCTAGCCTACTTTGGACAAACGAAACGGCCCATAGCCTTTGATATATTATTATTGTTAATAATAATATAGCTTACACGTCAGAATAACACATAGGCTATAATTTATAAATATATAGTGTGAATTATCTAAAATATAACGATAAGTGTCAAGTAAGTAGGAAAAAAATCTGCCATCTGCGAGCTATTCTGGCATGCGCCGCAAAAACCGTTGGAGCTACACGTATATAATGTATAATTATATATATTTCTATTAGTAGTATTATCACAATTTTCCATCACCACGCGGGTGAAACCGCGGGGCGCAGCTAGTTTGAAAATAAAGCAAACTTTAAGCTTTTCTATAATCTATTCTTTTTTATATTGTATTATAAATATAGGTCAGTGTACCTCTAAAGGCCGGTCCACACGATGCGATGCGGCTGCGGCGCGGCAATTGGGCGGTACCAAAAACATTATAAAAACATTCAACAACATTACAAAACGGTTTATTTTAAATTTAATGTTTAGTTTTCAAATTTCAAATTCAAATAAATGTAATATTTTTTTACAAATATTTTTTCTTTTCATTTATTTATACATACAAAAAACAATACAGAATTGATAATTAGATTTATCACTAAAACCAGGTCTGGTTTGCCTGTTATATAAAAGAAAGCCTCTGTACTTAGAATAAGTAACGAGTTTAGGGTCAATCAAATTACAACCAAATTCATTAATTACCTAAATAATAACATTTTTTTGTACCCGCAATTTCCACAGCTATTTGAAGCTTTGTTGAGCAGTACATTACTTATTGGCCGCACCTGAAAGGGCCGGGCCACACGATGCGGTGCGGCGCCGCACCGCAAAGACTTCGGCGCACGGTGCGGTGCCACAACGCTACTACGACGCCGCAGTGGGAGAAGAGTATTGTAGTATGATGTACCTACTACAGTCTGGGATCGGAAAAGGCATGTGTTGTTGCTCCTATTACTACGCCACCGCCAAAATCGACGTAAAAAATGATAACGATACTGGATCAGTCCACTTTTGTTTAAAATTATTATTCTTAAAGTCCACATGCGACTTATCCCATAAAATGTCTCTTTCTTGAACTAGTGAAATGAGGTAGTCAATGTCAATACCTTCTTCGTTGATACTCATTACACTTCGATTAAAAATTAACAAATATACGTGAAAACAAATGAAATGGGCAAGCATGTACCCTCCATCGACTGCTTTTAACAACTGAGCGGCGTCGGAGCGGTGCCACTCCGGCGTGTCTCGTCTCGCCTAGTTGAAGTCCGGTGTGCGTGCGGTGCGGCGCCGGAACACACCGTGTGGCATATCATGGATGTATGTAGGACGCCGCAGCGGCACCGCTCAGGCGCCGCGCCGCAGTCGCGCCGCATCGTGTGGCCCGGCCCTTACTTTCATGGCTAGCTCAATCAAATACATACAGGTTGCTCCTCATTTAACCGTTTCATTTTATTTTATTTTTTTAATTTATAATTTTGATAAGAAATGATTTATTAATTTCGATTTTATGTTTTTTTTTCATTTAATGAATTTTTCATTTCGACGGACGTTATATATTAGTTCAGGAATCACATATTCTGTCCTGCGTCTGCCATAAGTATCATAGTTTTAATAAAAATTTTGTTACACTTCGAGTTTTCGGTCCTTTTTCTCGGGTTATTTCTAGTTGTATATCTTTCCGAAAGAATTTTTCGGCGAGTAAAGCATGTCAGTGAAAAGTCGGCGAGTAAAATAGTCAAGACCTAACTAATCTGCCGCCTGTTCTAAGGTAGACAATTTATTTCCATTGTTATTATTTTAGGGTTTCTTTTAACATCATTGTTCTTATTAAAATTACCCTAATAATCTACATAAAATTCGAAACAAAATGTCTTTAAAAATATTAACCATCAATATAAAGTATATATTTTTTATATATTAAAAAACATCACAAATAGTCAAAATAACCTCACAAATGTAAAATAATATTTAATGAATTGTCAATAAAATTGCAGATTTAATCAAGAGTTGACAATAAAATAATAATCCTGAGGATAATTATGAGAAATAAAATAAGTGAAAAAAGCATTACACTCAGGGAAAACATTATAATATCACATAGTCACTATATTACTATATCACTATAAAAATTATTTCTATTTTTATTTATACCTAGTTATAGCTATGTTTTCATTTTAATATTTTGTTTTCTAATAATATATTATAAATCTAATATTAGATTAATGTACAGAATTTCCCATGAAGTAAAGGATTTTAGAATATTATAATAAAAACAGCATTTTTGAATAGTGGTTTTTACACGACTGCCCAACAAATCTGTGCGGTGTGGCGCCGCAGCGCATAGTGTGGACCGACCCTAAGCTAGACCGATACTTTTCTATCTCCCCGTTTGCTATTGTTTCCAAAAAGTAAGTCGTTTTATTAAAAATCTATTTTTTATTGTGTATTATATAATTTCCACAATGATATCAAGGTGATAAAATGGGAGTATAATATGCTGTTTAATTTTGTAAAAATGTAGTTAGGATACATAATCAATTTCATAATATTTAAATTTTCCTTTTTATTAATTAACCAGCAAATAATGGCTGTTACTATCTAATCACTTTTAAACAGCAAAACACAAATCTCGCGCTTTTGTTGCGAATATGTTGTTGCGAATGTTGTTTTCCAATTTTGTTTTGATACCTCCTATTGTGTGATTATTGTTTGTATAAAGTGCTTGATGACTGTTAATATTCTTATAATAATTATCTATTTTATATGTATACTCGTGTACATGGATTCAGCTCTATTTTTTTTTTTTATTTGTCTGCCGTGTAAAGCCGACTTTAGTCAACACTATTGTCGAATGCTTATATCGACTTATATTAATTTATGCTTTAATCGTTTTATATCTACATTTAAACTGACGAATTCTAATATGCGATAATTAGCTTTAATTCATAATTCATGCTTTTATTGTATATTCTGAATGAATAAATTGAATACTGAATACTGAATACTGAATAAAAAATTATGTTCTAGAAATGAAGTGGAGCCGGTAGTATCAATACCAGAGTTCTGCTTTGCCTCCTCAAGAGCCAATTTGAAGAGCATGCATGCCAACGCATCTCCCTTGTCGCAGCTCATGGAATTTCTTTTTACTGGTCTTTCACTCTTACATTGGACATTGACCTTACATTGGACATTGACCATGGCCATTTGCACTCTTACATTGGACATTGACCATGGAAAGCTTTCCCGTGTTCATCAGTTTATTATGTAGATCATAAGATAATATTATGTACTTATTTCCAGACCGTGAACTCTGGCAACACCGCCACGTTCGCCTGTACAATCAAGGGAGGCCCTGTCCACAAGATCGAATGGGTTCACAACGGTATGCCGATGGATCGCATCGGTTCGGCGATCATGGATTCGGTACGTTTCGACAACAGCAAGACCCTAATCATCAGCAGCGTTCAGAAGCAACATCGAGGAGTCTATCAGTGCCTTGTCAAGAACCAGAAAGACAGCGTCCAGGCTCAGTCCGAACTCATGCTGGGAGGTTAGTCAATTTTGAAGAGTGTTTCAGCTAGGTTTCATATTCAGAATATTGTGATTTGAACACTGGAGAGTCGTCACCGACAAAGGTGAACCCGTCACTCCAGGAAGGTGAAATAATATTGATCGTTCTTTTAACCTGAAGTAAACGTAGAGACTAAAGGGCTCTCTAGACGATCAAGCATGCTCGTCAAACTTCGCGTCGCGGGCTGGGAGGGAATCGTAAACCGCAGTAAATATAAAAATATTTTATTTTATAGTTACCAAAAGTGCCTAATTTTGTAGTTTTATATCAGGTAGTCGCGTTAAATAGATGTAATTGATTTGTTGATGATTGATTGATGATTGATCGATTGGTAACTGATTTATTGAGGATTGATTGATGATTTACGTCATGTGACTTGACACATGACGTCACGTGAAGATGCAACCTATGGTATTATATATTTTTTTTTATATTTGCATATTTCCTGCGGTTTACGATGCCTCCCAGCCCGCGACGCGAAGCTTGACAAGCATGCTTGATCGTCTAGAGAACCCTTTAGGGACGAAACAGTCCACCGTCTAGCTACGCCATCTTGCCCGGGAGTCTAACGCCTTACCGCGTGGCACTGGGAAGTTGAACCAATACTCACCTCGCACTCTCACTACCGACTTGGATTTCTCCGTCCGCCGCCCGCTAGGTATTTCGAGGTGCTTTCACGCGTTACTAATTTCACGATATATCTAAAACTATACCGCCTAAAAACTTACAGTAAATGGCTAATTTTATCTCTATTCAATACCAGTGATGATGGATTAATTTAGGATTCTTATTTTATTGCTAATGTCTTCAACAAACTTATTTTTCTTATTTTTTTGGGACATAAAAGCAGTTATGGTAGCTTAAATATAAAAGTTAGGTTTATTCTGTCGCGAACCTTTTTTATAGATCTTTTTGTTGCCGATGTTTTGTGATATATTGTTTTCACAATATAAAACCGTTTCGTCGGCGCACGCCGATAAAACAACTCACCGGCTCATTTTTCTCCGACTTTTTTTTTAAATATCGTAGCTTCGTATTCAAAACCAATATTTATCACAATATAATATAGCCTTTTGCACTTCTCCATTATGGAGGTTTCCATTAGTGAAAGAATGTTTGAAATCGGATATTTAGTTTCGGAGATTACCCCTTACATACAAACTTACAAACTTTCACACTTACAAGATTACCAACATTGCTTCTTTATTATATTAGTATAGATTTCATAAACCCAACTAGTTGTATAAATAATACTGGTGACCACCGCGATATAAAATGATTGACCTACGTTTTAAACGGAGTCAATGGGTTAAAACACCTCGGAAACGAAGGTCAATGAGTTTATATCGCGATGATCAGCGGACTGTCTTATTTATACTATTCCAACTTATGCAGAGTATCCTACGATAGACCCACATCGCTAACACGTCAGAAGATTCCTTCATTATATTGTCTTGATTGGTTGGTTTTCTTTTACCTGCAGATACTACACCCGAAATGCAGTACACTTTCATCGAACAGGCCTTAAGGCCTAATTCCAGGGTTTCTCTAAGATGTACCGCATCAGGAAATCCTGCACCTAGGTTTACATGGATGCTTGATTCTCAGGGGATACATGAGATAAGCGCTTCACACAGGTATCAACTGAAGAATATAACCCTGTTTTCGAGAAATATGGAAATTATAGTCGGCAAAAATGCAATTTATTCACAAAAAATTATTATACCCTGATCTACTACAAATTAGTACCCTGGGTAACACTTATTAGATATGTCCTGGTCTCTCATTCCTGATGCTGTACGAAGACCAGGTTTCCAATTTTGAATCGATTTTTAGCTCAGCATAGTAGATGATTACTGAAGAAAGTTTGATTTTATACATAAAATATCGCCGTTTATATACCCAACATAATGACGTTGAAATGTTCGAAAGTGCATCAAAATGTCCATCCAGTTCGTGGAATGAAAGACGAAAATAATTTATTGCTTACTGCGAAAGACACGATTTAATTTCTTGTAAATTATATTGTTATTGACGTCAGACGAAATTCGTGTGTAAAACATTACACGTGTTATGTTAAAAATTGTCATTTTATTATATTTTTGTTAGTCTCCTACACATTCATACTAATTCCAATGGTTCCATTGTGGTGGAAAAAACTTCTGGAAGCTGTTGGAGTCCATGCTATGATTTTGCACTATAGTATACATCTTATGATTTTAATAAATATACTTTATATCTACATCAGATTTTTTATAAGTTGTTTTTGTATAAAAGTCGTCATATTGTGCTATATATTATTATAATTCCATCACGATTATACAATGAAACAAAATATTGTTATGTGTTTAGGTACTCGTAGTAGTGTTTATGTTTATTTTGTGGTTATTCGCGTTGCTAAACGGTCTAAAAACAAGGGACATTTTTAAGAGACACACACCTAGTGTGATCGCCTAAAAAAATTTTTTTTTAGAAGAAATGTGTTACATGGAACGTTCTAAAATTTTAAGGATATATGTGTGCATGACTAATGTATACACAGTAATTTTGTTGAACTATTTTTTTTATTTTCAGCAAGTTATTAGCCATCTCCAAAGTCTCAAAAAAACTCCCCCCATTGCTGTAGTGATTGCGACTTCACATCGCCTGAAATAATAAAATAAAAAGCTCATTTAACTAGAAGGTATTGCCTATACAACAACCCAGGATTTTCAAGAAAAAAACAAAAATTTAACAAGAAAAAAAAACTCTTAAAAATCTGATGATTTTTGAGCGAAATTTTAAACTATTTTTTAAACTCTTCCATTTTGTTAAATTTATTTTTTTCACAATCCTGGGTACTAGTTTCTAGTTTTATGAGTTTTTATTATTTAATCAGGCGCTGTGGCGGAACATTTTTTTTGAGACTTCGGAATAGCAAATAACTTGCTGAAAATAAAATGTTAAAATGCTATATGTATACATTATTTAAGCACAAATATATCCCCAAAGTTCTAAAACATTCAAAGCAATATTTTACTTAAAAAAAAATAAAAAAAAAAAACACCTTTTCTTAGGCGATTACACTAGGTGTGCTCCTTAATTCAGGGTTACGCGTAAACGAGTCAGCAATCAAGAGCACAAATACGATATGTGAAAAGCTTTAACAGGAAAGTATCTATATATACTTTCATATGTCATAAATGTGCACTAGTTTAAGCATAATCAACAATTAAAAATTACACAAACAAGCAAGCAAGCAAAAGAAAAAGCTAAAAAGGTCAATTATTTATGTTCAGCTTTAGGATTTATACGTTTTTGTTTCTCTTGGCAACAAAAAAAAATCCTTATGTTTTTCACCTTAGTTTTTTAACTTAAATTATCTCCTGTAATTCAATATCTCCAAATATCCAAAAACATTTGTACTTACAAAAAAAAAATTTTTAATTACTTCTGGGTATCTACACTGTACGGTTTAGTTTTTTTTAAACGCCGACATTTTTTAAATCAGAGACATTTATTTGGTGAAAGACAAAACAAACAAACGTATCTGATACATTGTTTATGCACTATACTAAAAATGTGAACATTTGAGATGGAAATTATTTAAAACTAACACATTTTAAAGGACGTACTTAGGTTGTTTTTGTAGAACTGACGAGTGACTATTGCCACAATATACCAGACAGTCGAGTCTTTTAGAACAAAATTGAAATCAAATTGATCTACGTCACGAGTCCAAAGGCTTGCATACGGCGGTCACATCTACTATTTCGCCGACGCAGACGTTCAAACGTTTAAGAAATTCGCCAACCTTAGCACACGTATATCGCTAACTAAATGCCTTCGACGAGACGTACCCCCCTGCACACTCCCCTCGTACTCTATCCCCGCAATGCCCTGTTGCTCGAAAGTGCATCTACTGGTCTCTCGGTTTACTGTGCTATTGCACACAAATTGAAAGAATGAAATTTGGGATATTGCGACCCAAGAAAAAATACATTACATGGCGCCGAAATCTGTAATTTAGGGAAAAGTGGCAAGTGTTGTTTTTGTAATCAACACTTCATTTGTTATGATGATTTCAGATACGCATTTGGCCAGTACGTCGACCCGAATAACGGAGATGTAATCAGTCACCTAAACATAACCAGTGTAAGATCGGAAGATGGAGGACTGTACACATGCAAAGCTGCCAATAGTATGGGAAGTGTAGAGCACAGGGCAAGGTTGAATATCTATGGTAAGTTGGCTTTCGTCATCGACTTTAACAAGGCCTGTGATAGTGGATCGCTTTAATCCTATACATATACACATAATCGAGTATACATATATATGCACCTACATATACATGTATACAAATGCCTACGGGACCAAAGTCAAGTCCCTTGCTCTCCCAACCTCTCATTCTCTCCTCTTTCTTTCCCTTCGTCCCGCGAACTTCGGTTACAGCTAGAGGAGAAGTTAAGATTCAATGTTAGGCGCGGAAAGTAGTGTTTGTTTCGTCCCGCTGCGCACCATCAGCGCTGTAGTTTCTGTGTCCCTTGAGCCTACGCCGGATTTCCCTTAAGGGAACTGCTAAACACAGCTGGAGTTGTCATATACTACGGGCGAACTTGCCACTTCAGAAAGGTTTAACAATTACAGATCACTCTTTAAGCCGTGGGATGAACTCAGAGACTTAGGAACGACAAAGTACCGCGAGGTACTAGGTAGTGAAACCAGCTGACCGACCCTCACTATCAGATTTGGACGGATTTCTTCCTCCTCCAATCTGATCGCAGATTTGAGGTCGCTTGCGCAGCCTCTTTGCTCGTCTAGCTGACTCGGGGTCGGTGGCCACGGATAGTTGCAAGGTAGCTGACATCAACAACTGCCCCTACTGATTTCGAAACGTGTAAAAAATTCCAGAGTTAACCCCTCCCCCCCCCCCCTCGGCTATTAGCAAAAGTGCACAGTCGTCGATTAGCTGATGCCGCTCGATGTGCAAGCCGCGGACATCCCCCAGAGGAACTGACACACAGTCCTTTCCAGGTTCGACCCTCTTCGAGGGTGCTACAGGATGGAAGTTAAACTGTAAGTTGAGCCGACCCAAATTGACAAACAGGTCATCAAGCCCAAGCTGCACGAAACCGGTACACACCTAAACAGTTCATCGGCACATTGGTGACCCCGACAAAATTAACTATAAATAGTATTCTTGATAATGGAATCGCAAAACAGCGCACCCGCTTTCTCGCCGCGTTGGCGGACTACATCTATAGTCCGCCAAAACAACCACGCGATCCTGCATGCGACCTGCTATGCCTAATGTTTAATTTATAATCATAATTATCTAATAATCTACTAATCTAATTTAATCTCATTTTTAGGGACTCCTTACATCCGATTTGTGGCGCCTATACACGCTGTCGCTGGAACAAATATCTCACTGCACTGCCCTTATTCAGGATATCCTATAAGGTGAGGCTATTTCCCACTTGACTGGTGTCTAGGAATGCCAAAAGAAAACAAAAGTATAGTGAATTACAAAATAAAATAAAAGTAGTCCAGATCGTAGCCTTTTCAAAAGTTGATTAATGATTCCTTGTTGAGGTAAGTTGAGTTAAGAAATTGAGTTGATTTATCGAAGGATCGTCGAAGTTAAAATATTTTGCTCTTAGTTTTTACAAGTAAAGTACTACAAATGATTCCAGAAGCTTACAGGAAAATCGGGTACCTCAACTAAATGTATATATTTGAATAGCTTAGACCTTCAGGATAATGGTTGATTATGGGGAAAAATCGCTCAATACATGGGAAGGGGGACAAATCGCTCTCATCAATATTTTTTACACAAATAAACACTAAATTACATCAAGCGACCAGAAATGGTACTAATGTAAAAAGATCGTTCGAAATAGTACATACAAATGAGTATAGAGGGCGTAAATTTCTTTTTTTTTTTTTTTGAGGTTTCAATCAAATGTCATTAAGATAATGAAAGATGCATTGCATCAATGTATCAAATATAAAGAAGATATTTAATAAAATCAGTATTATTTTGTTGTTATGTTCAGTACTTTACTCGTCCTCTCTACCTTGTTTACAATTAATTCTTATTTTCTTGTTCATTGCCAGATATGTATCTAACATACTCGTATTTTTTTTTTATATTGCTATAAGAACCGAAAGACAAAATCAAACTTTTTTTAGTTCAGTGAAATGGAACCGCCCATCCAGTTCCATCAGCAGCCAGCCAAGGTTCGAAGAAAGAGATGGAGCCCTCCACATCAGCATCGTGGATCCAAACAGCGACGCTGGAGCATATATCTGCACTGTCAGCAGCCCTTCTGGAGAAATTGCCAAGAGAGACCTTCAACTAATCGTCCACAGTATGTACCTATAAATTTCCCAGAGACTATTTTAAACTTGTATGCTGCTCGTGTTTGCCGGGACGCGCTGTAAAACTGTATTTGAAGAAATTTGATTTTGCACTGTTTGAGGCAAAGAGCAGGAAAAAGTCGTGGAGTCTGGTAGGCAGTAGTTGTTTTGTTCCAACAGCGCACTCATGTGTGTAGGAGAAATGCACAGTTTGTAAATCTCATTTCATTACCGAATGTTTTAAATATGTATATGACATTTCCGAACGCCGCTAGACAGTACTCCTTAATTGGCGCGTGGCGCGCTCTATCGGGCGAGTTACGCATCTCTACATACGGCGACCATTCGAGTAATTAAATCGCTGCTCGTGAGTGAGATAAATTAAAGCTACTGATTTGCCAACGATCATACCACAATTACAATAACATGAACATTTCGAATAGCAAATATAACATATCGAATAGCAAGTATAAATTCACAAACAGTAGTGATGTGTAATACAATGTAAATACATTGCTTACTTTTGAAGTTTCATCACTCCATACAGCTTGGACCAAAAGGCCAGCTTGTTTAGTGTACGGATCAACTCATGGTTTCGCTTCGTTCCGGGAGCCTCCTCGAAAACGTGAATTGAATGACAGAATTCCTTCGGCCAAGCCTTGGGCAGTGCTATTTGCAAAAGCGGTGTTGTGTCTGTCAGGTTACCAGGAGAGTCTTAAAATATGGTTCACCTAGAAGTGGGGTAGATATTGACCTGGTGCCATTGTAAAATAGCTACCTAATCCCGATAACAGCGGACAAAGGGCGCCACTATCTGTAATTGGTCAAATCAGGCATAGGCTCGCGTAAGTTAACTCGAGCTATGACCAGTCTGGTGGAAGCAGCATCTGAGGGTGTCAACACAATGAGTGAACCCGTCACCCCAGGAAGTTTTATCACCCCCATGGAGTGAACGTGAAGATATAGCGAAAAATACAGTCTACTGTCTAGCTCCACCAAGGAGCTCGAGAGGGTCCGATCCCTCCACGCCCTCACTACTAGGTTTGGTCGAATTTCTCCGTCCTCGCTCGCGGATTCGAAGTCTACCTGATGTTAGCGGTAATCTAGTTCTAATGTATCGCGGACAGTGGCGCCCTTTGCCCGTCAAGATCACACAAGATCGGGTGACCAACGGGTCGTTAAAAGAGCAGCTGACATGAGATCAACAAGCACCCCCGCTGCTTATGAAACGTATCAGACCATTTCCATACACCTTGGTTATTCGCCGGAATACACAGCCGGTTGGCTGACATCGCACGACGCGCAAGCCGACCAGCAGCGACCGAGTTCTACCACCATCAAGGATTCAATATCATCATTCCCTCTAATAAACAAGTCATACGGCCCAAGCTGCACGGAACCGTTAGCTGTCTTTATAGCCTAATGTGCAGAACCGTTAGTTTAGCTGCACACGTGCCGGCTGAATTCATTTGGCATCGGACCGACGCCGGTTACGTGGCTTTCACACATAGCCGATTCCGGACCGATTTTCTCTGACCCTTCTAGAGTCTGGCGTCTCGAGTCTTGGACGTGGCAATCATGTGACGTAGGTTTTGTTGACTCGCGAACTGGCGCATTTGATTTAATTTTCAAAGATTTTTAAATCTATCAAATATGTTTTTTACACAAATTAAAGTAAAATTAAAAGTAGAAAAAAATATCTATGCAATTAGGGAGTAAAAAAAAACTTTACATTATTTTCAATAAATTTAAGTGTAAAATATATACAATTATATGAATTTTACCATTGTAATATATATGAATGGGAAAATAATACTGCAAATTTTTACAAATATTTTTTTTTTAATATTTACTCTACAGTAGTAATTACATCTTCAGTTTTTGAACGCCTAATATCTAGGAGCCAGTTTTTTACTTTACCTTTGAAAGTTACATTATTTTTTACATAGTGAGTGTTTTTACATAGTGAGTTGTAAATTTTGGTGTGATAAAAAAAAACATTGTCTTCAGGCAAATGTGCTTTTTACCGTTGGAATTGTAAAAAAATGCTTCTTAGCATTTTGTCGTTAAGTACATTTGTTGACTTCTTGCTCTGTACTATTTAGTGTGAAAGCTTAGTGCAGTGCAGGCGGCCATTGCGCTCTTAGGAAAATCTATTGACGGCTATACCTCAGCATTCATCAACTTTCATGTCTAGGTCTTTCGCAGCGCAGGCGGCCCGACTCTGGAATTCCGTGCCTTTACCGATAAGACAACTTGAAAACCTGAGCGGGTTTAAAAAATCGTTATAAAGAGACATTTACTCAAGTCATGAATACCCCCTTCCCCTCCCGTCTCCTTTGCTTGTCCTTATATTCCACTACTCCCTTCAATATCGAGTTGGCATACGTTACTAATCACTGTTTTATATTTTATCCTATGATGACTATTATGTAAGAGTATTCATTTATTACTTGTGAATCAATTTGCCCACATAAACCTTTAGTCACAATAACCCTGGCGGTATTGTCGTAAGATATTGCCACTTGGCAATAGGCCCACCACATTGTACTCTTACGTGTGTGCAATAAAGCTTTTCAAACAAACAAACAAACGAACAAGACACTGCTTAATAAATAGCTTGCAGATATCCAAAACCTTAAACTCCGCAAAGAGCTGATTTGAACTGCACTGAGGAGTATGCGAGAGAATAGCGCGCCAATATTCTTAGCGGCAGCTCTTACACCGGAAACGTTCGTCTGTCTGCCAGCGGACTGCGACCAAACTACTCTACCAGTAGTGCTTTTAAAGTGGTCATTTTCGAGTGCGAAAGGCCCATCTAGGGGATCATTTATCGATGGTATTTACATGTCCCTACAATACAACGCTTACTATCCGGCATCGGGCCTGTGCCGGGTGAATTCACCCGGCACGTGTGAATCTAAACTTAATGGAAGTAGCAGTCTTTCCAAGGGACTGGCTTGCCAGTGCTATAGCTACTTGAGGTATACGTCTCCTGGGGAGTGACATAACTAGATCAGTATGTTGTTACCTCCTGAAGTCCTTGCAACATATCTGAGTGAAGAACGACAACGATCGTTATAGTACGACGATCTCAACTGTATATTTGCTGTAGGTCGATCCAGCACAGGAGTCACAAGATATAGAATAATAATACAGAGAGAGATAGTGATATTTTATTGTTATCCACCATTAATTGCCATAGGACTTAATTGTATTCCTTTTGTTCGCAGAGCCGCCTCAAATTGCTCCATTTTATTTTCCACCCAATGTCGAGGAAGGCAGTAATATCCAAGCATCATGCACCGTCATGTCCGGAGACCAACCAATATTCTTCTCCTGGCTCAAAGACAACAGTCCCATCCCGGCCACATTGACGGTAACTATACTAATTTTGTCTTTTTATTGATAGCACCTGTTGATACACCATACATATCGTCGGTTTGGATCATAAACTCACTAAGTGCACTTTTTTCAAAAATCACTTTTTTGTTGCTTCCTATGTAGTTTTTAATTCTCTATCTAGTCATAAAATCCATATGCGTCTTTTCTCATCGTATCATAGAAAACTGGTACTGCCTAAAATCATTATCAGCATTTTAGTCAAAACAATTCGAAAATAAAATTCATCATCTCACATGACGTCTATTTCCAAAAAAAAAAAAATGATCAACACTCATAATAACTTAATGATTTGGCAAGAATTCCCGTGTTTGTTCATTTTGTCAAAATAATATATAATTATAGTACTTAATGAAGTTTAAAATGTAATTGCATGTAGGTACATTTTTTATTCATTTTAAAAAATATATATATTAAGCTACTTAATGAGTTTATAAATATTCAAGTAGCTCAAGAATTTCACAAACTCGTTAATTTCAGTACTTAAAGACTTTATATTTAAAAATATATCACATTGCTAGTATGTATAATAAATAATCAGAATTACATAAGTAACTTAAATGATTTATAGCTATTCCATAACACGAACTCCTAATTTATATAAATTAAAACACAAAATCACTAAAACCTATAATGACTTTTTCCTGGGAAATGTATGACCAAAATACATTTTATGTTATTTAGTGAGTTTATACCGGCAACATCATTGCATTTTGTGCGTCACGTCAGTCTAATTTCACTGTGCTTTATTGGTTGTTAAATGTGCACAGAATTTTACAGAAGATGAACGAAGTCTTCTTTGTACGCAATATTGGAAATTAGGCGATTATAAGCGCCAAAAAGATTACATTCTGACTCACGTGAAGGTTTCAGAGCCAAAACGACGCTATCAAACAACAAATAAAAGAAACAGCCTAACAAAGAGCAATGAACAAAAAATGGTTTGTCAGAAATTCTTCGAAGCTGATCTGGTCGGTTATTATGGAAAACACGTAGAATATTTAGCACTATATTCATTGAGACCTATTTGGCAAACGTAAAGTTTATGCTGGTGATATTTCTGCAATTGCTTCAGCAAATAATTTTCTGAAACTGGATGAGGAGTATCAACTCCTTATTCTAAAGTTGACGAAGACTAACCTCATACATTTCAATCTCCACGGATTTTGCTCCACAAATACTTGATTTTTAACAATCAGCCACTACACCTTGTCATGTCGGCTAAATTGTTGGCTTTCGCTATTGACAACTTGATCTGTCGGCTACAACGGGCGAACCCGTCACCTCAAGAAGTTTTAACGATATTGGTCGTTCTGCTCCCGTGAGGTGAACCCAGAAGACTTAGGACAACAGTCCACCGTCAAGTTCCGCCACAAGCCCGTAAGAGGCCAATGCCTTACCGCGAGATAGCCAGGTAAGTCACCCAGCGGGCCGACACTCGCTCCCTTACTACCAGTTGCAACCAGATTACTCCAGTCTCCCGACTGGGTACGGGTTCGAGGTTGCTTGCGCGGTCCTCTCCCTTACGTAGCGGTGAAACGGTATCTACTGAATGTATCGCGGACCACGGCATCCTTTCCCCGGCTGTTGACCTGGGATCGGGTAGCCGATTGGTCGTTTCAAGAGCAGTCGCCGTAAGGTGAACAAATACTCCCGCTCTGTAGGTGACAGTACTGTTTACAGACTCCCCCGACTGTCAGTCAGAATGCACAATCGATTGGCTGACGCCGCAAGGTGCGCAAACCGTCCAGGAGCGTCAGAAGATTGACTCCTGGGGGAAACTGGCCCTAAAGCCAGAGTCCTAACCGGGCTCGCACTTCATACGTGGAGGCCGCCGGATGGGTGTTGACCCGTGAGTGTGACCGACCCTGAACAAATGGGTCTTCGTTGCCAACTCCAACAATTCGCTATTGACAGTGGTCTGCGATAGAATTAACACATATGCATCGATGCCCTCTGCGATAAGCTGGGACGCGCCTGTTACCCATTATTTAGGCTAGTGCTGCTCCTTGACAGAGTGGTTCTTAGGACATGCCACTTTATATAAATGGACTATCATCGATTCCTCTGTGTAAGGGGAAAGCCATCTTGTTCGCAGATGACACTGCCCTAATTTTCAGAGACAGATCCTGGCAGGGAGTGTTTGAAAACTGTCAAATGGGTCTCAAACGGGTGAAAGAATGGCTTGACTGTAACCTTTTATCTCTAAATGTAGAGAAAACCAAATATATGACGTTTTCCAAAACAAGCAAGGGAATGCAACAAACAGCTGGACTATCCCTCATAGTACACACATGTAAGGACAGTCCATCAACTATCTGTGCTTGTTCTAATCTAGACAAGGTGAGCACGATTAAATACCTAGGCTTGACTTTGGACAATAGATTGGCCTGGTCTTACCATATCTACAACACAGCGGCTAAAATTCGCAAACTCATTCATCCATTTAAAGTTCTACGTAAGGTAATGTCGAAACCATTACTAAAAGTTGTCTATTACGCGCTTGCTCACAGCATTATATATATGGAATTCTTGGTTGTGGCGGTGCATCACTATCACACCTCGATCCACTTGTTAAAGCTTAGAAGGCGCTGTTAAGAGTTGTCAACAAAAAACCGTTGAGATACTCGTCGGAGCAACTTTTTCGTGAGTTCTCTGTTCTTGACGTACGGCAAACATTTGCTAAAACGATAATACTCTATTATCACAAACATAAAGAATTGCACCAGCAAACAACCCATAAAATTATAACACGAGCGATAACTAATAGTAACCACATAGTGCCCAAACTGAATAGTACCCATGCACAGAGACTATTTTTATACTTGGCACCGTCGTTGTTCAATAAAATTAAGGATATACCCGGCATTTATACTCAAGGTATAAATATAAAAATAAATATAAACAAAAAAAGACTAACCCACTGGTTGATGACCCAGGGAAGGAAAGAAACCGAAAAACTAATTTGCTTTATTCCTATCTGACTTACCATTCTAACACATTATTATTCACCTACCATACATTTATGATTGGCATGCTTTTTGTTCTTTATATTATTATTATCACATACCTTTTAAGATTATTTTCTACTAAAATTTTACTTTATTTGATTTTATTTTTCACGGCATTCTTCAACGTATTTTTTTATTTAGCATTAGGCAGTACTTAATCATACGAATCTGAGCCTACCTTAGTGCGGACGTCTCGTGCGATCCAGTTAGGTTGGGTTTAATTCATTTGTAACTGATATTTAGATTTTTTGTAAAATAAAGAATTTGAATTTGAATATATGTCATACGGGATGGAGTTGAATTATGAGATGGAGTAGCAAAACGGTCCCTTTATATACATCATGGAAGTTGTCCTTCGTCTAAAAGAACTTAGCAAAATTTAAAGTGAATGGTAGAAATTTTCTCAAAAAAGCTGAAAGCTTGGCTGTCGCTATTGGTCCTAAGATATACCATACAATCGATTATATGATTTTATAAAGTCAATAACAAGTGAAGGAGCTATTTGAAAACTTTTGTCATTGAATATGTTTGCTACAGCATTGATTAGTTGTATGTAAGTGTGCTATTTATGATTGTACATTTTGTATAAAACATGTACTATATTATTATCTAAACAATTATTAAACAAAGATCCCAAATAGGTTATCTGTCTAAATCTGTCTGTTTGTTCGCACTAAACTTAACCGCGCTAAACCACTGGGCGAACTTCAATGCGGTTTTCACTCTCCGTTAGAGAGGCTTTCGTATAAGGTTCTATTATTATAATATCGTATTAGAAATAATATCATCGATATATTTACAGAAGGGGCTGAATAGTGAACAATTAAGGGTTAAGTCTTAAGTTTTTAGACATTCTGTCCGACCCTTAGATCGCGATAAATTCAAGAACTGCTCGATTCTAAACTAATTTTCTTTATTTGTTAGGTTATCTTTTGAGGATGGTTAAACTGTAAAAAAAACATCAACATCTGTAAAAATTAAGACTAATCAGTGACGAGTTACTTAGTAAACTAGGTCGAAAAAATAGACACGCATGCGCCTTTTAAACTTTTATAATTTTAAAATTAAAGAGATGATTTATATTTTTTCAATTTGCACGTGTGAATCGTTTTCGGTAATTCGACGTGTGTATATCTGAAATTGTCATGTTTATTATTTTCCGATGTATAAACTAAAACCACGACTTCTTCAAATAAACTTTTAAAATTACAACTATTTTGATAGCATTACCTATTAATTGCTGATATTATCTTATATTTTTACCTTTTAATCCTTACAAGAACTCTTCTTCTTGTTACTTCAGGCATCTATAGTAAATGAATATGTCATTTACAGTATGTAGTTATCGTCATCTGTTAAGAAGTTATCGGTCTAGAAATCTAGAGCAACATTGCGCTAAGGCAAGAAACATGGTATTGTGAATATTTTTCTCATAGATAATTTTAAGTGGCCCTTTTGCGTGTCAAGTCCTAACGTAATATTTGCGTGTTAATATCAGGAAGTAACACAGCCATTAAAGTATTCAGAGAAATTTTATAAAACAACCACTAAATATCTATGAAATAAATGAAATATTGCCATTGTTAAGACAAAAATACCTAACCAAATAAGTTATCCAATAAATTTCTTGGTATTCCTTAATAAGATTTTCCAACGTTTTGGCCAGGAATTCGACCAAATTTTTTTCGACTATAGGTATAACCTCACCCCAAAAAAATCTTTTAACCTCTTTCCATGTGAATGAGGACGGGGAGAGCAGCCTGTTTATGTATAAAAAATACACGAAAGATTGATATAAAAATAAAAGATAATATATGAAGCTATAGAAATTAGAGTCACTAAGTTTTTTACATTTTACTCACTGCTTTTTAATGATAATATCCGACAAATATTAAAAATTCTTTGTTGAAATTGTATTAAAAGCAAAAAAGAAATATTGTTGAATTGGAGAATAAACAGAAATATTTAAATAAGTAGCTATGTGACTTACAAACATAGAAATTATAAAAGGATGCATATACGATTTTAAAACGGAAACATTGAAACTCTCTATCTCGGAAGGTGGCCCTTATCGTAGAATTAACTGTTCCATGGGAATCAAATATCCCAAAAGACCACGAGTACAAATTAAATGAATACCATGATCTCGCAAATGCCGTCACCCAGAACAGCTTCACTGTTTACCTTCACGCGGTGGTAGTTAGCGCTCGTGGCCTGCCAGCTAAATCTCTGTTTCACCTCTTTAAAGATCTTGGTCTTTCCAGAAAAATAACCCTTTCCTAGAAAAAATATCTAAAACCGCGATTTGCGCATCTCAAATTCTATAGCTTCGAAGGGGGAGTGAATGGGTGGTGAGGTGAACGCTCACATAGGGCAAGACAGCTGTCCTAAACCTACCACAGCCGGTCGTTAGTCCGGAATCCACTGCTCATCCCCCAGAAGTGTAAAAAAAAAAAATAGTATCATGATGGGCCCGACTCCGGTCGGTGAATTCCATGGCAGCTCCGTTTGTATTTTATTTCAAAATCACATTGTTTATCTCCGAATTTAAAAGAGATTTTTGATGACATAATACAAAACGATTATGTCTCATAATATCGCTGGAAATATAACATTATGTATTCGCAACAAATCTCGTCGTCGACCGCATAATATAAAAAGTCTGGTCACTGCATAATCCTGCAAATTTGTTCGACAGGTAGAACAAAGAAGTCTGGAATTCTTTAGTTTGCTCATCATCAAAGATGTGACAGCCTCACATAGCGGTATGTATACATGTATCGCTGCTAACACCGCAGCCAGCGCGAATTTCTCAGCCATGCTAACTGTCAAAGGTATGTAAAACAATAAGAATATTCACTATTAATATGCCCAAAGCTATGTATATAATTGAAATTATATTATTTCTGTCTATAATAATGTATATATTTTCATCGATATCTTGAAAAATTATTTGATTACACTAGTTTATATTCCACTCCCTAATAACGTATGGCCCACTGTTTTGAGAAAAGGCACCAAATTCAAAAAGAATTTTTCTCCTCCAGAAAAGAGCGGTACGCAGTTTATATAGAGTCTCTCCAAGAAGTTCTTGTAAGCCACCCACTGTTCGTAGAATCAGAAATCATGACTCTATTTTCTTCTTACATATACCAAAATATTATGTACACTCGTAGGCACCTAGCAGAAGTTCCAGTGAATAGTGATTTTCATCATCACGATACGAGGAATAAATCCAATCTCCACATAAACCGACATCAACTTAGCAAAGTGAGATACAGTTTTATTCACCAAAATTTGTCTTACTATAATAATATTCCAGAGCAAATGAAAAGCCTTGGAGAGAACTAATTTAAAAAGATAATTTAAAGCACCAATAGAAAAAGAACCAATTTATAATTATAAATAATTTGGTAAGAAACCCAATTTATGGTATAAGATAGTTTGAAAATTCCGAGTTTGATGATCCTTGGTGTGTGTGTGGTGGTGGTCATCAGACTGCAGAGCATATACTATGGTCGTGCTCGTTACTATCGTACGCCAGGGAAGAACTGCTGGACGCGATGTGTGACCACATAAGTGGATATCCCATTTGGTATTCGGACCTAGTCAGTAGCAAGGAGTGCTTTGCGGCATTTCGTATCTTCGTGGCGCACTGGGCGTCGCAGCTAGAAGAACTGGGACTTCAGGGCACTCCCCTTCTAGGTGCGAGTGACTTGCCGTCTCCGTGAAATACATGCTGCCCTCCGCGCTGTGCCGGTTTTAAACGCCGGTGCAGCTTTAAATTAAACTTTGTTTGTATTGTTTCTCTCCCTGACGGGTGTTTCCGTGCCACCGTACGAAGCTCGTTCTGTCCCCACTCCCTTCTTGCTGCTGTTTGCGAATGCTGCTTAATTTATAACTTATGCACTACCACCTGCCAAAATATGAATGTATTTTTTTTCTTTTCTTTTTATTATTATATATACATATTTTTTATATATTTTTTTAAATTTTATTTTATATAATACGTATTGTAACTATGTAATGAAATGTAATGTAAATACATGTATGTGTGTGTAAATGTAAAATGTAAAAAAGAAGAAAAAATGTAATTATGAAACGAATATATAAATGACTCCTTGGGGGATAGGATGGTGATAGAAGCCTCTGATCTTTGGATATACTATTAAGCTCGGCAGAAAAGACGACTATAGTCGTTATAACTGCTCGGGTGGTGGATGGATTGGCTTCTGTCTTCATCCACCTCGTTGGATTAAGAAAATGAAAATTCACCTTACGGCGACTGCTCTTGAAACGACCAATAGGCTACCCGATTCCGGTTAGCAGCCGGATAAAGGGCGCCGTGGTCCGCGATAGATTCGGCAAACGCCGTATCACCGCCTCGTAAGGGAGAGGACTGCGCAAGCGACCTCGAACCCGTAACCATTCGGGAGACCGGAGTAATCTGGTTGCAACTGTTAGTAAGGGCGCGAGTGTCTGCCCCTGGGTGACTAACATGGCTATCTCGCGGTAAGGCGTTGATCTCTTACGGGCATATGGCGGAACTTGACGGTGGACTGTTTTGTCTTAAGTCTTCTGCGCTCACCTCACGGTTTGAAACCGTCATCACTAAAGTTAGTTGTGATTCTTATTTTAATGGCTTCCGAAATCATGTGGGGAAAATAAAATCATTCTTTGGATATCACAATAGAATTTTGAAACTGAAATTTCGCAGACCGCCGATTTTTCTCGCTGAACGTTTTTAACAGCTTTGAAATGTTTCATCACATGTTTGAAATGAAATGTTCTGAAAACAAAGTATGACACGGTGAATATCATCCTAGCAATTTTCAAGTAGCGAATATCTACTGTATTCTTATATAAAACATATATCTCATCCAGAATAGTGATAAAACCTTGTCGTTCATCTCTACTTCTCTTTCTATTAACTCATGATTGGAATGTGTCTAATTACAGTGGCCCCACAATGGGAAACGGAGCCTCAAGACACGTCGACCCTCGTCGGAGCTTCGGCGATGGTTCACTGCAAAGCCAAAGGATTCCCTAAGCCCGAAGTGACCTGGCTCAAATCCCTTGATACCGCCGACCACAACTATAAACCTGTCGAGCTCCTCGATCCAGGTGTATCGATCCTGGAAAACGGCACCCTCTTAATACAGTCCTCGCGTTCTGGAAACGAGGGAATGTATACCTGCAAGGCTGTGAACGGCATCGGTCAGGGATTGAGCAAATCGATATCAGTGAAAGTCAATGGTATGTATTGATTGTAAATATAAGTACTTCTCGTTAGTCCGGGTTCTGGGGTACGTAGCGTTTTTGGTTTTATACGTCTTTTAGATCACTTTTTTGTGATAAAAACAATTTATTCCATCACAACTTTGCTAGTTTGGTACTTTATCTATACTAATATTATAAAGAGGTAAAGTTTGTGAGTTTGTGAGGTTGTAGGGAGTAATCTCTGGATCTACTGAACCGATTTTGACAATTCTTTTACCAATAGAAAGCCACGTTATTTGTGAGTGTCATAGGCTATATAATAATCCGAAAAATTAAAAGACTTTGTTCGTGGTAGTCGGGTTTGCAATGAAAGTCGGAGAAAAAACGGTCGAATGAAAAAGTTTCTTACGAACGCTGCTTGAACGATGAGAGATATACGATTGAGTTTTAGAGAAAAGTTATAGAGCATGGTAAAGCCTACAAAAACGTCAGCTACAGCATATGTCTAAATTTTATATTTAAGTCACAAAAAGTAGTTTTTTATATTAAAAAAATAATTTAAATCGTTAGGTCATGTTTATTGGTTATATTATCAACAATTATGAATATCAGAATAAGTAAATTTATCGTCTAAAGTGTTTAAAACACAAGACTTTTCCCTTTTACTGGATATAATTTCCCTTTTACTGCATAAATGGTTAAAGAGATAATACGACATAGGTATGGAACCGCGACCTTATCTCGGGTTGGAACTCCTGAAAGACAATATATTTTGGTACATTACATATAATATAGTATACAGAGAAGTTTTGAACAATTAAAATAAACATAATTTATTCAATCATAATCATTTTATTCACTCATTTGAAACCCGGTAATATAGACAAATTGGCATGCAAATACATACATACATATGCAGTAAAAATATAACCCTCCTTTTGGCAGTCAGGAAATAAATCATACTAACCGAACCACACTCATAATTTCATCACAAGTAATAGGTAATGTTTACCGCACAACGAAGTGGGCACGGGTCAGCTGGTCTACTATAAGACCCGTTTCAGTGTTCATTACTTGGCCCCGGTTGCGTGCTAGAGTCGCGTTTCGCACTTGGCGTTTTAGAGTAGCACCGTGCGGCCGGTTGCGTATTCTGACATGGTCGTCCAGCGAGTTGCCCCAGCCGACGCCCGCTCGCTGCCACACTTCCACGGGCTGATATTGGTTGGATAGGATGTTTTCTTCTAACGTTCTAACAGGCCACACGCGCACATTATATAACGTGTATATGGCATGAGTATATACTCAAGCAAGTAAGAGTTATTGATACCCTTTGTTTTTTGTCAGAAATGGTCGCAATTACTCTTATCTGCATTATTATTCTGCGGTTGTATGGAATCGGTTGGGAATGGCTTTGCAATCGAAATCAATTGCAGTATTTAAGGACAACTTTAAGAGTTTATTATTAAAGTTGATATTAAAAAGGAAGATATTTAGATGTCATAATTTGTTTTTATTTTAAAATAACTATTTGCTTATTGGATTATTACTATTGTCTTCGTTTATTTATTAATTTGTAACGTGATTATTTGATGTTAAATATTTTGTTTTTGATTATTTTTGATTGTATGTAGATTTTTAAATTTATGTAATTACGTTATTTTCTTTTAATATTTAATTTTGATTTTGATTATTTCGATTTGTGTATTTATTTGATTATGATTATTTGGATTTTTTTATTTTCAGATTTATTTGATTTGGCTATTTTATTTTAAAATCATATTATGTACCAATAATTAATAGGTGTGTCCTGAAAACCAGGTTAAGAGATATCCTGAGATATCCTAAGTTGCAGCGTTTGTAGCTTTATTTCATAGTCTTTGTCTATTTACAGTTTTAATTTTTAATCTGTGTGTTCTTGTTTTTTTTGTATATGTTTTTTATAACAACAGCTGCAAATAAATATTTTTCAATTTCAATTTTTTCAATTATAACTCAACAGATGCAATGACTCTTGTAACTCAACAGATGCAATAACTCTTGTAACAATACAGCTCTTCAATTTACTGCAATCTCTGTCGATATTGTGGCTGTACTTAAACAGTAGCACTTGATAGTTGTCCCCTACAATAGGCGAACTTGCCACCCCCATGAAGGTATAACGATATTGATCGTTCTTTCAACCTGGAGTGGACCTAGAGACTATGGGACGAATCAGTCCACCGTCATGGTACTGAGTAGTTGATCTAGCGGGCAGCCTCGCGGCCTCACGTCTGGTTACGCGACCGCAGTCGCTTGCGCGGCCTCTATTTCTATCCTGGTGTTAGCGGTAATTGAATTCGAAATTATCGCGAATGGTGGCGTTTTTTGCCCGACTACCGGTCGTTTCAAGAATGCTGACGTGGCATGGGAAACAGAATACATTTCAGGTTCGAGCCTCTTCGAGGAGGTTACTGGATAGCTGAACCGCGAGTTGTACCGACCAGAGTTAACGAGCAGATCTTAATGGCTCAACTGTACGAGAGCATTATATGCCTTGAATAGCAGCAGACGGATAGTGACGTACCGAATTCTGAAAGAGGTGGTAACGGCGGTCGGCAGCCGCACGCGCGACACACGCAACTAATCAACCGACGACCTCTGAAACAAACCCTGCTTTTTAACCCAACTCTTTTTTAATTGCAGAACCGCCAAGATTTGAATATGCTTCCAGAAATATATCTACAAAAAGGAGTGACTCGATCACCTTAGTGTGCGACGTATATGGAGATAATCCCATTCAAGTGACATGGAGTCATAATATGAATCGATTAGATTCAAATAATTACAGGTAGGTAACTACTAACATAATGATTAGTAACGAAAATAATTATATGTTTCACTTCATTCCTCTACGAGCAAATTTTCTTACTTAGATATTTTCCAATTTCTTCCATTGAAAATACTTCTTTCAATGTTGTAATAGAAATATAAGGTCATCGTGTTATCAACTATACATAGGCTTACCATACGGGATTGTCCCGGTTTCAGACGTTGGTCCCGGCGTCCCGGCCGGTTTGAGATTTTGTCCCGGTTGCGTTTTAGCGATGCCAAAGATGCGCTAACACAGTATACCGTATACTGTGGCGCGAACAAGTGTATGGTGGTTTGCGGCGCGCGCGGCGTAGGCATAGATGTTTTTTTAATGAAACTTAGCTTGTTAGTCGCTTTGCCTATATAAGATTCCTATAAGCTTTCCTTTAATAACAATCAATAATCAGGATGAACTATGAATAAATAGGAAAGAAAATAGGAATAAATTACATAATGTTGATAACTTTAAATAAAATGTCCAGATTAGTCTAATAATATCATATTATAACAAATCGGTAATGAAACACATTTGGTCGGATGATGGAGACCGCATGCTGGAGTCTACTGTACGAGCGTTACTGTACTGTAAACTTAACTTTGGTATTACATGCAACTACTTCTATGAAAAAAATTATAAAACTGATAAATTATTGAAAATAGGTTCAATCCAGCGAGAAGTACGATTGGTAAAATAAATAATTTAAACATCCATTTCAGCTGCTTCATCTAAACTTCACTTTTATAATTTAAAAATCTCCTACGTGATATGTACTGTATATATTTTTTGTAGCTAATTTACATACCTACTAATATTAGAACTATTTTTAGTACAACCTAAATTTGTCGTTTTTTTTTGCCCTAACTCGTTCGAAAAAAATATTTTTACCCCCTCCCCCCCCCCCCCCCCCCCTCAGGCTGTCCCCGGTTTAAACCTTTATGATTATGCTAAGCCTAACTATACATGTATCCATTTTTTCACTAATGGGGGGGAGGAAATTCATCACAATATGATTAATAATAAGCTAACCGTATCGTATCTTGTCACAAGGATATGCTCATTAAAATTAATCGTACTTAGCATTTATGCCCATCAATATTAGGCAGGTCGGTAGGCTGTGCCAGGTTGAAGGTGAGGACAGACAAAGCCCATATACGCAAAGCATACAAGGCATCATTTATTTTTTTATTTATTTATTTAGTAGTAACACATCTAGTAAAAAATTAATGTCATATTTGATTAAGATGTTAGCAAGAAATTGATGCGACATTATTTTTATGATTGACACAGTCGCCTAACTAGGCCTAGGCCTGTTCTAAGGCAGACTTTTAATGATGATATTAAGTGTGCACTGTCAACTTAATCTATAGTTAGTACATATTTAAAAATCGACAAATATAAAACTACAAATATTTACGCATATACAAATATGGATAGATACTTGTATACATATATAGATAAAATATATATCCATATATGCACACATACACATACATATATTTATACGAAAATAATAATAAAACCAAAATAAATAAAATAAAAACTAAAATAATATACATATATAAATCAATTACATATTGATAAGACGCTCACATACCTATAATAGTCATTTAAAATTGTCATGGAAAAACTAAATACTAAGTACTAAATACTATCATTCAAAATACAACAGTCAACATATTCCCTAAACCGTCCCTACCCACCTCCAACAACCAATCAGTTACAGATTTTTTAAAAGTGGATGTGTTCTCACTACTTTTAATTGCGTCGGGAAGATTGTTATACATTCTAGGGCCAATGAACGTGAAATGGCGCTGGCCAAATGTTGTGTAAGATCTTGGCACCATCATATCACCAGTTCTTGTTGCTCTCGTCTTTCCAACTCGTTGATTATAAGGTGTCATTTTATTTTTAGTATATATTAGGGCCATGCGAACATAAAGCTGTCTTACATCCAAAACCTCGGACTGGATGTAAAGAGTGTCTGACGGAAATCGATACGGTTTACGTGCGATTATTTTTAAACTACATTTTTGCGCTACTTCTAGAGGGTGTAGAGTGGACCTTGTACAACCGCCCCATCCTATAATACCATAGCATAGTATTGACTGACACAATGCATAGTAGGTGTTTTTCAGTGTTCTCGGGTCCACAATATCTCTTATTTCCCTGAATATACATGCGAGTTTGCGCACCTTCATCGCCAGCTTATTAATATGTGGTTGCCAACGCATCTTATTGTCGATCGTTATACCCAGGTATTGTACCTGTTGTGCTCTTTCTAGAGTAGTGCAGTTGCAATGCTGAGTATTTCTGTCGCAGTCATGAATGGTCAGTCTATGGTTTAAATGTGGTTGGCCTTTACTATTGTTGCTGAACGTAAGGTACTTAGTTTTATGTATGTTCAGGCTAAGTAGAGAATTGTCTAACCATTCATGTACTTCATTAATACCCTCATTGGCTACGGAGAATGTTTCATTTCAGTTATAGCCCTCAAAAATAACGACCGTATCATCGGCGAAGGAAATTGTTTTGCCGACTAGATTGGAGAGTTTGTTGATGTAAATAAGAAATAAAATGGGCCCGAGAACAGTGCCTTGAGGGACACCATACTGGTGGTATTCTGGCTTACTTTGTGTATTGTTAACGGTAATAATTTGTTTCCTATTTGTCAAATAGCTTGTAAACCAGTCCAGAGTGATACCCCTAAATCCCACATTCCCTAACCTCTGAAGCAGTTTGTCGTGTGAAACAGTATCGAATGCCTTCGCTAGATCTAGGAAAATAGCTAAACATTTTTTCCTCTTATCCACATTATCATAAATTACACTTGTTACCTACCTCTGCAATAGCATCAGTAGTGCTCATACCCTCTCTAAATCCAAATTGATTTTTTGATAGAATATTGTTTTCTTGCAGGTATTTCGAAAGACGCTTTTAAACCACTTTCTCTATGATTTTAGATAGAGTGTTTAGTAGGGATATGGGTCTATAGTTGTCAATGTTTAATTTATCGCCGTTTTTGTAAATAGGGATGACTTTTGCACATTTAAGTATGTCGGGGTAAATGCCTGATTTAAAACTAGAATTCACAATATGAGAAATGGGACAACTTAGTTCTCTTTTTGAAAGCTTGAATATTCTTGAATTAAGATTGTCAATACCAGGAGCCGAGTCTAATTTTAGGGATCCTATTGTTTGCATAATTTCATATGGCGTTGTTGGAGTCAGGAAAAGAGACACAGGAAAATCTATCGACGGAGGCAAATGTCTCGAGAGAGTAATTCTTTTTTGTATTTTTTGCGCTAAGTTGTGCCCAACATTTGTGAAATGTTTATTTATATAATCTGCAAGTCTCTGCGGTCGGTATCCCTACTGATTGTTTCATTTCCATCGATTAATTGGTCAATTGTATGTTTGGCGGGTATTCTATTAGCAATCTCGTTAATAATTTTCCATGTTTTTTTTGGATCTCCGATAACTTTCTCTAATTCGTTTTTGTAATATCTAACTTTGGTATTATGGATTAATTTATTGCACAAGTTGCGATATTGCTTGGACCGATTTTTCAAATCGAGGTTATCAGGGTTACGTCGAGATGCCGAGTGGAGTTTATCTCTTCTATGTATGCAGAAGATAAGCCCTTTCGTAATCCATGGTTTGTATATTTTTTCTTTATGTCTTAGATTAATAAGTTTAACCGTACAATTAGTATTTATCACCTTTTGGATTTGCTGCAATAGTGATTCGGTGGCAGTATTAACATCCTTTTCCTTGTAGACAATCGACCAGTCCATGTCAGATATTTCTTTGCGTACGTGAGCTCAATCAGCCCTTACCTTTATCAAAATAAATCCCTTGGACACAATGATAATAACTATTTATTCTGATTCTACATACCTATATATCTAGAATATTTATATATTCAACAGGGTAATCATTTCGGAAGCCAGGACCGACGTCGGAGTAAAATCTCAACTATCAATAGGTCAGACAGACAGACACGATTCCGGGTTGTACAAATGTCACGCGGAGAACTCTTATGGCAGAAATGAACTCTTCATATATTTGGCGGTGCAAGGTAAGAATATTAATTGTAAACTAGAACATTAAGTTGAATTTCAGGCTACTAAGGTCTAGTCCAGAAACCCAGATTAGCTGGGTTCGATGATAGTTGACATTTTTGGTTGCTTATTTATGTACTTCATTTTCATTTATCTCCTCTCCGGACTCTACCGCGTTCACAGTACACGCTTTGGGTTTTTGGATCAGATAGTTTCGATAGACTGAGACTTTCCCGCATACAGATGTATTCTCGTTTTGCCTAGAAAAATGTCTGAGTTTCTACGCCGAGATCTTCGCAAGGAAATGAAAACAGCGACACTTCATTTTACGGATTTATTTTGCAACGTGACTGGACTTGGCTCGTCTACCCCATATGTGTCTGACTGAATGAATGCTGTCGCCCGTCTGCAGTCACAGGTGGTTCTTCAAGCCGAATCTTTCTTTGTGCAGCATCACTGTGGTGGGAGGATACGACCGTATCGACAATAAAAAATGGTTAAATTTACAGTAGGTTTTTATTCTACCCCACTGTGAACTCAAAGGTACGCAGGAAGTCAAAATGACTTAATAAGGTATTCCAGTGTTCAATGTGATTTTATCATTTTTACTTCAGAGAAACCGGACCCACCTACTGACGTCGATGTCTTGGAAGTATCTGCTAGAAATCTAAGAATATCTTGGAGAAGGCCATACGATGGCCACGCACCTCTCCTAGGATACTTGATCCAGCACAAACTGATCTCAGCTACAACTGCAGTCGGCGCTACTTCGACTGAAACCTGGGACATGAGCTCTGCTACGAACATTTCCATCCACGTGCACCAAGTCGAGATTGATAGGAAAAGGTTGTTTAATCATCATGTAACTACAGAATTACTTCATCATGTTTACACTAGAATCGATTGCTAACTGAAGGGAGCTTTCTCTGCATGCTCGCTGACTGCTGATAGACTTCTCCTATTCTTATATGCTACTCTAGCAGTTTTGGCCCCCAGTTTTGGCTCCATCTCCTCTCTCTTTGTACAGAAGTAACACAATCAGGTTATTGAGATGGGGTCGCCCGGATGATGATGATGATCACTGCGACGAGACAAAGAATAGCTCTCAATGTTCTATTCTTTGAATGTCTGTTATCTGACTCCATAGATAATGCGATGTTAAAGTAAAAGTCCAAAATACCGAACTATATGTTTTATTAGTGAAATCCTTTGTTTGAGTACGTACAATGTGCAGGCGCGAGGTTGCGCTCGCGTCACGATACAAATACTCAACAAGGCGTGCGCGTTGCTTCCTTGGAGAAAACATGACGACTGGTTGCGCTGGCCAGAGTGTCAAGCGTCTGCGGGGAAAGCGGTGAATGGCGCGCAGATATGATGACTTTATGTGTTTGTTCTTTGAACTACATAAATGCATTCGATATCATCATCTTATGTGCCGCTACAAGGCCAAAGAAACATATTTCAAATAGGCTTATAGAACAAGTATTGTCAAATAACCACAAGCAGATATAACTATTAGGGTTAGAAGGTAGGATAGAAAGCTAGGGTTAGAGGTTCAACGATCTCCAGTCAGCATAATTTCGTATTTTTTCATAAAGGCCACTCCTTAATTCAGCTCGCTAGCATATCCCTGTAGCCAATAGTTACAGTCAAACGAGCAAGAAACGATTCATATTATTGATAAGTTTTGTTCTATCCTTGAAACTCATGCTAATAATATATTACAACTGAGATATTAAATTACTCAATTTGCGTCTTAACAGAATTTTTTAAGCATTTTAGTTCAAACGACGAGTAGCACCATTTTCTTTCAAAAGGATGGTACCATGACGCACGAATGCGGCAATACAGCTGTTCTAAATCTATCACAGCTGGTCCTTAGTTCGTAGGTCATTATTTACCCCCTAGAATTGTATTACTATTTAAAGAACCTAGTTTTGTTTCTCTCACTAGCATGGAATACTCTACAAACGACGGTAAAGAAACGACAGTGATTACCGGACTAAGACCAGCTAGTACGTACCTCATCCGAATGGCGTCAATCAACCAAATTGACATGGGTGCATTCACAGATACTCTCCTCATTAAAACTCAGGAGGACGGTGAGTAAAGAAATATCCCTGGATATAATTCGCGTAGAAAAACTTTACAGGTTATTTAATTTCGTCAAGTATTATTTATTACTCGCCTAACATAAATATAAATAATATATGGACGAATAACTGAATTTGAAACGTTACCGCCAAGAAGTCTTTCTCCGTAGCGGTGTACTTCTTCCTCTGCCGCTTAAAATAATGCGAGTCGGGTGCTCCTCTTTATATTTATCCGACTTCTGAGCCAAATCAGCCCCGCTTGCATCGCAGCTGATCGTTATTAATGTATTGTTATAAAAATAGTTTGCAAAAGCGATGACTGAGACAGTATGGACTTCATTTCAAAGTTTATTTAATACAAAAAACTCCGAAGTGCTTAGAACTTACAATTAATCCATTATTTATAATTCTGATATCTTAATGTTATATTTGGCTATCTATGTACGAATTATAAAGGTGCTTCCTCATTGGGAGTATTCGCCTGTAATGTAACGTTACAGATTCGAGCATTAAATCAGTGATGGAGGAGATCCGAGCATTACAGTGCGCAACCTGTAATGATACAATCTGTCTACAGGCGAATCTATGTTACATTACAGAATCTATGTTACATTACAGGCCAATGCTAATTAGTCAGGGATGCAGTATTGTAACGTTATGCTCAAAATCTAATCTAAAATATTACATTACAGAGGAATGCTCCCGGTGAGAGAGCACCTTTATATATCACAAAAAAAACTGTAAAATTCAGTAAATCTGATATATTCTTATTTACTATCATTAAAAAAATATACATAATATACAGGAAAAAATAAATTGAATGTTTATAAAAAGTGTTATGCAGAATAAATTATAGATATCGAAATATACTGCATTAAAAACAAATTTTAGGAAACTGAAAAAATCAATCATTTTTGAAAAGGGAAATAAAATATATCCAAAATAAAATTACCAAAACATGGTAATCCACGATACGACAAAAAAATATTTGCTTAAAAAATCTAAATGTCAATAAACTGTACAAAAATAACCTTCATATTATCTAAATGAGAATTTAAAAATATCCAAAATAGTAATACCAAATACATGACAAACCTTAAAAAAATGAATTTAAAGTAAGATTTTTTTTTTAAATATTCAAAAAAATATAAAGGGTGAAGAAATCATTTTTCTAAAAATAATAAATTTGAATCCTGCGGAGAGAAAGAACTGAGAGGAATACAAACGTGATCTATTGAAAACGTAAATTCAACTTATGCATTAATTTATATTTTCAGCACCCATGGAAGCACCAATGTCAGTTAAAGTACAAGCGATGACTTCAAGCGAATTACTTGTCACATGGCAGGTATAACTTCGTGGTGATTTTAATCATAATTACTTTCGTATCCGTCATTAGTTACTTTGTTATAACTTATAGTTATAGTTATATGTTATAGTTACTTTGTCATACTTACTTTGTTATAACTAATACACTGTTTGGAATGATTGAAATGACGCTGAATTCGTCCATCTATCCGTATATGCTGTATATGCATCTATCATCTATACGTTCTTACTTGCTGGCTCATTTACACGTAATCACGAATTAAAAATATCACAACACTCATGCTTTCCGCAAGTAAACCCTTTGCGTAGCGGCATAATTTCATGGCAGACCGCGGCAATTTATTGGAATTTCTTACAATATCGCCGCGCTCGACAAAAAGTACTATAACTATGGAACTACTACAGCAATCATAAAAAGAATAACTGTGCAATGATCGCATTGAAATTGTGTATAGAGAATATTAAAATCTCATTTTATAAAACAATTAGATAATTATGAATAAATATGAGAAAGTCGAAAAAGTTAAAAAAAACTCGGCATTTCTAACTTTTACTTGTCTTACGGAAAAATACGGAACCCTATTTAGAAATCGTAAATACTATCGTGATCTTTATTAGATTCTCTATCAAAGTTAATATTTCCTTTTGCTTATTTACATTCAAAAATATTTAGATACTAGCTCATAAAAAGCAATAAAATTTTTGATGATTTCTCGAAAAAAAAAAATTAGGATGTTTAACAATGGAATTTTACCACAAATATCCGCGAAATGACGCGCGAAATGTCTATGTATCTATGGTAATAATAATTGGTATGGATTTTAGGATTCGTTCGAATTAGAAAATAATATTACTGTGCGCTCCGGGAGCAAGCCGCCAATATTGGTCGTTACAAAGTCAACGGTGTTCTGATGTGCAACCAAATTTGGTCGTTACGTAGCCGAAGAGTTCCAACAAGAATAAACCCGTTATAATATTTAATTCTAATTGTAATATTATCCGCAATTCTATTATTATTTGTACAATCTGAGATTAAGGGAATAATTTAAAATATAAATATCGTTTGTCTATTTTCGATTTAATGTATAACTTGGCTGTCCTAATTTCAGCCCCCTCCGCGAGAAACTTGGAACGGGGAACTCCTCGGCTACATTGTCTGGTGGCGCGAAGCTGACCCCAATTCCATCGGATCAGCTGATTCCGAAGAACGCTCATCCAATGTGCACGGCGCAACCACAAACTCATTCACCGTCTCCGGCCTTTCTCAGTACACCCGGTACTACCTGGCTGTGGCTGCTTTTAACAGCGCGGATCATGGTCCAAGATCCATACCAATGTCTGCTACCACCATGGAAGGAGGTATTTTGATTATATCATAGTTAGCTTAACCACTATCATTACTGGACTTAGGGTTGCCAGATGCCCCGTATTTTACGTGTTCCCCGTGTTTACACGACCGCCCAACAAAAAAAAGTGTAATGTGTTCAGGATTCATCTATGTATGTATTTGTTTCTTTATTCCACCATAAATTCTAAACGCTTGGACTGATTTAGAAGTGTGTGGTATTGTTAGAATCCTTACGTCATCTTGAGTGTCATGTGATACCTTAACTGTCCAAATATCAAGTAAGTAGTTTTCTGAATGCCGAAATGTCAATAAATTTACATAAATTTGTCGTGTATACTATCAAATGAAAGGTCTGATTGAGTACATTACGGAAATATACAAGTATATATATATATATATATATATGGATAAATACATAAACATTAAGTTTCATTACAAAAAACGTATTAAAAATTATTATATATTCAATAGTGTTTTTTATTATTTGAATTATAATTACTTCTTCAGACTAGTAATATTACTAGAGCTTGAAAAATAGAGACTTCTATATGGAAACTTTTATATAGAGGTTCCTATATAGAAACCCGTAATGGGGGAAATAAAACTCGATGTATTTTACATCGTGAGTTGTGTATGTTACACGATGTGAGTTTCCGTATTTTACAATATATACCTTATATACCTTTTACACAATATATACAAAATATACCTTATAAATATTATAAAACGAATTTACCGCGTGAAGTCTTTAGCACCCCTATAATCTAGGAAGCCCATAAAATAAGAAAAACCCCGAACTTATTTTAATGACAGTTTTAAACTGTACTGTGAGTGTTGTGTGCACGGCGAATTTTCCGCCGCTCCACCATATAACCAGCGTAGTAACAGCAACAGTTTGCCGCCTACCCGCAGAACAACGGATGACGATTGACAGCACTTCAGTTTACCATAGACAACGGCGGTTTTCTATGGTATTGTCGTACCGCATGTTTTTAATGATGTGTCACTAAATAATTGCATTATTGTTTACGACCAGAACGACAATAAGAACGACCTAAGAATTTTTAGTTCAAGGTTGATTCAGAACTGTATATGGGTAATGAAAGACCACAAAATAAGTGATAGAGAAAAGCAAAGTATGCATGCAATTATGAAAATGAATGAGAGATTCAAACCTAATTACGGGATTGAAACGAGGGAAATAAAAGCAAAGCAATAAGCATTTTATGCACAAAAAAAACAATGTTGCAAACAGTGGCCTGAATCTGTGAAACAACAAGATAAGATACATAAGAAGAACATCCGTAAAAGTGATTATCCATAAAACGTTATTATCACAGAAAACTGTTTTAATTGATTACTGTAATAAAAATATTAAAACCCGTAGTTTTTTTATGCTGTTAACCCTTAAATCAAGAAATGGCAGCTGGCAACCCTAACTGGACCATGGACATCCACAATCATAAAATATCGATATATTGTACCTTGAAAATCGGTTTCTTTCAGTTCCTGAAGCTCCGCCAGGCGAAGTGCTCTGCCAATCGACGTCAGCTCTAAGTGTACGTGTCTGGTGGACTTCACCACCGGCTCATCTAACCGGAGGACCGCTTCAAGGATACAAAGTGCACTACACCCCCGTACTAACACCTCAAGATGGTACGATTGCCTCACCTTCTCTATATTATATATAGGGATTGCGCGTATATCATATTAATGCCCATATATAATATAATATTAAATTGCATATATCATATTAATGCTAATATATCATATTAATGCGCATTGGGTTGGACGCTTGTATGACATTAGGGCGGAATGCATATATATCATATTAATTCGCTGATATTAAATTAATGCCCATATATGTATAATAATAATGTGCTTATATCGTATTATTGCGAATATATCATATTAATGCGGATTGCGTTATACGCACATATCATATATATATAAATAAATAAATACAAACGGAGCTGCCATGGAATTCACCGACCGGAGTCGGGCCCATCATAATACTATTTTTTTACACTTCTGGGGGGTGAGCCGTGGATTCCGGACTTACGAACCGGCTGTGGTAGGTTTAGGACAGCTGTCTTGCCACATGTGAGCGTTCACCTTGCCACCCATTCACTCCCCCTTCGAAGCCATAGAATTTGAGATGCGCAAATCGCAGTTTTAGATAATTTTTCTAAGAAAGAGTTGATTATTTTTCTGGAAAGGCCAAGATCTTTAAAGAGGTGAAATAGAGATTTAGCTGGCAGGCCACGAGCGCCAACTTCCACCGCGTGAAGGTGAACAGTGAAGCCGTTCCGGGTTACGGCATTTGCAAGATCATGGTATTTATTTAATTTGTACTCGTGGTCTTTTGGGATATTTGATTCCCATGGAACAGTTAATTCTACGATAAGAGCCACCTTCCGAGATAGAGAGTAAAGAGTTATATCTGGACGGAGGGCTGTGCATCCGAGACTTTCAGGGAATTTATACTGCTTAGAGACCGAATCAACCTCCAGAATCCAATCTGTAGCTTTCTCGATTATTGAGAAAGGTTTTGTAGTTAAATGTTTTTTGCCTTTAGAGCCATCCCGCACAAACTGTATTGGGGGTTGGAGGATACTGTCAAACCCTTGTTGGCACGAACCACTGAGAGACTAATTACCTCGCGAATAACAGCGAGAACTTTGTCATGGCGGTAAGTGTACCGTCCTTGATCTAAGGCCACCTTGCAGCCAGCTAGAATGTGTCTAGCTGTGCAAGGGGTATTGCTACAGAGGGGACAAGAACTATCCTCGGCAAAGCTCCAACGAGCGAGGTTACTGGGGTCTGGAAGTGTATGCTGAAAGGCATTCAAATAAAATTTCAGCATCTCTGGCGTCCAGTCATAGAGCATTACCTTCCAGTGCATTGGAGGCGGAATGCAAAAGTCCCCAATTGTTGTCCAATCATTCTGGCATTGAAGGCCAATAGCATGAGCCATACTCTTGCTGTCGTAATCTCCCCGCAAAAGAGACTTCTTCAAGTCCACGTCGCTCGTGGTTGTACTGCCATACCCCAGACCAGTGCCATTCTGGCTGATTCCAGTAAGGAACTTTTTGTGGAAGTCTACGCGGGCTTGTAGATCATTTGAATCACTACGGCCACTTATTACGTGCTTCGATATTGCCGGATCTTTGGAATTGCACAGAATCGAATTTTTGGTTATTCTGGAGTTGGCGTAGAGCAGAGAGGGCAGTTTAAGCGCTAGCCCAAAATTTTGTTTGGACCTGAAGAGAGTCGAGGGGTCAGCTGGTTTGGCTAAGGACAGCCAGGATTTTAAACTAGCTGTCACCAGCGCATCTAGACGGGACAGTTGGGTTTTGGTAAAATCGTAAATAAGAAAGGGCCATGACAAATGTGACGTTAGATAATTGTCATAGATCCAGGCCTTACGAGGGCCAGAAATTAGCAAGGCATCTATTTTCGCCAGGCAACTTTTGAAATGCTCTATAACATGATCGCCCGAGACGTCTTTTCCCTGATGGGTGATTTTTCTGCCGAGGAATTCGAAATGATTGTTTGGGTCTATAAGGGAGATATTAGAGCCCTTATAGACCAATTTGGGGTCATAGGATGTAAATTTTGTGCCCATGCCGGCGAGTCCAAGGCAAAAACATTTGGAGGGCTTCACTTTTATACAGCCTGACCAGTCGCAGAAAAGCTCCACTTTCTGTAATAGCACTTCATGTAATTATTGCCCATATATAATATGAATATGTATGTATCATATTAATTATATGTATGTATCATATATAATATTTTATATATTATAACTCTATTTTATATACCTAATATCATATTATATGTATGAATTTATATATAATATTAGTAAATATATGTTATATGGTATATATAATATATATATATATATATATATATATATATATATATATATATATATATATATATATATATATATATATATATATATATATATATATATATATATATATATATATATATATATATATATATATATATATATATATATATATATATTATATTAATATATATCTATATATGGTATATATCATATTTATATGTGTTTATATCTAATATATAAAAAATAATTATTATTCCATATAACTACATATAACTTAGTAGATTGTCATAAATTTTAATTTAGTTTATAATTTTATTGATGTTTTTAAATTTAACTTTAAATTTTAAATTGTACTCAAGTATTAGATAAGACTTGCCCTCTCGTCTCAAAAGAATTCATCGATGTTAGTACCACCTCAACACAGGTTCATACCTAGTGAGGTGGTAAACCGTTATGTCAAAAGATGAATTTCCTTTCTAAGCTAGGTATAATATATACACTTATTATAAACTGTTTTTTTTGTTAGAATAAGGATTTTCTTTGTAATTTGTAACTTGAATTATGGAAATAAATAAATAAATGCGCATATATCACATTAATGCTGATTGCGTAATGCGCATTATATATCATATTAGGGCGGATTGCGCATATATCGTATTAATTTGCACAAATCATATTAATGCACATATATAATATTAATGTGCATATATCATATTAATTGCATGTGCATATGTGCATATATCATATTAATTGAATGTGCATACGTCATATTAATGTGGATTGCGCATATATCATATTAATTCGCCTACATGATATTAAAGCACATATATAATAATATTTGTGCATATATCATGTTAATGCGCGTATATTATATTAATATAAACGTTCTAACCCAATATACAAGGTTTCATTCGACATTACAGTAATATTTAGTGTTTCTTCTTCTCGAAGAATTTTTATGCGCATAATATATGCGCATTAATATATGCGCATTTAATATGATATACGCGCATTAATATGACATAGGCGCATAATTATGATATATGCGCATTAATGTGATATGCGTGCATCAATATTATATATTCACGTTTATATAAAATATGCGCATTAAAATTTCATATATGCGTTATAATGATATATGCACATTAATATAATATATGCGCCTTAATATGATATATGCGCAACAATGTGTTATATATAACTCATTGTTGCGCATATATGCGCAGTTGACATAAAAGTGCAAGAGTTTTGTAAAAGTTGATACTTTCAGATCAGACAGTATTTTGGGCATAGAATGCTAGGGTAGAGTCAGCAGGCCAGACTCTGGGACACCTGGCGCCGGCGTTACGTAAAGGTGTAATTTTAATTAACCCCCGAATTGTTTTGGAAAAGCTGAAAATTAAACAAACAAATATATGGGCATTAATATTATATGTGCGCATTAATATGATATATGCGCATTAATATGATATATGCGCATTTCAAAGGTCAATTACGTAACTTCACCTTCTCTTTTGTTCAGGTTGGGATTTGAGCTCCGGTCTAGTGAGCGAGGTGAAACGGGCGGGCGGCCTCGAAACGATTCTGAGCGCCCTCCGTCGACATACTAAGTACTCCATTCGGGTTCGCGCTTACACCGTCGCTGGCGATGGGGTGCTGTCTCAGCCAGTTATGTGCACCACGGATGAGGACGGTAATTAATACGTTTATATCACTATTCTTTCAAAACAACAGGCACTTACAAGGCGATTATTACACCTTGAGCCGGCTGAATGTGTAAGTGCGTATTATGGTGGTCCAAGAGTAACTTTTCAATTTAAACATATTATTATCCATTTTAAAGAAATCCTACTCACACAGAATGTGTAATTTATCTTAGATTTCATCTGGACAAATGCCTGACCTGGAAAACTGACATTAAACACAGAGGGGATGAGGTGAACCTCAAATTACCGTAATCTGCATTAGATGAGGTGAACCTCAAATTACCGTAATCCTGCAGTAGAAACTTTATTCTATGTGTCGAGAACAAACTCCTTTTATATAACTCTTTACTTAAGCCTATTTGGTTGTACGGCAATCAACTGTGGGTTGTTGCAAGCAAAAGCAACATACTCTTTTTGCAGCGTTACAAAATAGTAATCTCCGGTATATTGCGAATGCACCGTGGTTTACGAGTAATGTCGAAACCCATAATTTCCCGATAATCCCTTGTTACAGTCTCATGTTTACATGCGACTGCTGCTGAACAATTAGCATCCCAACATCACAACATGCTGAACAATTAGCATCCCATCTAAATTCCCTCGCAATGAGCTGCTTAATCAATCGAATGTGGTTTACAGAATAAAGGGAAATCAAGTTTTATAGAAAGGGCATTCGAGGCATTGGCATCGTCTCTTGAGGTGCGGAGACCAGCGTTCGTAGAACACGCGTTCTTTCGTTAGCGTACGACACCGCGCTGACGACTGTCTAGTAGCACCGGGCAAGTCATATCACAAACGTTTTGACGACTTGAGTAAAGTAAGTTTTTTTCTAGCAAACTACCCAATAAAACAATCCAAAGCAAAAATCGCTAAATATCTTGGATAACATGATACTAGAAGAAGAAAAATAATTCGAATTATGATTTCACTATTCGAAATATTTAGAACAATGTCTCAAAAAGGAGACAGCATTTTAAGAATTATTGGGCCGATTGCCAAACATTATTAATACAGGATTTTTTATATTTGTATTGTATCGTATGGATGGAATGGAAGAAGATTCTTGACGAAGCCAAGGATACTGTACGGTTGTACGGTCTATTTTGGTCTATTGGCAGTTGTACGGTCTATTTTGTATCTATATTGCAGTTCCTGGTAAGCCAGCTGGTCTAAAAGCAATGGCTCTGACAGGCGACTCCATTCTCGTAAGTTGGTTACCCCCCGAAAAAACGAATGGAATCATCCTACACTACACCGTTTACATGCGAGAAGCCTCTAGGTACGTATCGCAAGGTTATATTTTGTATGTTTTGTAAATTAGTTACATGTATAATAAGGTCTGATTTAAGAATATCCAATGACACATAGCAGAGCGATTTAGTTTATAAAGTATTTACCTCGTGCCATACTTGCACACATTCTCGGTTTTCACTGGCCAAGAGCGAGAGTTTTCGTAATAGATCTGCAGATGCAACTTTTGAGGTTGATTAATACCCGGTTGACTGATACCCGCTTGGGTTGACATAGCCCTACATTTGAAACCTTTTCTTCCAGATCTAGCAATATGCTACATGAGGATCTATGTAAGTCGAGCCTCTCATATTTTGGTTACATCTGCGAGTATCTTTCTCCCTCTCCCTCTCTCTCTCTCTCTCCGAGTGAGTGAGTTAGTCAAGTCAGGACACTGCCGTTTATTGATATAAATGACAATTTAACCGACTCTCCAATTAACCATTTTATTTAAATTTTTAGATCGGACAGACCTCTAACCTTTACAGTTCCCATTACTGAATCAAAAGCGAAAGGTGATTACTACCACCGACCAGTGACGATCAACGAAATCACTTACACGGTGCAATCCCTGAGAGAATCCATCACTTACGAATTCTGGGTTAGCGCTACTACCGAACCGGGAGAAGGCGAACCAAGCGACACTGTCAAGGAAGAACCCAAGGCTAAAGGTATATCTTGTTTTTCATCTTCCGGAAAGAAATATAATAAGTAAAAAAATACTAGAAGTGAACGGATACCTGAAACGTTCAATATGTGATTCAACCGCCTTTCAAAGCCTTAAGACAAACGATACACATGGCGATGAGGTAAATTACCCCAAATGGGATAACAATGTCCTGGGGTAACTAAAATAATAATGAATTATACGAATAAGATTGTACAAAAAGTCCGTTATCATTTTATATAGAGTATTCGATTGCTTAATGCCATAGAACGTTTTAGCAACCCTTCTATGCCGGCGACATGCAGGTGGCGCTGATAGCATTATCTTTTCAACGTGGAGGTCCCTCAAAACCCTTTCAAAACCGGCGAGCAATACGACTTTTTCTCAACTGAAAGTCTGTATTGATTTCAAAAACACACGCCAATCCAAAACTTTGGTTTCAAACTCTGTATTTTTGGATTTGTCTAGGTGGGCATCTGGAGTTTTAAAATGTAAAGAGTACTAAGCAAAATAATTAAGAAAATCAAATGTTCCAAAATCAAATGAACAATCAATAGTACGACGCGCCCTGGATGCTAGGCGCTTTATCAAAACAATTTTTTTCAAACACATGAATTTGGCGCCCCCTTAAATAGCCGCCCGGGGCAGGTACCCCAGTTTGCCTCCCCCCCCCCCCCCCCCCCCCAGTTCTGGGGCTGCCAATACCAAAAGTAATTGTACTGTTTGGCTTACTTCCACAGCTCCAGCTAGAATATCATCATTTGGAGGTACCCTATTCATCGGCGCGGGTAGCAGTGCAGTGCTCCGCTGTTCTGTCACTGGCACTCCATCCCCAAGAGTGCACTGGACTCGGAGAGGATCTCCTCTAACCAATGTGCTGGCTACCATGCATGCGGCAGTTGGAGACCAAACTAGGTTGGTGGTTACCCAGGAAAATCATCTCGTTATTACGAGTAAGTAATGGATTAACTATTATTTTTTAATGAAGCCTACTACCACCTCCAGGGGTAGATTAAATATCATATGCTATTATCTATTTCTTTAAAAATTCACGCAATTATATGTTCTCTTCAAACAACATATTTTAACACGCTTTTATTAGGTCGACCTGTATGTAACTAACTATGTAATGGAATCTAAGGTAACTAATTTAACCATCTTCCAAGGATCGTAGCGTCATGAAAATTGGCAGCTGTATGTAGTTCTGATGACAATACAATAATATGGTACTGTCGAACTGATCGGAGTCTGAAGATATGAACTGGAACTTCATGATGGAACATCGTATCATAGCTGTGTTTGGACTTGTTAGGAAAGTCTTGGAATGAACTTTGGCCACGATTAGGTTTCAAGGTGTGGTGATGTGGTTTTTACGTGCATTTATAAAAGCGTGTTTTTAGTGTTTTTTTTAAACTATTAATTTATTTACAATCAGTTTTCAAACTTTATGCTAATGTTTACCAAGCATAGTCAAGTACTCAGGATGTATAAAATTTCGGTCGAAAATACTCTTCTTCTTCCGTGGGTTTCTATCCCGCCTTATCTACAGTGCTTTAATACGCAAGTGCTTAGGATGCAAAAGGGTTTTTGGGAGGTGGTGTTTGGTGGAGGAAGGTTTGGGTGGTGTTGTAGGTTTGGGGGGTTCGTTTGGTGGCGGGAAGGGTTTAGGGGTGGGGTTGTGGGGGTGGCATTAGAGGGGGGGAAGGGGGATAGGGACACAACCGATTTTTTAATTTCTCGGCAAACCAACCGACACGGAGGGGAAGTATTGTGAAAGTGAAAATTTATTTTTCGAGGTGTAGACGGAAATATCCATTTTGAGCCCCCACTGAGACGATTAAGATCATATGCAGATGGAAGTCTGTCTGTGTGACTGTCTATGTGTATGTGTATTCCTCCATGATATGTACCCAAAATGTTGTGGTTGAAATCGGTCCACTAATCGGGGCGCACTTATCATATTTCAATCTCGAAACATCCCAAGTAGCACAAATTGGCTATATGAAGGTCACGGTAACGTTTTCGCTAAAGCTTTTAGTCACAAGAACTAGTAATGTAGCAATCATATAAACGTCTATATATAACGTCTATACCACCGGATTAGGTGCATTTTATACGGCTTTTAACTGAATAGTGGTCATTATGGCTACCTTCGGTGGTATAAGAAATCTGAATAAACGCTCATAAACCATTTATAGCGGATGCTGTGGCACCCTTATATAACCAGCGGCTGTAAAAAGGTCTCCAATTGATACTTTATTACAACTCCTAGTCGGGTAATGCCTTGAAATGATATAGAAAGCTGCATGATCATTTGCCGTCACAAACATAGAACTCCTAATGGCTACCAATATATTTTATTGACTTTAAAATGATTATATTCTATAAATAGGATAGAAAACGAATTTACCGCGTGAAATTTGTAGGACCCGACGTTTCGATGACGTTGCAGCCGCCGTTGTCTAGGGTAGACGCGGTAAATTCGTTTTCTATCCTATTTATAATGTCAAACAACCGCGATAATCTTCGATTATATTCTAGTTTAATACACCAAATTATCTTGCGGACATTATTTTATCGACTATATTAGGTAACATGTCTAACAAAATTTTAACGCGACTCCAAAACATCAAAATTTTAACTAAATTTTAATTCATAATTATAGTTTAAAGTTTTTTTGGAAATAATTTTATTTTTCGCAGTTAAAAAGAACACTTGCTGGGTATTTGTTCACACACTTTGAAATAGGATTTACCTATAATACGTGTATTTTATGACTTAAAATGTCTTTAAAAATATAAGACAAAAAATGTTCAATATAAAGATTCGCAAAAAATGGCCGCATTGCTTATATGGCATCTGCAACTTTAATATAACCTTTATAAAACTATAAGCTGCGTAAGTGAGGGCCTAGTGACAACTTTACAGCTTTAACTCTTTGTAAATCAATTACTGAACCTTAATATGACTATAAGCTCTAAAAGGGTGGGTCTTGTAACCAATATACACCCTTTGGTGAAGTAAAGGTAATGTAGTAGCTTTAGTTTTGTTTGTTCTATAAAGTTTATTTATTCGACTACTATACGACTGTCAGGTAAAAAATGGTTAAAAATTAGTATGCTTTATAGCGAGTATACCACCCTTATTCGACTAAAAGGCTTATACAGCTAAATCGCTGTAAAACACAGCTGAATAAGCGCTTATAGAGCAATGTCGAGAAACCATTACTCGATCGTTATATAAGGAAAGCTGAGTTAACCTTCATACGAAAAAATTATATGACATAAAGGTAATATAAGCCAAATTGCTTTAAATGACACCTTTACATAGCTGAGAGTTAATCTGAACGCCTTTACATGACATTTATTCAGCTTAAAGCTATATTCGGCACTTCTTATGTGGCTTTTGTGCTTGTTGGGATAGGACTTAAAATTCGATACACAGATGCCTTTTTGTGCCGATATCATATTGATTTTTTTCCGGTCGGTATATTTGCGTAAACGAATGAATCGAATTATATTTTAAATAACTGTTTCGACGAAAACCGTTGCAGAATACCCGAAACGATAAAGGACATACGGTATGTGGGTACAAACTATGTCTAAGAATGCGCAATGTTGTCAGCAGTATAGGAGGAAATAATGGGATATTTTGCTTCAACATGTAATGTCTCTTATGATTTCATTGCCGCTCTGATTACTGAAGTACGTCATATGCTAAGAGTCCAATATGGTACGCCCAGTGAGGTTACATCGTAATATACCTTTTATGGATATTCAGTGCAAATAATATATTTATAAATAATTGGCTTTGGGGTTTTCGTGTAATTAGCCATATTTAAAAAGATTCCGAACTTCAAACTCCGAAACGGCTCATAATTGCGATAAATTTTGATAATCATAAATATTCTATATAAATAGAGCTTTTCAATGGTAAACACGTTATTGTTATTGAAGTGGTGGGCCCAGCGCCCATACATTCTTGTCCATATTCCCTTTGTTTAATAAAGTATTTATAACATACGTGCCTAACTAATAACCATGGTTTAAAGTGAATGAACTAAATTATTATACTGAATCTTTTATATCGATTTTTTTACTTTTAGGGGTAGATCAATCGATATCGGATAACTTCACGTGCGTAGCTCGCAACCCTGGCGGAGTGGACTCTGTAAAATACTGGCTTCGGGTCCTCAGCCCTCCGCCGCCGCCTTCTCTGTCTGCACAGCCTTCGACGAGGTCTTTGAAGGCACTGGAGTTGCGCCTGGCACCGCCGGTGGAATCGATTAAGTCACTCTTGTCCATTGAAGGTAAATCTTCTTATTATTGTAACCTTCTTCTAGTGCCATGTCTGCTACCGAACATTGACGTTAGGTAGCGGTAATTGGGTATAACATTGCTCTGTGAGAGTGGCCTGAAGGTTGCGTGTTCACATCACGTCGGGGTCACCAATGTGAGAGTGGCCACCCTTCACTAGACTCCAATTGATTGTGAGCGAAGGGTGGTTCTCATCAAGAAGTTTCAACATGGTGAAGTGTTTATTCAGAAGGTCTGTAGTAGGTTGCCAGTTCGTAACGCCTTGGTCGGTATTTCGCCGGTGTGTAGGTAGTGTGGGCGCGAGGTGAAGTCGTGATTGTGTGTCCAAAGTGTGAAGCGCCGCGATAGATTCGAAGATAATGATGATCGCGTATGTATACTATGCGTAGGTTGGTTTGACTCGAAGGTAATGAAAAGCGCGAGTACTTGCAGATGAGCGGTTACTGTCCGCCAGGGAATGATATTGATCGATCGAAATGTACTGCGTTTTATATGGTATGCAGTGACGCAATAAATATAAGTGGGGTGAGAAATGAGCGTGTTAATTCGTATCGATCAGGAGAAATGACATTAGTCATCGTTTGACTGTGCATAAAATGCCGAATTTAGTTGGAAATCAATTGCAGCTGCCTCGTGTATATTCGAGCGAATTTGCGGTTTCGATTCTGTAGAAATTACTTTTTTGTTGTGGGTATGTTGGACTGAGGCTCCAACAGCTCAATCTCATACAACATTTGAGCAGCTATGAATTTACTATGAAGCGCAACGTATAGAAGGCACTCATAGTTTCAATCATTGATGGCACTAATAAGTTAATGTTATTATTATTATCAATGGTTGAATAATGGGTTTCTATAATCAATCAGTCAGTGTATGGCTCAAAAAAATTCTATTAGTTTCACCTATCAGCGCCACATGCTTGTCGCCGGCGCAGAAAAGTTGTCAAAACGTACTATGGCATTTAGCTATCTAATACGCTATATACATATATATAATGATGATATCATCGGTCTTCTCCAGTCGAATTCCGCAATCTATACCGGTGTGTTTACAAATAGTCCATTAACTACAATGTCATTAGAGTCAGCGCTCAAGCTCCGGGGAATTGGGGTCTGGGAAAGCGGGCGGATGACGCTTGACCGTCACTTCATACCCGCACTCCAATACTAGTAGGTACTCTTCCAGTTGATCGCTTCATACTCCGCCATCCACCCGCTTTGCCAGCCCCCGATTCCTCGGAGCCTGCGCGCGACAGTACTTAGTCTTTGTGATGTTCAGACCCAGCCCGTACTGGCAATGAGGAAGTGGAGTACTTCCACGTTCCTAGCAATTAGTACAATACTTACGATGAAGAATGTATTACTTCGAAATCTCAACTTCGAAATCTTTAAGATAAGCATTACTTCAAAATCTCACTATAAAGGGTATTCATGTATATACTGTACCCACATAACCAGTCTTCATCATCATCACCATTAGCGCTCATGGCCGTACACACAAGCTATCTATACTTCGCACCGCAATGGGGCTCGCGCCACAAAAATACCATTTTGAAAATTAAATTCGATCAAAAATATGCTTCAAACCTGTATGTTAATATAGGCCCCGCCAAATTTCTCGATCCCTCGCCCACATGCTCAGATCACCCACATTGCATGTATTGAACTTCAATACGCTTTAACCAAAAAGGGATGGAAATCAATGAAAAGATTAGTATATTTATCCCTCTTTGGTTTCGGTGCATTGGTGTTCAATAAATGCAATACGTGTGATCTGAGAATGTGGACGAGGGAACGAGAAATCTGACGCGGCCTGTAGACTGGCTCAACGTGTTAGCGTTTCTCAGCATTCAAACAGATATTTTAATACAACGACGTTAAGAAAATATTATACGTAGCTTCATTAGTTAAAGTTGTTGAGACTAAGTGACATAGTGTGAGTCTTTTGCCCTGCCAGAAAGCAAATAAAATTTAGCGTGTACGGTATTCCCACCGTGTGAAGTAATGGAGTCAGATACAATTGTCACATCACTTTTACGAACTAACAGCGTTGTAAACGCGATCGGACTTGAACAAGCTCACCCGGGAACAGAAATAAACTTTTCACGCGTGAACAACTCTGTGTTTCCTCCTGCTGTATTTGCACACGAAATTCTGATTATATTCTAATTCAACTCATCGCCTTAACTCAGCAATTCAACGCCTAACGCCTGTATTCGCTGCAACATTTCCCTTTGCTGTTTTTTTACCCACAAGGCCGGTGCCTTTTCGGGAAACCCGCCTTATTGCCTGGTGGCGTCATTCCTCTAGGTGGGCATTTTGGCATCACGTGGTCACCCATCCAAGTACTGACCGCGCCCAACGCTGCTTAACTTCAGTAGTAAATAAGAACCGGTGATTCAACATATCTACGGACGCTACTGTTTTTTTACCAGTCTTTAGATGCATTGTATTCACCCACTTCTTCCAGGATTAAAGATAAATCTATGACTTCTCCACAGGTTACACATTATATTACAAGCACGAGACAGGAGAATGGCAATCGGTCGACTTACCTGCCGATACAACTGCCTATACTCTACAAGACCTCAAGTGCGGATCTACCTATCACTTATACGTAACTTCTAATAACAGGGTAGGCAGCGGAAGTCCGAGCGATGTTGTTACAACCAAAACTAAAGGAGGCAGTAAGTACGGTATTTTTATTATTGGCTCCAGTCGCAGCCAGGATTACGGTTGTTTCCTTATTTTTCGGACTGTGAACTCAGTCAGTCAGTTTGTTTACAAAACTATATTGCTCAAAATAAACAAAGTGAGTATATGAACTTCAACCCTAGTGAAGGCGGTGACTCTGTCCATAAGACTAAACAAGAATGCAATAAACTAAACAAATAAAATGCTTTGATTTCGGCTGAAAAAAAATGTTTTCGGATATTACAATTTTTTCTCATACAGAAGATTATTTCGAATATACGAGTTAGTCCTGTAGCCTTGTCATGGTTATATACGTACGGGGTGTTATTAAAGCACGGGTTTTTTTTTCTGTGGGTGAATCAGTACAACGTAGTAAGCAACTTTTGATATTTTTTTTTGGAAAAAAACAAAAAATTTTTTTTTTTTTTGTAAAAAAATATTTTTTGGTTTTTTTTTTATTTGAAAATTTGAAGAAGTTGACTGTTAAATAAAGGTTTGAGAAGCGTTTGAGCGTGCTGCGCCATCTAGCGGTAGGTAATAAGTCGTAAATAAACAATATCAGCGACATTTTACTAACCGCTAGATAGCGCTTCGTGATCATAGCTTTTCATAATATTTAACAATAAAATTACAAAAAGAAGTGTTTTTTTTCAGTTTTTTCCAAAATTTTTAATCAAAAGTTGCTTACTACGTTGTATTGATACACCCACAGAAAAAAAAGCCCGTGCTGTAATAACACCCCGTATGGCCTAAGTTGCATCAAATGGGGGTAGTAGGTTTAAAAAAAAAATCCTATATAGGATATGTTTGAGATGATAAATCCAAATTTTCATACAAAAAAAAAATCCCAACAATAGGTGTTTATGTATTATCTTAAAAAAACTAACCTAACATAACGTATGGGTTTGACGCTTCTTTGAATGCCTATATCTCACTTATTTGTTTAGACCGAATAACGATTATTGTAGATTCGGAATCAGCGTGGTAAATATAGTTATGGGTGACGTTAAGAAATCAACAATGTAGAGCAGGTTCATATAATTCATTAATACCAAAAAAAAATACACTTCTAAGAATACATAGCATCATTAAAGACAATAGGATATTAAAAAATACAGAGAACATCGGGAACATATTTTCAGTTTCAATTTATTTTCTAAAATCTACAGATTGCTGAAACTTACTCTATATATATGAAAATATTTCAAGGTTAACAAAGTACACTGATACCTAGGAAACAATAAAGGGATAAACAACAATAATAATAAAATTATATCAAAATTATAGCATTCGGTTTTACAGCAATCCAGTTTCCTACTCCACGTCAGGCTGCATAGCACGAAAATAAATTTCCTATACTAACAATGATCTAAAAATTGGTAGTAAAAAGTATTCAATTAATAATCAATTTGTAATATGATAATCATAAATTATATAAGAAAGAATAAAATAACTAAAAGGTACTAGAATGGTCACTGGAATGATAATAATAAATGGTATTCAATTGTCAAAAATTAAAAATAGTCAAAAATAATAAAAGCACTTTACTGACTACTTCGGAATAGAGTTTTTAGTATGTATCTATTCGAATTATTGACTATTTTAATTGTTAGGCTTCTGCATTGATTATTCAAATTTTTACTGACTATTTTAAATATTGTGTTAAGTGGCCTTTAATTAGGTACCTATTATTGATAAGCCTTTAAATTGGTTTTGTAATAAGATTTTACGATGAATAACTTTTATTAGGGTCCAAAGTTTCTTACACTGTTTTTTTTTCAATTGAATAGCTAAATTCTTGATAACCTATGTATGTTAAGTAAAGATTAGAGTAGTATTCAGACTTACTACCTAACACAAATATTTTGACACTTCCAAGAGCGGTTTTTAGCCGTCAATTGGACGCGACGTAAATGTAATGTAATGTATAGTGTTCTCTGAGCCTGCACTTGAAGCAATACAAACCCGGCGTGCATAGGACTGCGAATAGAAATCACTACTGTAACCAGGGATCGAAAGCAGTAGGTTGTCTTCAGATCTCAGAGGGCGGCCATGAGCTGATAGAACTGTAACGGACCTTAAGTCCATTACATGCGATCAACAAATGCATCGATTTCCAGTGAAATACACTGACACAATTCAGCTATTATTTTAACCCATGCAGCCATGAAACAGCACGATGAAACAATACTTTTACTCTGCCAGATACTCTTACCATTGCTCTGACAGATACTGTGGCCAAAATCTTTTTTGGCATAGTCCACATGAGGATGAGCGAATTCATGCACCGGAACGAGTACCTTGGAGTGTCAGTACAAAAAGGCTTCATGCGTGGCGTCTCAGGCTGCCTCGAGCACAATTCTCTCTTGGCTGCTGCCATTAAGGATGCGAGACAGCACGAACACCAAATCAATGTATGCTGGCTCGACCTAGAGAATGCCTTTGGGTCAGTTCGGCACAGTCTCCTCCACTTTGCGCTCCGCTGGTACAACTTCCCACCTGTGGTGCGTGACATTGTAGCCTCCTACTACAACTGTCTGACGTTCCATGTCAAAACGCAAGAATGGACTACCCGCTCCATATCATATTCAATTGAACTGTTTCAGGGCTGTTGCCTCTCTCCGACGATATTCAATATCGTTTTCAATATACTGCTGGAAAGCCTGACCCAGTTCGACAAGAAGTGGGGTTACCGTTTTAAAACAGACGGCCAATACACATCGTCGTGCCTTGCTTTTGCCGACGACCTAACTTTTATCACCAGGAGCCCCAAGCAGCTTTCCCTGCTATTACAGAAAGTGGAGCTGTTCTGCGACTGGTCAGGCTGTATAAAAGTTAAGCCCTCCAAATGTTTTTGCCTTGGACTCGCCCGCATAGACACAAAATTTACGTCCTATGACCCAAAATTGATCTATAAGGGCTCTATTATCTCCCTTATAGACCCAAATAACCACTTCAAATTTCTTGGCAGGAAAATCACCTGCCAGGGAAAAGACCTCTCTGGCGATCATGTTATAGAACATTTCAGTAGTTGCCTGGAAAAGATAGATAATAAATAAATACAAACGGAGCTGCCATGGAACTGAACGACCGGAGTCGGGCCCATCATAATACTATTTTTTACACTTCTGGGGGGTGAGCAGTGGATTCCGGACTTACGAACCGGCTGTGGTAGGTTTAGGACAGCTGTCTTGCCACATGTGAGCGTTCACCTTGCCACCCATTCACTCCCCCTTCGAAGCCATAGAATTTGAGATGCGCAAATCGCAGTTTTAGATAATTTTTCTAAGAAAGAGTTGATTATTTTTCTGGAAAGGCCAAGATCTTTAAAGAGGTGAAATAGAGATTTAGCTGGCAGGCCACGAGCGCCAACTTCCACCGCGTGAAGGTGAACAGTGAAGCCGTTCCGGGTTACGGCATTTGCAAGATGCATTATGGTATTTATTTAAATTTGCATTGCTAATTTCTGGCCCTCGTAAGGCTTGGATCTATGACAACTATCTAACTTCACATTTGTCATGGCCCTTTCTTATTTACGATTTCACCAAAACCCAACTGTCTCGTCTGGATGCACTGGTGACAGCTAGTTTAAAATCCTGATTGTCCTTAGCCAAACCAGCTGACCCCTCGACTCTCTTCAGGTCCAAACACAATTTTGGGCTAGCTCTAAAACTGCCCTCTCTGCTCTACGCCAACTCCAGAATAACCAAAAATTCGATTCTAAGCAATTCCAAGGATCCGGCAATATCGAAGCACGTAGTAAGTGGCCGTAGTGAGTCAAATGATCTACAAGCCCGCGTTGACTTCCACAAAAAGTTCCTTACTGGAATCAGCCAGAATGGCACTGGTCTGGGGATGGCAGCACAACCATGAGCGATGTGGACTTGAAGAAGTCTCTCTTGCGGGGAGATTACGACAGCAATAGTATGGCTCACGCTATTGGCCTTCAATGCCAGAATGATTGGACAACAATTGGAGACTTTTGCATTCCTCCTCCAATGCACTGGAAAGTAATGTTGTATGACTGGACGCCAGAGATGCTGAAATTTTATTTAAATGCCTTTCAGCATACACTTCCAGACCCCAGTAACCTCGCTCGTTGGAGCCCCCTTTATAGCAACACCCCTAGCACAGCTAGACATATTCTAGCTGGCTGCAAGGTGGCCTTGGATCAAGAACGGTACACTTACCGCCACGACAAAGTCCTTGCTGTTATTTGCGAGGTACTTAGCCTCTCAGTGGCTCGTGCCAACAAGGGTTTGACAGTATCCTCCAAACCCCCAATACAGTTTGTGCGGGTTGGCTCTAAAGGCAAAAAACATCTCACTGTAAACCTTTCTCAATAATCGAGAAAGCTTCAGATTGGATTATGGAGGTCGATTCGGTCTCTAAGCAGTATAAATTCCCTGAAAGTCTCGGATGCACAGCCCTGCGTCCAGATATAACTCTTTACTCTCTATCTCGGAAGATGTTCCTTATCGTAAAATTAACTGTTCCATGGGAATCAAATATCCCAAAAGACCACGAGTACAAATTAAATAAATACCAAGACCTCGCAAATGCCGTCACCCGGAACGGCTTCACTGTTCACCTTCACGCGGTGGAAGTAGGCGCTCGTGGCCTGCCAGCTAAATCTTTGTTTCACCTTTTTAAAGATCTTGGTCTCTCCAGGAAAATAATCAACTCCTTTCTAGAAAAATTATCTAAAACCGCGATTTCTGCATCTCAAATTCTATGGCTTCGAAGGGGGAGTGAATGGGTGGTAAGGTGAACGCTCACATGTGGCAAGACAGCTGTCCTAAACCTACCACCGCCGGTCGTAAGTCCGGAATCCACCCTTCACCTCCCAGAAGTGTAATAATTATATATGATGGGCCCGATTTTTGGTCGGTGAATTTCATGGCAGCTCCGTTTGTATTTTATTTTTTTATTTTTATTTTATTTATATTTTGGATTGCATCATTTATCGGCCTATATAAACCGGCGAAAAAGCAAACAAATTATCATTCCCCGAGTGATCACCTTCCCCCAAGGTTGCGACGGCATATTCTGTACCCTTCTCACGAGGTGTGTCAACGAATCCGGCTCCTTGGTTTCCTTTCCTTATCCTCCCTAGTCTCGAAGCATCAGTCTGTAATCCCACAGACTCGAGCCGTGCCCAGTACAAGATACTAGGAGCACACATACAATCCTCATCCGTATATCCTCGTAACCGCAGTCGCGCATCTATACACTCGCGTCAACATAACTTGTTCGGGAAGCGTTATAACTGACAATATCAAACTTTCAATCAATAAATACCTTCTACTTCATTCAAAACCGCCTTTCAATACGGAGATAACTCGTAAGTTGATACCACCACCTCACACCGAACAATTTGAAGTCTAGTGAGGGGTGGTCCCTCACAGAACATTGAACCTGCTTATGAGATCGCTCGGAGTGGCCCCCTCCAAGATTCAAAAGAGCAAACCAAGGACTCTCGTATCTTTTCGGTCATCAGCCAGTGAAGTCTCCTTTTGTACTCCGTAATATGGTCATAATTTCTTAGGTCATAAATAAAGGGAATTTTTAATAATATCGTTCGGCTGAAGCCGCCTGGCTTAGGGACAACCAGGCCCAGGCAATTTGAATTCTTTCTGGTATCTAGGAATCTGAAATTTTCAACTTGTCCTGGTTGCCTTCCAAAGTGCCAATGAAGTAAATATGCAATATCTGATAAAAATGTTTTTTTCAGCTCCCGTCATCCCACAAGAATCCGACTTTCTGAGCGCCAACTCGACAGCGCTCAAACTCAACATGTTCCTATGGGAGGACGCGGGTTGTTCAATAGCAGCATATCAGATAGAATACAAACCGTTTGGAGCGCCGCACTGGATACGATTCGAAAACGGAGTGAATACCGCCGACAACGTATACATAAGCGCGCTGGAACCGTCAAAGTGGTATCAGCTCAAGGTCAGCATGTCGAGTGAAGCTGGTACTTCGGTCGGTAGCTACAAATTCGCAACCACTACGCCAGATGGAAGTGAGTGAATGAGATATTACCACTGATTATACAGATTGCTGATAGTACGTTTTTGCAACCCTTCTACCCCAGCGACATGCAAGTGGCGCTGATAACATTGTCCGGCGATTATTAGTGACATCTATCGCATTTTTATATACGCTGATTATATCACAGAAATAATATATAGGGATTAGGATGCCATTTGATCTTTAAACCGCGTAATTATTATGTATTGAGACCTGTATACCAAATTAAAAATTGACATATATATGTAAATAAAGACCATGGGACATATGTATCCCATAACTTCAAAAACCATTTTATAAATTATCGAATACGAATAATTTATAAATGGCGTGGCTAAACAAGCACATTGCTGGGCATGATGATAGCGACGCTGAATTCCATGACAGCTCCGGTGAATTCCATGGCAGCTCCGTTTGTATTTTATTTTTTATTTATTTATTCCATGTTATTAAGACATCAGAATCTTAATATAAGCAAGAAAAAACAGTTATTGTTTTAAAAAAAAACCTTTTTTACACTGCAAATGACCAACGAACTCTGGTGATTTTAAATTAATAAATAAAATATTTATGGCAATATTTCATTTTGAAGAATACTTTTTTAGTACATATATGTAATATGATTCCAAAGTTAAATAATAAAATAATCAAATATTGGATTGCTGGATGTATTTTAGAATATTGATTCCGAGTAAGTTGACAAGCAAGGGTCCGCGATAAATTCGAACTGAATTACCGCTAACACATATCCTTCTAGCCGTATTCGGCCATAGCGATTGCATTCTAGATTCTTTTTTTTTGATGAGCCCTCAGGTGACTGATGTAGCCGATCTTGGCTTTGAATGTGCGTGCACATTTGGCGCAAGTCAAGACACCATCGACGTAATTATACTTTATGGCCGCCGGTGGTCGGGTCTTTAGCTCGTCGCGCTTGGCATCTAAGTCGAGCAGCCTCTTCTTTTCAAAATCATCTACATTGCCCTGCACTAGCAGTCTCCATCCTGGGCGATCTTTCGTTTTACTACTTTCCGCTAACATCAGGTAGAGGCCGCGCAAGCAACCAGGAATCCCGTGACCAGATTGTAGGATGGAGAAATCCGTCCAAATATGGTAGCAAGGGTGTGGGGTCGGCCGTTAGATTCTCTTCCCAGTGGCTCGCTGTAAGGCATTGGACTCTTACGGGCTTGTTGATGTAGTTAGACTGTGGTATTAACCTTCCAATCTCCTCCCCCCCCCCCCCCCAAACCACTACTGCCCCAGGACCGCAAATATCAATCATTAAAGTGTTTAGGCCAGATTAGGGCACAACTCTCCAAAGTATACCTATGGCCTCGATGGCCTTGTTGCTCGCCTCTTGTAGGTCCTGGTGTATGATAGGGGTTGACAACAGCGGGCAGGATAGGAGGTAGTCTTCATACTAGAGTTGTCAACTACAACGGGCGAACCCGCCACCTCATAAAGTTTTAACGATTAGTCGTTCTATCTCCCTGAAATGAGCGCAGAAAACTTGGACAAAACAGTCCACCGTCAAGCTCCGCCACATGCTCGTAAGAGGCCAACGCCTTAACCGTGAGATAGCCAGGAGTGTTACCCAGCGGGCTTACACTCACACCCTTACTTCCAATTACGACCAGATTACTCCAGTCTCTCGATTGGTTACGAGTTCGAGGTCGCTTGCGCGGTCCTCTCCCTTGCGAAGCGGTGAAACGGTGTATACCGAATCTATCGCGGACCACAACATCCTTTGCCCGGCTGTTCACCTAGGATCGGGTAGCCGATGGTCGTTTCAAGAGCAGACGCCGTAAGGTCCGCAACGACCCCCGCTCTATAGGAAACAGTACTGCTTCCAGACTCCCCCGACTGTTAGTCAGAGTGCACAATCGATTGGCTTACGGGGCACTGTGCGCAGACCGTCCAGGAGCGCCAGAAGGTTGATTCCTAGGGGAAACTAGCCCTAAGGCCAGAGTCCTGCCCGGGCTCGCACGTCATGCGTGGATGCCGCCGGATGGGTATTGACCCGTGAGTGTGACCAACCCTGAACAGAATGTCTTCGGTGTCTTCGTGGCCAACTTAGCAAGTGCCCAATAGCTCCCAAAGACCCGTAGTCTTCATACTGCAGCTTTCCACAGTCGCATATTGGATTCTCTGTGGACGGCGTTCCCCAGCGGACAAGATTGGCCCAACAAATTGTTGCACCAGGCCTTAGTCTGTTGAGACTACGCCAGGTAGTATAGGGGAAGTAGGGCCCCAGTGCTATCTTTTTCTTTAAGTCATCGCCGAGTAAAGTCCTCGATTGAGTGATACAGTTTTAAAATTGAATACATTGGAGCTATTGTGTGACTGGCATAAAAATGACTTTTGCGAATTCAGCCCATTGTGGTGAGGTTATGGCCCGTGTAGTGGGTGTCTTGGGTCGTCTATCAACTTGTGGCATTCAAATCAACCAGGACATTATGACGTATTGCAGATGGAGCAATTCCGATGAGCAAATAAAGCTTGCAAAAGGCCGCAAATATGCAAACACTACACTTACCAATAAATCTTGTTATTGGTACCTTATCAAATAGCACCCGCATCCAGCTCTCAGCTACGAGTATTTTAGTTGTGATACTAAAATTTATACTATTTTCAGGTCGGATAGCATCACCTGGCAGCTACCCTGGTGACATTGGATACTTTGATGACACCTACAACAGCTCTCTTCTTATTATAGCCTTCTGCATTATAATAGCTCTAGTAACACTAACGATCGCTCTGTTTATGATGCGCAAACACAGGTACATACATAAGCCAATTTACTATGTATATTTTTAGATTGTATATGCTAAAATATGATAAAACTAATATAAGTTAGAGTGGAGAACAGAGAACCGAGTGGAGTTAGGACTGGTTGGTTTATTTTGGTCCAGCATCTATAAATAAAATAATGTAAGCAGCCGTCTGCATTTTTTTTTCAAAGGGCCTCAAGGCAGGAAAAATCTGTTAGGCGATAGTGGACTAAGGGATATACAGGTTGAGTTTTTAATTAGTGACATCCTTGTAGCGGGTAAATCAGTACGACGAACTAAGCAACTCTTAATAGGGTTGTTTAGGAAAACCACAAATATATTTTTTTTTAATTTTTTATAGAAATATAGTATAAAAAGTTCTGAGCTTGATAGGCTATCTAGCGGTAGGTAAAATATCGCTAATAAACAATATTAACGATATTTTACCTACCGCTAGATGGTGCAGCGCGCTCAAAGTTTCTCAAACTTTTCTTCAATAGATAATATTAACAAATTTAATAAAAATCAACAAAAAAAAATTTTTTTTCCCAAAATTTTTTATTAAAGGTTGCTTATTTCATCGTACTGATTCACCCACTATAAGGATGTCACTAATTAAAAACGCCCTGTAGAGGTATATAGACATAAGGGAGATAAAGGATATAGAGATAACTTGTAAGGGATAATAGAGGGCTGTGAGTGCTCCAGTGTTGTGCCAGAGCAAATTTTTTTGATTGTCATGTTTATTTTGGATTTTATACATCACTTTAAGGACATATGCGAGATGAAGAATGATTGAATTGGATAAAAGTTTTAATTATTCCTAAAAATGGAATTATCTTTTCAAAAACATTTTTTTCTCGGGATGCACCCTTTTATGATTATGATACGACTAATCGACGATTATTTGTGATTTCTAATCGAGACTAATCCCGATTAATCGGAATAGCTTAGAAGCAAATAAATAATACTAATAGTCAGTTTTATAACAATTTGAAAATAAATTCAATAATCGAGCATCGGCTTTTGATTGAGACCATATTGTTGCATCACAGTCGTTTCAAGTAATATGAAGTCGTATGAGAGGTTTTAAATCCGAGATGATAAGAGATAATATAGAAGATTTTGATTATATTTCAGCTTAGTGACTCATTGCTCATCAGGGAGGTACATTCGAGATGATGCAACTCACATTGATAAATCCGATCAAGACAACTTTAGAAACTGTCATGCCCTTCTCCACTCCAAATCTGATACTACAGCAATGGATGATTCGTTCGGTATGTATTCACAGTCATAAAATCTACTATTTTACCAAGTTACTAAGACACTGATCAGCAGCCCAATTATCATTGATTATATATAGCCTATCAGGTTAATGTCGTACTATAATTTGGCAAGTAGAATTTTAACACTTTAACAGTGGAGAACGTTCTCAGTACGAAGTAAGATACAAAATGTTCTCTAACTCGCGACTCTAGTACTGAGGGCATGATCGATTTTCATACAGTTTGTTTAAAAATCACATACTTGGTTCGCAATTCGCGTTGTACCAGTGTGTAGCTTAGTCTTTTATATATACATACATATACAATTTATTAGTATGAATTCATAGCGTGGACAAAAACAGTGCGAATTCATAGCGTAAACAGAAAAAACCGAAAGTGTCGATAGTCTGCAAAGTTTGCGCATACATTGGAAAAAAGGGAACTGGCAAACAAGGATGCAAGGAGACAGTCTACTATTGCCCAGATTGCAACATACCACTATTCTACTGTCTATGTTTCAAAAATTTCCACACAAAAATGAAAATTGACAACGTATGATTAATTCACGTACAACTTTTTTTTTTCACAAAAATGCCCTTTTTAATAAATAATTTCAAAACTTATCATAATATGTCTTTCATTCATATGAGAACTTTTTATCCAGAAGATATAAAAGTTGGTCTAATAGGTACAAAACAAATTATTTTTATATCTAATCAGGTTATTTTTTTATAGCCGTTACAATAAAGCCAAAAAATAACCGCAGCAACATAACACGCGCTGTAAAAATCAACCGCTGTTAAAGTGTTAATACAAAACGCATTGTGTAGATGGCACTCGTAGTTCCAAAAATTTAATAATCCTGTATTATGTTCAAAATGGCGAATTTCACCATATAACAGTATGGCGGCGCATTGTAGATAGCGCTCCAAACACGCCTATACGGTATAAAATAATAATAAAAATAATATATAATAACAAATGAATTTTTAAATCTTTGCCCTTTTTTTCTAATATTATTTAGATAAATATGTCAATTTTTAATATATAATAGTATAGAAGTTTCAATAGGTAATAATTACGCACTTTTACGCACTTTCAATACGTAATAATTACGCACTTCATTCAGATAGACTAATAGATAGCATTCTATCTCTCTGTATTATTTCTGTGATGTAATCGGCCTATACAAAATACGGCACTAATATTAAATATTTTTATTGTTAACATTAGCTAAATTATTGGGTTTTATAATCAATCAGTCCCTTATAAATAATCATTCACTATAAATGTTATTATAGATGGCCAAATAAATTGCTATTAGTTTCGCCGGACAATGCTATCAGTGCCGACACCTGCATTTCGACAGCGCAGAAGGGTTGCAGAAACGTAATATGGCATTGAGCAATCAAATACTATATATATAATCAATGCTATTATGAACACTCTCGAGATCCAATCACTTTTTATTGTCAAATATGGGACAGGATTTCAGGATGACCTGACGTAATGGAATAACATCATATTTATTTTACCTCCTTACAGATCGATATGAAATCAGCCCGTACGCAACGTTCAGTATGGCTGATAACAACGCAGAGAATCGAGCGGTTAACCACATAACGGTCAATGAAGGAATAGGCGATCATGAGAGTAGAGTCAACCCAGCGACAACACCAGTTGATTATGCTCTACAATTACGAACGTTCACACAAATGGATGACAGTACGCACCAGCATTCTAGGCCAACGAATAAACATAGGTGTTGTCACGGTAAAATACTCTTTACTAACTAACAATAAAACGGATTGATAGCTTCAGTTCTCAAATTCTCTCGAAAATACCTTGCCGTTATGCTCAAAGCGGCTCGCCTCAAAGTGGTTGTGCCAGTACAGCATAGAGGGGCACAGGTGGGCAAGTGCCCACCTTGAATTTCATGGGCTTGACCCCAAATGACCCCCAGGATTCATCTCAGAATAAAATATCATACTGTGAGCTTACTTTAAAACGCAAGTCAGTAAATTCATGTTTTGACTTAATGATACAATTTTATACAAAAACATTACTATCTTCAAAAAGTCATTAGTGTGTCATTTCTTCACTCCTGTTCAAGGAATCATTATGTCAAAAATGCTTCTCCTTCATTCTGGAAAAAAGCATTCGGGGACTTAGTGAAAAGGATTTTATTTATGACCTCTCACGGCTAAAATTCTGTTTTACATAAATGCATTTAGTCGACTTAGTGCATTTATATTACATATCTTTATTATTATTATAATTTTAAGACTTTTTATTATACATGTTTTAATCACTATTATTTTTTATTAAAATATTATATCCAATATTATTATTTTATTAAGATTATTAGGTAAGAGCAATTAAGATATTACCAAATTGCACTAAATCGGCGTTTATGCTGGCATGCATTGAGTTTAATGCCAATACCACTACCTACTCAGATAGAAATCATAAATCAACACCTTTATTAGAATATTCCTAAAAAATATTGCAACATTTGTGTTAATTGAATATACTTTAATAATAACGATATAAACTAAACAATAGAATGATTTAAAGTTACCACTGAATATATAATATTTATCTAGGTTGTTTAAATGAATATTTACAATTAAACGCGATTATCCCAAAATGGCATTTTCTGACTTAATGCATTCTTGAAGTATAGAAAAAGTAAAAACCGCAGATTATTCGTCACCTGAATACTACAACTAGATAACACAAAAATTGGACAAATTATGTATCTCAAAAGATTGTAAAATGTAGTACCTCTAATGTAAATCCATTTAAAGCAGGAGTGAATCGATAGTATGGTGGATATGCTTATATATTAAAAAATCAATCGCTATTATGAAATTCAAACATTCCCTTCAAATTCATACTGATTGATTGCCGAATTCTACTGCATATGAGCTTTTTATCTAAGTTTTACAGTTAGATGCTTTTTTGGTCCTTGCAGCGATCGCTTTAACAAACATATAAATTACAGATAAATACAACATGAACAACGCCGAGACTGTGAGAGTCGGGTCTCGGAAGCACGCGTACGTCAGAGGCGGCTCGAGAGGAGCTTTTGCTCAGCCGACTGCGGATTCAGAGTCAGACGACAGCGGAAACACGGATTCGCTATACGCACAACAGCCCTATAGGCCAGGTCTCCATTCTCACCATCCTGGTGAGAGTAATTGTAATTATTCCTTCTTTTATTATTTCGCTTATTTAAGGGTTTTATTTCTAAACAATTGCCAGGTAATTGCACTCCAGTATGGACTTACAGCTGTCATGTGTCTAAAGTTGATACTCAGCTGAACGAAACTATGATAGTTGTGATTGGCATATTGAGTCGAGGTATTTTCCACTACTTCCTGTATTTTCCCCTACTTCCTGTATCCCCTACTACCGTTCGAGAAGTTATAGCTCATTATATAGACCCCTATGGCGAGATATCATCTTCAGTTAAGGGCGACTGGTGAGAAAGTTAGGCAAATGCTAAATAAATGTAAGTCCAAAATAAGCATCTCCACAGTTACCCAAGTGTCTAAGTGCCAGGTTATGCTAAATAAGTGTAAGTCCAAAATAAAGATCTCTTTAATTACCTAAGTGTCCAAATCCCACGCAGGCAATGGTCTACCTTAAATCATTTCCGCACAGGTAGCGGCCATTGTGTGGCAACCATGACTAAATGGGGCTTTGCAGCAAATCCCGAATGTGTTGGCAGATCACCCAGTGTCATGTGTACGGGTTTGATAGTAAAATCGTGGGCTTCGATAATTTAACTGTTGATGCAGTTTATTGTCGCACCTGGGAATAGATTTGAAGTCCAAACCGTATTTCTATTGGACGAACTATTAGGTGCCTAACTCTAGCAATTACCTATATATATATATATATATATATATATATATATATATATATATATATATATATATATATATATATATATATATATATATATATATATATATATATATATATATATATATATATATATATATATATATATATATATATATATATATATATATATATATATATATATATATATATATATATATATCACAATGATGGTGGTCTCATACTACTCCACCATCCAACAGCCGCTGGGTACACCGATGACTTCCAAACCTGTCTCTAGGCAGCGGGTAGTCAGATTTTGATGTCATCGGCGTACCCAGCAGCTTTCACTACGTAGACTCGTTTAAAACCGCCATCATGAACAGCTAAATGTATTCATTTAGCTGATAGCAACCATAGTGATTGATCTAATTTCTTTTACAGATACAGAAATGTAAAAAGAACGAGTTCCAGAGGACAATGAACTAAAAAGTATAGATGTGTTTAGCACCACTTGAAAAGACTGATTTTTCAACTAGCGACGTGTGCCAACGATTTATAAAATGCATAGACAACAGCGGCTCGGAGGAAACGAGATCTAATAATCAATTGCATATTGTGATAAATGGTATTAAAAATGGCCTCCAAAGGAATTTAAATTTTAAAAAAGGATCGACAATAAGTATGTACGTATGTAAATAGACAAACATGAGATATTTTGATGGGAAAAATAATAAAACAATGTGTTTTTAAAAGTCTAACTTTACTTATATTAGATAGTGCTATTGATATCGACATATTATCCGAATTGACACTTCTGTGTACTTTATATAATTTTCTCTAGTCACTCTAAATTGGTGTTACTTCTATTGAAAATAGATATTGTGTTTTATATCACTGTTGTTTCTTTTGTGGGTATTAAAGCTGGACGACCAGGAGAGTTTCTCGGATATGTGTCATTATGACATTTGTTTTAATCAGACTGGACACTATCCTCGTAGCATCTGCAAAAATCCCTGATTCAACAAACAATGTCTTTAGCCAGAGCTACATATGTACTTTGCCTAATGTCATTCTCAGTAGCGGCAAGTTGCTTCCTTTTCCTGTGTGTCATCATCTTAATTTTTATTCTTCGGGTACTGCTAATAATAAATAAATACAAATGCAGCTGCCATGGAATTCACTGACCAGAATCGGACCCATCATAACACTATTATTACACTTCTGGGGGGGTGAGCGGTGGATTCCGGACTAACGACCGGCTGTGGTAGTGAACACATCTTACCACCCATTCACTCCCCCTTTGAAGCCATGGAATTTGACATGCGGAAATTGTAATCTAACGAATGACAGCAAGGACTTTGTCATGGAGGTAAGTATGCCATCCTTGATCTGAGGCCGCCTTGCAGCTTGCCAGAATATGCGTAGCTATGCAAGGGGTATTGCTACAAAGGGGACAAAGAACTACTCTGAATAGCACAAACGAGCGGGGTTACTAGGGACTGGAAGTGTACGCTGGAAGGCATTTAAATAAAATCTCAGCATCTCTGGCATCCACTCATACTGCATTGAAGGAGAAATGTAAAATTCAGCAGGAACCAGCTTTGCATACTCACAGGACTCCTCACCGGTCACTGCGAGTTAAATAAGCATTTACAACGGATGGGACTATCTGAGACTGACCTATGCGGATTTTGCATTTAAGAAGCAGAGACATCGCTTCACTTTCAGTTTGGGTGAAGACTGCTAATGTAATCTATTAACAGACACTTGGGAAGACATATTCAAGATCGAAGTGTGATCGAAGAAATCGTTGCCTCAAAGATACTGGAGCTTGTAAAAAACACAGGACTGGGGAACGCATTTAATCTAAAGAATACATGCGTTGGAAGCTGGCTTATGAGTGAGGAAGTGTGTAGTAAAGGACTATCGAAAAATCAGCTGTTGCGAAATGACGGAACGACTTGATCATTAAGGGGTGTCAATTGCTAAGGGCAAATCCCTGGGAGTTATAACAACACTTGCAATTATGTCTCCTGGGGAGTAAATGCAAAGACAAACACAATCCACAGTCAAACTATGCCAACGGCTCATAAGAGTTCGAAACCTTATCGTGAGGCATTGAGAAGTGCCACCCGGAGGGTTGTGTAAGCGCTCTCACTACCAGATTTGGTCAGATTTTTCAATCGTCCAATGTCGTCACAAATTCAAGGTCACTTGCGCGGCCTCTACCTGACGCTAGTAGTAATGCAGATCGGTTTTTCTGCAGATCTGTGGCACTCTTTACCTGTTGAGCCGCTGGGGATCGGGTGGCCGACGGATCGTTTCTAAGGATAGTTGACGTCGATGAAGGATAGATAGCCTCAACGCGTTCCGAAACAGAATGAAAGCGAAAGCTGCTCAATTATGTTCCAAAACAGCGGATCCTAGGTATATTTTTTATTAAGAGATAAATAGAAATTGGCAGCCGCATAATAATTGAAGCAATGATTTCTGATCGACTGAAGCAATGAATCGATGAAGCGATTGAAGCGTAGATTATCGACTGCGAAATCCCATTTCAGGTAGCGTCTAGTGGGCTGGACTTAACGAGTTGCAAATCTCTCATTGGCAATTGTTAAACTTTAACTCAATTTGTATACGCACACTGCTGTACGTTGACTTTAATAAAAAAAAATAATTAAGATGATAGGTCCCACCGCAAAATGAATCATTTTTTGCTGCAGAAGCGTCAAATCCGTCACTTGCATTCTTAGAACTTGAGGGTTTTCAATTTTCAATCGGTCGTTTCTCTTAGCGATGGCGAGAAACTCTCCTCGTCGTAACGCAACAATGAACCTTAAGAGATCCTCTTCTCCTCGACCCATTTGAGCATAGTCCTGGCCATAGTATCGGCCTGCGGCCGCCCGGATGAGCGCAGCAGCGAGAGGGCTTCCCGCAGCGCCGAGGCGGGCAGGACGCGCACCGACTCGGAGCCCAGCCCGCCCGCACCCGCCGCCACCAGCTGCGCTATGCCGGCACAAGCACCGCGCTCTCCTTCCCAGAATTCAGGATTCGGGTCCAACCTGCGGGTTAACGACCAAATGATCCTTTAACCGCTAGAATGCCAATACCGCCGATCGGTGGTTTTCTGTTGTAACAATTCGCGGGCGGCCGATTTCCGTATTTATGCAGTTATATGTGGTAAAAGTCGCCTTCGTTGTATAAGTTACCATTTTATATTAGTATGCGTGCACTAGCACCACCTACAAACAAATTTTCGAGGTTTGAAAACATGCCGTCGTGAGTTTCATTCCCATGACTGGCATTCTAAGGGTTTATTACCCGAGGGGAGAGGTAAGTACTGTTACGTTCCAACATATAGTAAAAACCCATCAAGTGCAAGTTTTACTCGCGTGTCGAAAGTTCCCTCCTTACTAGCTTAATTTCTCAAGAAGTACGATAGTCCCAGAATTAATTTTAATACTGGATATTTTCACATTTTAATACAGGATACTTTCGGCAGTGCATCGGGTTCCAGCACCGCCTCCCGAAAAATAGGTCACGGAAACCAGCAGTAAGTGCAAATACTAAATAAAACAATGCCGACTGCCATCTACTAGCGGGCGCCCAAACGAAAGATAGTCTTTACGGATACTGAAGGCTCTCACCGGTTGTTCTAAAAAAAACATTTTTCCAAGAATTTATATCATGTCAACGACAGCAATATTTGACATCCAAATTTTGACTTTACTATGTTTTATTCAGACATGAACCCAGTAGCAATAATGAACACCAGAAAATATTTAATGAATCGGAATGCTGAATAATTTAATCACTAGCAGAATGGAATAAGTAATATACTAACGTCCACGAGTAGGCAGTGCCGGATTAGCAACGTAGCAAGAGTAGCAAATGCTACGGGCCCCGCGCATTGGGGGGCCCCGCGCTCCCACGCCTGCCTGCGCGTAAAATTATCGCTGCAGCCTGCAACAGGCCAATGGGTATGAAAATCTACAGCGGTTCTTAAAATCTTTATCACATTTCTAAAAGTGAGCGCTGGCTACACGACTAAATTATGTATCGCTCCACAAACACACGTAAGTAAGTTGGCAACCTAGCGAAACTAACAGGGGAAGTATCGACAATCCCACGGAGCGGCGCCGGAGCCGTCCATGATTTGCAATACAACTTTGCATTCGATCGCGACGTTAGCTCACAGCGCCGATCCGTAGATTTTTTTTCCGCACCTTCGTTATGTACATGATTTAATAAAATTATTGTACACTTACTAATAAACTATATACTATGTACCAAGGGGACGTCCGTTTATTAAGTACTAAGCTGAAAATGGTGGTGAGGGGGTCAGGCCAAATTCTACCAAATCTCTCGCTCAACGGGGGGGGGGGGGGGGGGGTCAATGGAAATCAGGCATACACAATATCAAATTATTGAAGTACAAACTTGTAATTAACGAATGTCATGCCCTCTGATATGTTCTCATTTGAAAATAATTAAAAGCTTGTTTTTATATTGTTTTTATTTATTATTTTATTTTGTGCTTTTTAGTTAAAATTCTCATTAACGCCTGCGGAGCCGCGGGCACAGTACGCTATATTTTATTGTCCCCATAACCAAGGGGGTGTAAAAAAAAAACAGCAAAATCGGGTTGGTACCGCATGCTTCTTCTGCCACACACATGACTCTCTTCTTTTTCTATACAGATGGAATCGAAGTAACGTAACGTAGCAGCAACATGAGCAGCAGATCTAGGGTTGGCACTACGCTTCTGGAAGAGCAAAGCGTAAAGCAAAAGATATAATGGAAAAAAAGAACCAAGCTTTTTTATCAAAAACCCATAGGCTGTCTGATTTTTTTAATGTTCAGAATGATGTCGCTGAATCTATAGAAATTGAAGCAGAAAATACAGAATTTGCATCGCATTGCACACATAGTAGCAGTACTACAGCTGTTTTCGATGTAGCCACATTTTCTACAAATGATATCGCAGTCGAAAGGACAGCAAATCCTAATTCAGCCATATCGTGTTCTAGTCAAAGAGACATTAAAAGCACAGCAAGTCCTTTCGATCCGGAGTCGTCATGTTCAAGCCATAGAGAAGTCGAAGGTGTGATACATGATTTTAATGTTGCTACATCTTCAAACCAAAAAAAAAATGAAAGTAAAATGTACTCCAACGATATTGGTGAATGGCCGTGCAATTTTGATAGAGATTATTGGATTGCGAAAGGAACCAGCGAACTGCAACATATGAACAGTAATTTTTTTGCTTCAAAGAAAATGTACGAAAAAGAAAATAAACCACGATTCTGTCAAAAGTCATTTTTCTCATAAAAACATAAACCAACGAATAAAATTCACGTCAGAGATTGGTTGTGTTATTCAGAAACCGAAGGGCGACTTTTCTGATTCAGATTATTCGTCACCACGGTTTACGAAGAAAAGACATGAAGAAAGAGCTCCGCATAGACAAGCAATAATTTCGCTGTTTAATCGTAAAAACAAGGGTGCGTGTATCGATTTTCAACTTATGAGCCAAATTGAGACAGAGCAAAAATATTGGCGAACACTCGAATATTGGCGAACACTGCTTAAAACGAATTATTGCAGTAATAAAGTTTTTAGCAGAACGAGGTCTTGCGTTTCGGGGTAGTGATGAAATTGTTGGCTCACCTCACAATGGATATTATTTAGTCTTATTAGAATTAATAGGCAAATTTAACATTTTCATGGCCCAACATATTCAAAGTCATGCCAATAAAGGAAAGGGACATACCTACTACATATTTATCAAATCAACATGCGAAGAGTTTATCCAACTAATTTTATCAAGCATACTGGACCAAATTATTTGCGAAATTAAGAGATGCAAATAATATTCAGTATCATTGGATTCTACTCCAGATATATCATAAGTAGACCAACTGACTCTGATAGTGCGCCCAACTGACTCTGATGTTATGCCATCTGGACCAGTGGAAAGATTTGTTAAGTTCTTGGACATGGAAGGCCATACTGCTGAACAACTCGCCGGAAGTTTACTAGATTTTTTTATGTAAAAATGGCATTGATATAAAATATTGTCGTGGGCAAAGCTATGACAACGCCAGCAATATGAGCGGAAAATACAGTGGCCTACAAGCACGAATTAAGGAAATTAATAATTACGCACAACACATTCCCTGTCTTACACATTCATTAAATTTGGTTGCTAAGAGCGCTGCAGAATGCTGTACAGAAGCAATAATTTTCTTTGATTTCGTTGAAAATCTTTATGCATTTTTTTCCGCTTCTACCTATCGATGGGGTCTTTTTACGAAAGCAGTTAAAGATACTGGTTACAAAAATCCGGTTTTGAAAAGGTTGTCGGATACTAGGTGGTGGGCCCGAGCTGATGCTACGAAACCACTTTTATATGGTTTTGCCACTATTAAGCAAGTTTTGGATGACATTTCCAATAACGTGGATCAAAAGGCAGAAAATCGTAATCAAGTTTATGGACTAGTTTCAAAAATGAATAAGTTGGAAATGGGATTAATGACAATTGCGTGGAACGGAATCCTAGAAAGCCTGCAAGCGACTAGTGCTTCGCCGCAGTCTTCCGATCAAGACCTAACACTGGATACGCTCTTTATGAATCGTTATATGGGTACGTCCAAGCTATGCGGTCGACATTTTCAGATATTGAGGCAAAAGCGAAAGACCTGACCGGCTGTGAAGAATATCAGCAACAGACTTCAAGACGAGGCAAGCGAAATACAAAGTACGACCATTTCAGCGGCTCTACTACACTCGACGAATTTGTTGAAAATCAAACACCCGGACAACGTTTTGAAATTCAGGTGTTTATTGTCATTATTGATAACGTACTGTCTGCTTTAGGTAAACGTATGAAATCATACCATCAAGTAAATAGTATTTTTGGAATATTTCGACAGTTAAAATATCTTACAACAGAAGAGATTCTGAAAAAAACTCCATTTATCGTCAGTGCTTACGCAGATGATTTGGAAGATAACCTAGGCGAAAAATTGGTGCAGTTCGCTGAGCTGTTCAAAACAGATGTGGCTGCTGCTATTGACAACAAGAAGCACGAGGCTCTGGAACTTCAATTTTATAAACTTTTAATGGATAATTCATTAGAATCGTGTTTCCCAAACGTAGAAATTGCCTTGCGCATTGACTTGTCCCTCATGATCACCAACTGCAGTGGCGAACGTTCTTTTTTATATTAAAGCGTATTAAAAATGAGTTAAGGAACACGATGGGCCAAGAACGTCTCAATCACCTCGCCTTGATGAATATAGAATATGATTTGCTCAGAGACATCGACATCAATATTGTTATTTCTAAATTTGCTTATATTAAATCCAGAAAAGTTTATTTGTTTGTTCTGAGCGTTTAAATGATTCACAAAAATAGTATATTTAGTCAAATAAATAGGAATCTATACTTATTTTGATTCACCAATATCTCAACTTATCCTGAAATATTGATTATAAATCAATTGATTGTCTGAATGTAATAATTTCTCATCAGTTTTAATTGTATAAGTTTGACATATAAGTTTGACCTTTTTGAGCGGAAACCTACTAGCTTGGCTGACAACTCGCTTTTCTAAAGCAATAGAATTTTTAGACTTTATAGAAAAATCATAAATCGATTCGTCAGTAATGTCACGGTATAATGCGTCCATGATTGTATTAGAGAAAATATACTAAATAAATTATTTAATAGTCGGGCTATATAAATATGTGTATCTGGGCTTTTTGTTGCTTATAAAAAGTTTTAACAATGTAGGTAATATAGGTCTATTGTATGAGAATATTAAACAATATTATGAAGTGAATTGTAGGCATTGCTCAATAAGGGGAAAAATAATAGGCACTGTTTATTTACTTTTGTTAAGCGGTGCATTTCCTTTTTTGTAATTATTATTAGTAAAGTATGAGTTTTTATTGTAATTTATTTAGTATTGATCTGTCGGTGTGAATTATATAAAAAATGGTCTGAGTTTACTTAGATTGTAGTTTTTGTCCACATTGCAAAATTTCACACAGTTTGTTAAAAAAGAAAATTGTACATATATGTATATTTTTTAAACAACCGCGCCACTGTTGTAAATATATTTTATTTTTGTATTTATATTGTCGAATATGATTGAAACTGTGATAGTTGAATAATTCCTCAATTTAATTTTTCTGCGGAGTTTTGGTCGTAGCTGTGGCGCCGATTTTTTTTATTTCTCTTTGTAAACATTTTTGGATTACACGGTACCTCCAAAAAATATATTTTATTACCTTGTTTTAGGAATAAAAGGGATGTATCAAAAAGTTCTATTTTATTTTACACCCTAAACTTAAGAACCTAAAGCAAACCAAGGGCCTTTTGAAAGAATTTGCTACGGGCCCCGCGCTGGCTTAATCCGGCACTGCGAGTAGGTACATAAATATGTCTTTAACACAACCTTTTATTTATTTCTATTATTTTATTCTGGACAGACAGCTCTGCTGATACATCCAAATCAGATCTTGTAAAGCTAAATAAACAATATCAACAATATTTAAAAATAGACAATATAAACAATGTTGCCCTCCTATTTGTATCCAAGTTTTTAGATACAAATCGAGTTTTAAATTAATTGACAGAGCTTACACCAATCACTTCAAATAGTAATTTATTCCACATATTCATCACTCTATTTTGCAGAACGTTCTTAAGAGGATTAGATTTAAATTTTGTACGGTTGAGTTTTTTGTTGTGACCTCAAAGATTTGTGTTGACGTTGAATTTATAAATATTCTCTCTAGCCCAGGTACTTCGTAACAATGTATTAGAATTTTATAGGTCTCAATCAGGTCCCCTCTTTGTCTCCTTTGTTTGAGAGTAGTAATTCCAAGCGATCTTCATAATTGCTGGATCCTGTTTGGTTCTATTCGACGATGTAAGCTTGTATAGTGAACTCTATATTACAAAAGAGTATATTTTCCGATTACCTTTCCGAGTCAAGGGGTAACAAAACTACAGTAAAGTGTAACACTCTAAGGAGTTAATAGTGAAATAAACAACAGTGGCTCGTTTAAAATAATAATTATAATTTACACTTACATTACAACATAATTACTCTGTTGCCCTCCTATTCCCTCACTTTAGTCATAGTCATAGTCATAGTCATAGTCAAAAAGCAAAAGCGGGCCAAACTCGCACATGAGGTGCAGGGGAGTTTCATCTGCCTCTTGGCAGAACCTGCACATTTTCGTGTCCCGGAGCTTGAGGTTGTACATGTGTTTGTTGAGGCCACAATGCCCCGTGAGTGCCCTCACCAATATGCGTAGATTGTACCTATTTTTAGCGATAAGGCCTCACGGGCAGTCTTACGGTCGTAAGCCTTAATTAGATTAATTGAAATGATTCAAACCTGGCGGGTTGTTCCAGTGGTCGACGGATTGTTTTAAACATATTTTTTTGAGCATTAGGTTTGTAAGGGTTTTTGGTACACCACAGCAAGGTTCAGGGCCGTATAACGTTCCCTTTGCTCCCGTCTTAGCAAGTTCGTTGGCTTTTTCATTTTCCTCGATTCCTGCATGGCCGGGAACCGATCTTAGAATTACCCTGTTCTTTATGCCCGGGGAATTCGGTAGTGATACGCAGTTTTGCACCAGCTATGAATTAATGGTATTCAAGGCTAGTGCCATAAGAGATGCCTTGCTATCCGAGTGGATATAGCACCCATATAAATATATATAAAGGCGGTGACAGGCAACTTTTACCGCAGTGGAAGAAGAAATAGAGCCGATAATTAGACTAATACGGAGATCGACGGTGCGAATCGGCACAACAAAAAACCACCAAATGGTGGTAATGGCGTCCCAGAGGTTAACGGAAAAATTTTAGAAGCCAAAGTTTTGTTTTTTTTTAGTAAGACTAGGTACTTGTTAAATTGATTAATATTATTATTTTTCATTTCTTTATAAATTGGTAATGTAATTATATGATATTGAGTATTTTAATTTTGATTATTTAAATTGTTACTTTTTTTATTTATTTTATTTTATTTTTTTAATTTTTATTTCATTAAATACTGGTGTTCTATACCCAATATGTGCCTTTTAAAAACCAGGTTAAGAAATATCCTCAGGATTTGTAGTTTTATTGCATAGTCTTTTCTATTTTCAGTTCAAATGTTTTTTATTTGGCTATTCCTTGTATGGACAGCTGCAAATAAATAATTTATTATTCCTCTCGAAGTACCCTGAGACCCCGTGTAAGCGGTGTTTTTGTGTTGGTAAGGCATTTTTGATTCTTTGTATGAAGTTGAGCAACTCTATATATTTATCTACTGCGCCTTCGGCCTACACTAAATATGGCAACCATCATCATAGTAAAATTCCTCAAACCTGTCAAGCATATGAAAAGCTCTCGCCGCAACTACGAAGTCGCCCATCCTGTAGCTGTCGTTGGCGATTATCTGGAGCAGGCTGAAGCAGTCGGGAGTTCCGTTTAGCTTTAAGGAAATGTCCCAAGCGAGATGGCCGCGTTGGTTCATCACGTAACACCGGCAGAGGCAAGCGATGTAGGTGAAAGTATTCTTTATGTGATCTTCCTTAACGGAGAGCAGACATTCTTCAGCTTCGCGGTAGTTGCCAGTTGCTGTTTTTGCCTAAAAAGGAATATATGTTGTAACGAATTAATGATTTTTCACTGATTCACTGATTTTCACATCACTTGAGGGATGCAATAGCTTCATATTAGCATTAAATATATATATGGTATTTTATGCTCATGTGCGTTTCCTACATTTACTGCGATTTGGCAATCCTTATGCCTGGCGAAACACAGATGGAGCTGATAGCATTGACGGCGAAACTTATAGCAATTTATTTGATCATCTAAAATAATGTTGATAATGAATGATTTTTATAAAGGACTGTTTGATTGTAAAAACCCAATAATGACAACCAATAATGACAACAATAATAACAATAATAATATTCATTAAAGAGGGTTCTGCTAACAACTGCGCTAAAAATCATAATTAGATTTTCTTTAACACTCTAAAGATGTAAAAATGCATTGTGAAAGACTCATATATCACCAGTAACATTTTTTCCCTTCTTTAAAGCTAAAAAGAAGCATAACCGTTTTACAAGGACATCTCCAAAAGAGCTTCTGCTCTAAATAAGCATTTCTAACTCCTATTATAACATATATCATGACCATGTTGTAAATTGTTTGAGTAGTAACAACTAATTAGCTGTATAGCTGTATATGTCTTCAAAAATATTTCTAAAATAAAATCATTTGTATTCGCTAAATACTGAAAAATATCGAAGGTGTAATTAATCAAAACTAAGAATATACTACACATTATCAATAAAATTGCAAGGGCAAGGGACATTGAACTATTTATGATCCCATTAATTTAATTAAAGATTCGATCAAACCTAGCCTATCTCCTACTTCTTAAGATGTCATTAACTGCCATCCTGCTGTACTGTATTATATGAATATTATATTATACCATACTATTATTCTATTATAATTTGTTAGTATCTATTATAATTTGTTATGCAAGCGTTGTAAGCTATTCATAGGATAGGAAATTTGTTTTGTTTAAATATGTTTTAAAAATATTATCATGAATTTACTATCTGTAAGTATAATATGTAAAATAAAATAAATAAATAAATAAATACCTTCTTATCACAGATTTGACATAAAAAGCATAATAAAATTAAATGACAATGTCGGACTTCGTTTTTATTTATTTCACAGGAAGGACTTCGCGGATATTGCTACACGAATGGAATCGTGACATAAAAGAATCACAATCGCCACTAAAACCATTAAAAGACGGATTATTAGTGTCCCTGGGACGCTTTGGTCACTTTATTGTGATATAAAAAGTTAAAAACCACTTATATAACAACAAATTATAAAAAGGACACAGATATATCACAAATATGTATCGGGATAGTCCTAGGCAGAGCAATGTATCGCCATTGATTTTAAATCAATGGTATCGCTAAAACGTTCTAAATGAGAGGCCTTTCCCGCGTTGCATATACGTTTTTAACAAACATATAGGATTTTTTAAAAAATCAATCGGAGCTGACATGGAATTCACCGACCGAAGTCGGGCCCATCATATTTTATTATTACACTTCTGGGGGGTGAGCAGTGGACTCCAGACTAACGACCGGCTGTGATAGGTTTAGGACAGCTATCTTGCCACATAAGAGCGTTCACTTTACCACCCATTCCCTACCCCTTCGAAGCCATTGAATTTGAGATGCGGAAATTGCGGTTTTAGATCATTTTTCAAGGAAGAAGTTGATTTTTTCCTGGAGAGACCAAGATCTTTACAAAGGTGAAACCGAGATTAACCCTTCAGGCCTCGGCCCCTCAGCCGATTCAAAAGTTGATGTCCCAAAAATTTTTTGTAAAAATTAGTAAAAAATTGAAATATGACACTGTCTCACCAAAACATTAATTACTGCCAAACAACTGTACCCATAATTAAAATAAAATATATTAACATAATAAAACGTAATGTCGTTTGTCTTATTTATTTATTTATTTTATAAGCAAATCAACATTACAGTTTATACCATTGCATTGATATGCAATATACACATAAATATAAAAAAATATAGAATTCTTAAAAGTTTAAATAAGCGTTAAATACAAATACATGCATTAAGAATAGAAAAACTTACAAACTTACAGTACATAAAGAGTGAAAACAGTTTATATTATTCTGACATTAACAAGTAGCCCAATGCCCACACCTTGAAGAGATGCGGGCTCACTGTAAAAATATCAAAGTCTGACACTGTCGAACATAGCGCATGTATGTGCCACATAAAATAAAACAAATTAAATTAAAATAAAATTGAAACGGGGCAGTCACGCTGAATCGTGTTGTGGCCGATATCGGCCAATTGGGGCTCTAGGGGTTAAGCTGGCAGGCCACGAGCGCCAACTTCCACCGCGTGAAGGTGAACAGTGAAGCCGTTCTGGATAAAAGCAAAAAAGGCGAGATAACAGTATTTATTTAATTTGTACTCCTGGTCTTTTGGGATATTTCATTCCCATGAAACAGTTAATTCTACGATAAGAGCCATCTTCCGGGATAGAGAGTAAAAAGTTATATCAGGAATTAGGGCTGTGCATCCTAGACTTTTAGGGAATTTATACTGCTTAGAGACTGAATCGACCTCCAGAATCCAATCTGAAGCTTTCTCGATTATTGAGAAAGGTTTGTAGTGAAATGTTTTTTGCCTTTAGAGCCATCCCGCACAAACTGTATTGGGGGTTTGGAGGGTACTGTCAAACCCTTGTTGGCACGAGCCACTGAGAGGCTAATTACCTCGCGAATAACAGCAAGGACTTTGTCGTTGCGGGAAATGTACAGTCGTTGATCTAATGCCACCTTGCAGCCAGCTAGAATGAACACCATTCTAGCTGGCTGCACACCAGCTACAATGACTCCCGAAAACATTCTTACAACAGATATACAGCTACGTTTTGCTAATTGTGTAGGAACTTAGCTGACTGTTTCTTTGTCGACGGATTGCTCTCCTAGATGAGGTCTTAATTATTCAATCTGTTGAAGTCTTAATTATCTGCCGTCGACTCCATTTTTCAAAATTAAAAATCATATCCATTTTCCAATAGGACCACCTTCTCTATGTTGGCCCGAAAACTTTCTACTTCCCTATGTAATTCCAAATTAATAGGAACCTTTTTGGCACTACTATCTATCATTTGTCCACTCTACAGTGCACAAAGGAATTCTAAACTGACCACTTTTATATAGAGCAACTTAGCAATTTACCTGTCCATAGTTGAAGTTGAAGTTGTCATCGTTGGCAAAAAAGCTTTTTATAGAGTTAAGATAGACGAGCACTTCGTCGAACTGGTTATAGAGAAAATAGGAAGATGCCATACATTGCCTTCCGGGAATCGTATCGCATTCACTCGCTGAGCTGCCTACTATATGCAAGCATTGCTGTGCTGTTTTTAACTGTTCTTCCTGTAATTTAAAAAGGGAAAGTCACACAATACGAATAGATTAGTGTCATAACAGAATCCACTAAAGCAGCAGATGTTTTATTATATGCCGATTCAGTGATAATAATGTCGCCTTAGGTATAGCTAATAATGTATATAGACTTACGGATCCACTTTCCTGTCCGAGAGTGGCATAGATGATTCCCTTCAGTATGTACTCTCGGGGAGCAGCCGGCTCCAAAGAGTCCAGAAGTTCTCTGGCGGCCTGAGGTTCGTGAGCTCTGAGTCGCCACACAGCCAGGTTTAGCCGAGCCTCAGTTACTATGTCGACGAGTGGTGGTAATATCTGAAGAACATAAAAGGGCCAGACTCAGACACGATGGATTATAGTGCAAGTGATAGTGAAGATAATGAGGAACTGCAACTATTACAAATTCTCTACAATATTTTTTTTTGGATCAAGGTAAATTAATCGCATTCAATGCCCTGACAAAATATCAACAGACAGATAGGTTAGGCTATCAAATGTAAAAAAATCTAGATAGGATAATTATTTGAAGGTTATACAAGTCTAAAGTAAGAAAAAGTTATATGTATTCACTTTAGCAGTGGTTTTTAAACAGTGTGCCGCTGCACAATGGTGTGTCTCGAGTATCCTCCTAGTGTACTGCCAGGATTTTGAGTTATTCTTTATCAGGTAAGGAAATGCAACTTTTACATTTATGAACCAACTCAGCAATGAAACTTAGTGCACAAAATTGGCTTTTGTAACAAATTTGTTTTGAAAATCTATCATTTTTATTTTTCAAAAAAGACTAGGTATCTACAACTATCATATATGTAGGTAGATACCTAAATTTCAAAATGGAAAACCATGGTATAAAAAGAAATAGTGGCAATAGTGTCAAATTAAAAGACATAACAAAATAAACCAATAATAATCGTACTAAAAGAAACAAAAAACTTAACAAAAGAAATTTTAAAAAACTAAAAAAAAATGTTAAATGATCCACTAATTAAATTCTCACATAATTTGGAAATAATACCGTTCCAAAGTCAACTTAACAAGTAAACAGCCTGAAGCGTATAAAAAATCCTATCAATATTGTAAATAGCATTTCATGCCTAAACTGTTTAAATTTAATAAACAAATAATATTTAAACTTCAAACGATTCAGCACAGCTCTAGAAGTCGTCCAAAGTATAGAAAGCATGTGTGTATGCCAATCTTTTTTTTATAAAGCTCTCGGATATTTTTAACTCCAAAAGTCTAGTTTATAGAGGGAGGCTGTTAAAAACCTTAAAGCTAACGTATTTAAATGATTTTTGTGATTGTGTTAGATGCACTGTGGGAAGGGCAATATTTAACCAGTGGCGAGTGTCATGGGTGTGGTGATCACCATTTAGTTCACGTTTTGTGACATTGGTTCTCGCATAAATTACGCACCAAAGAATATATTCAGCTACCATAGTTAATATTTTATATTTTTTAAAGTACGGAACGCAGTGAGTACGCCTGTCCCGCTCGCATGAACTAATTCCCATTTTAATTCACGAAGAAACGCAATCAGGCCCAAACTATAAAATAATATTATGCTTTTCTATGCCATCTGTGTAAATAATCTCCCATCCCATATTTCTATTACTTAATTTTCTCATCACAGTAACAGTGTGGATGCTGGCTCCCAAGTCTACAAATAAAGGACGCCCAAAGACAAAAAAAAGAAGAAAAAAAGCGAGCGAATGTTATGGACAGTCGGAACAGACTGCAAAAATATCCTGCATATTATTAAAAAATAAACCTTAAGGGCTCCGTCTCCATTCTTGAATACCACAAGATTATGTTTCACAAGATCCTGTCCAAAAGAGTGCTGCTCTGATGATATGCTCTTCAGTTCGGCTTCGGCTGCTTTTCCATTGTATAACCTAAAATTAATTAACAATTCATTCTTATTGCACTTCAAATTGCTAGCCGACACGCGGAACCTATCGCGAATTGTATAATGACCCTCAGCGCTTAATTTTATTTTTTTATATACTTTTATACCCCCACAGTAACGGCCCAACTTAATGTCTAACGACAATTATCTTAAATGCAGCCGGATTTTTATAACATTACGAGGCAGTACTCAGGCGGTCACCTATCCAAATAATGATCACGCCTGAAGCTGCTTAACTTCGGTGATCTGACGAAACTTCAGCAACTTTTTCTCTCTAGTATACCTGCCTACCTATTGGCTTTATACCTTTGTAATTTTTTGGTTCTGTTAAACTTGATTGCTTCTCTCCATTCCAGTCTTCAATCTAATAAAGCTAACTTACCGAAACAAGTTGCACGCTTTGAGATTGACAGCTATTGTCGAGTCGGGGTACTGATTAAGATAAACGCTCAAAACCTCTTGCGAGACATCATAGTAGTCCAACTTGTAGTAGCAAAGTGCGACGTATATGTTCAAAGCTAATAGCGTTCTGAAATTATAATAATAGTCTTTTTATTTTTCACACACTTAACATAGTTTACATCATTTCATAATCTTAACTTATAAATCAATAGAATTACACTTTTTTATTGAAGGATATATAGGCTCATTGGAAGTAAAACATTTTAAAAAATCAGAAATAACTTAGATTTTAGAGTTTCAATTAGAATTTTAGTTTTAATGAGTATTTCAATAAATACGTTTTTTTTTAATTAGGAAATTTAAGTGGGAAGAGACAATTGATGAAGAAGCCTGGATTACGGTATCAAATAGAGTTGTCAACTACAACGGGCGAACCCGTCACCACAGGAAGAAGTTGCTGGACCTGATACACGAGTGCCAAATCGGCACTAAAGAGGAAAATATTATGCTCCTAAATATTTTCCTCAAAACGGACCTACCACGACGTGCCTCGAGTAAAGGAGTGTAAGATTGTTCTTACACCTTCTAAGAATCCTGCCCCAGGGTGAACAGCCCTTAGACGCCATATGCTCGAAAGCCGGACCAATGGACCCGGCTCACACGAAGCCCCACCTAACAGTACGAGAAGTGGAAGGAGTCACAGGCCTATATTTCATTTTTATTTTTTATTTTATTAATTTTAGGAATCTTACAGCTAGGTATACGGTTATTACAAATTAATATGTATATAAGGCCAATTACAAAGTTCCACAAGTAAAAATGTATGAATAGATATATGAAAGGGGGAGAAAAAAAAAGAAAAACAAGTAGACTAAGAAAAAACTAAACAAAGTAGAACAAAGGATTAGCCAAAGAAGGCGTCAGCCAGTAACTTCTTGAGCTGCTGGACTGACATATTAAATAAGTCAATGTCATATTGGGTAGCTACATCATTGAAACTTTGGCTTGCTCTCAATAGATAACTGTTTAGCCTGTAATTGGTGTTAGCTCTGGGGATAAACAGGGTGCATGGTCTTCTGATCGGATCAGCAGAGACCCTCAACCCAACCTTCTCCAATAAATCCGGGCAGTCAACTGAGCCATTTGCTATCTTCAATAGGTAGGCGACATCTGCAATATGGCGTCTTGTGGCTAAAGGTAAGAGGTGAAATTTACAGGGCCTGTCGACCGATATTCGACAACCTCAGGAAGTTTTAACGATTAGTCATTCTATCTCCCGTGAAGTGAGCGCAGAAGACTTGGACAAAACAGTCCACCGTCAAGCTCCGCCAAATGCCCGTAAGAGGCCAACGCCTTGTCTCAACGCCAATGGCTTACACTCACGCCCTTACTTCCAACTGCAACCAGATTCTTCAGCGACTTTTCCTTACGAAGCGGTGAAACGGTGTATACCAAATCTATCGCGGACCACGGCATCCTTTGCCTGGTTGTTCACCCAGGATCGGTTAGCCGATGGTCGTTTCAAGAGCAGTCGCCGTAAGGTCCGCAACCACCCCCGCTCTATAGGAAACAGTACTGCTTCCAGACTCCCCCGACTGTTAGTCAGAGTGCACAATCGATTGGCTTACGCCACACGGTGCGCACACCGTCCAGGAGCGCCGGAAGGTTGATTCCTAGGGGAAACTAGCCCTATGGCCAGAGTCCTGCCCGGGCTCGCACTTCATGCGTGGAGGTCGCTGGATGGGTGTTGACCCGTGAGTGTGACCAACCCTAAACAGAATGGGTCTTCGTGGCCAACTCAGCAAGGGCCCATTAGCTCCCAAAGGTATCAGTCAGTCTCGATATTATGAATAAAACGACAATACCTGTTCTCCGATAAAAGTTTCTTGTAGATATCGATGGCCTCTTGGTAGTGGCCGCGGAGAAAATGTATTGATGCCAGGCAGAGCTGGTCTTCTATGACATTATTGAGCTTCTGATGAAACTGCATGACCTCGTCTTCACTCTTCAGCTTGTGAGCGAGGTGGAACTGTAACCGGGTCTAAAAAAGGCAAGTCATACATTAACAATAGAGGAGGAGACACTTTTGAGTTGTAATCTACTACGGACGGAATCCTCCCCCAGGAAGGTATAATGATATATAACCATTCTATCAACTGTGGGGTGAATGCAGAGACTTAAGGACAAGACAGTCCACCATCTAACTAGGGCTCCTCTGCAGTTGGACCATATGAGAATGAGAGTCTAACGCCTGTGAGACTCCAACGCCGTACCGCATGGCACTGGCAAATGAATGAATAGGGAATTTTCCCGTTCTCCCGTCTCATCGCAGGTTCAAAGTTGCTTGCGGCCTCTGCCTGATCTTAGCGGTAATTCAGTTCGAATTTATCACAGACCATGGCGTCTTTTGCCCCTCTTTCACATGGGATTGGGTGGCTAACGGATCGTTTCAAGAGTAGCTGACATCAGGGCAACAACCACCTCCGCTGCTTAGGAAATGTTTAATATTATTTCCAGACCCCTCCGGTTATTCTCCAGAGTGCACAGCCGATTGGCTGACTCCGCACAATGTGCAAAACGCTTAGCAGAGCCCGAAGGTCATCCCCTAAGGATCTGATCCACCTGCCGTGATAGGAGTCCTTTCCAGGGTCGACCGTCTTTGAGGAGGCTACCGGATGGGACTTAAACCGTGACTTGAGCCGACCAAAGATAACGAGCAGGTCATATGGCCCAACTGCAAAAGAACCGTTAGCTGCCGAATGAAGCGGAGGAGACAGCGAAGAACACAGCTGTGCATGTCTCATGTGGCTCGATTTTTGTAGATCGTTGCGGAATCGGAGAACAAATGCAAATAGATCCATCATTGAATTCACTAACAAGGAATAGAAAAATAGGTCAATAATATCTATACTATCACATAAGCCCTAGATCTAAACACACTACCTTAGCTGCCTGTTTATAATGAAACAAATAAATAAGGAGCCATATACATCTGCCTCATTCAGAGAGATGAGGTCGAATTGACCTCAAAAATCCAGTCTAGATTTTTTTTAATTGACCCATATTTAATATTATAAATAGGATAGAAACGAATTTACGGCGTGAAATTTGTAGCACCCGACACCCGTCAATTCCATACTTAGTAGGCTACTTTATTAAATATATTAAATTACCATATACACAAAGAGGATAATTTCGTTGTTACACGTAAATTCCATTTGTCTATGATTTTTACAAATGCTAATTGGTATGTAAGAGCACTCTACGAAAGTGCTCTGACATCTCATGCTTATGCTTATGAATTGTTTTGGGCAAAATGATTTTTGCTATTCAAGACGTCCAACATGAATAATTTGCCTCCGCAGCCACATTGAAACACGGTTTCTCGCTCTTATAGAAACCAAGCAGCGTTGCGCCTGTCTATTATAAGGATGGATGCCCATCTGGAGTGTTGATTGCATTATGCAACAGTATGCCCACCTAGAAGATGTTGCCAGTAGAAAACCAGGTGGGTTCCATAAAAAGACACGAGTATTGAGGGTAACAAAATGTAGCACCTACCTTTAAAGAACTATTAGGAGCCAGATTTGCTGATTCTTGGGACTCGTTGTACATACCTTGATATAAAAAAAACATAATTCTATTATTTAATTTCAAGAAATTCAGTTAAAAACAAATTGTTAAGAGGCTGTACACGAAATTTTGCGCATTTCGTAAATTTACGTAATTTTGCAGATGTGAATTTAAGTTGTGCAAAGATATCGTGATCAAATATCGCATCGCCATATGAAAAATATTTAAAAATGATCATGCGTGTAAATCATGCGTGAATCTTGGCGCCTACATCGGACCTAATAGCTTCGTGGCTTATATTCACGTCGTAAGCGCGCGTAGTTCTCTTAGGAGCAACTATATTTATCTGGAAGAATACTTGGTGCAGTCTATAAAAGAGATGAATGTTCCTAAAATAACCACCTAGAGGCTTTAAAATGGGCGATTAAAAATAACACACACAATATTTAATATCTTTATAATAACAAACACAAAAATTTTATTTAATTTTTCCATGTTACACTTACCTAGATAAAAATAGCACACGGCAATATTGATATCAATATCGTCAGCAGATTCATTCTCCGTCTTGAGCTGCTCGTAGATCTCAAGCGATTTAGAGTAGTTTCCGAGATGGAAGTAGCAAAACGCTGACCATCTCTCTAAAATCACTCTAGATGATGCGTCGTTTTGGATGAACTACAATTAAAAAACAGAAAAACAAACATATAAGGATCTCGAAGAGAACTGATAGGCGATGTATATATAGGATATTTGCTAGTATTCTCTAAGGTAAAAGAGGTGAATGTATTTGTTTTGGAATCTCGCTGCTGTGCAAAGCAAAGCACCAATAAATATAAAAACAAGACTACTTAAAAGCTTATGAATCGCCACAAACTTTCAAGCGACCTATGTATTTGTGCGCTGGTTTGGACAGTATCGGCTATTCACCTGCTTTGGTTACCGAAAAGCAGCAATCGTTTGTAACTTTATGAAATAAAGAAATTATGCAAAATCTCATACTTAAAAACCTTATGTCATCCTGGCCCGGCTTGCCGACCACGACGGTATTCTTGGAAATCGTCAAACGCTCAAATCAATCCAAAAACTCTTTATTGTATACATAATACATACAAAGGCAGACTCACCCCACATGTACAGTCAACTAATAGATATGATGGAAAGAATTGTCAGGTGGCATCTTAACCCCTCAGGCCCCGATTGGCCGATATCGGCCACAACACGGTTCAGCGTGACGGCCCCGTTTTAATTTTATTTTAATTTAATTTGTTTTATTTTAATATGTTTTATTATGTTAATATGTTTGATTTTAATTATGAGTACAGTGGTTTGGCAGTAATTAATGTTTTGGTAAGACAGTGTTATAATTCAATTTTTTTACAAATTTTTACTAAATCTTTTTGGGATATCAACTTTTTAATCGGCTGAGGGGCCGAGGCCTGAAGGGTTAAGAGCATTTAATTGACAATTTTATGAAAAAATACAAACTAAAGAAATTTTAAATATAAAAATTATAATTATTACTTGATTTTCAAATGATGATGTCATTTCAGAATGGGAAAAGAAAATAAACATCTCCTATAATTAAAATATTCAACACCTTAATAGCTAATATATATTATTACAAAAAATCGGTTGTCTGTAAAGTTGGTTTACTGACGATAGTTGAACGTGACAACGTCATAAGAAAATACTGATGGAATGGTTGCATTTTGCAAAAGAAAATTTTAATTTTATTTGTTTGATAGATATTTTGTATGGATATAGAGAAGGAGGTAAATGGAAATCACAATTGAATTGATCAAGTTTTATATAACTGGACAAACATTTATGTTTTAATTTTTTGAAATCATAGCTACGCTCGATAATTATTTCGATCGAATAGTAAAGCCACCGATTTTTTACTCATCGTGAAATAGTTCTGTTAACTTATTGTTATAGTTTTGTCAATTATAGCATAACCTACAATCGCTGCACTAGCGGACCGATGCTATTTATTTTAATGATGAAAGCACGAATATTCGACAATATATCACTGAACATATATTTAATATCGAAAGAATCATTACCTTTATCGCCGCAATTATCGTTGCTATAAACAATTGACACCACATTCACTTTTCACTGGACTTCATACTTGACGAAAACATGTAAATGTATTATTGTATAGCAGCTGTCCACGCAGACGCATCGCTCACTCAAGTAGGAGAGAGACAGATGTCGAACGCTGCCGAACGCGGAGGCCGATTGTGCCTCTTTGTCGCTCGTTCCGAGCTCTCGCTTGCACTTTAAGCCTTAAATGGAACGCCTCAGAGCGAGGTAACGCCGCATGAGTCATGTTTTTTCGTGCGTGCAGCCGGCTCAATCAAATTATAAGACGTTGTCACGTCAAAAAATATTTCTAGGAAATTGACATTCCTTCGGTTTCTTAACAGTAATAATGGCTGGAAAATGTGCCAGTAATAATGGCCAGTAATAATGCCAGTAATAATGGCTGGAAATGGCAAAGCTGAGTAAACTGCTAATTTTCCAATCTTCTTCCTCTTGTCGATGTAATAAATTATAAATCTTCTTCCAAGGCAGAGCAAGACTGGTCCAAAGTACGCAAGATACGCAACGCATTCTTCTTCTTCTTCTTCTTCATCAGCGAGCATTCAGCCTCTCCAATCACTCTCCATCCGGATCGGTTGTCCATATCTCTCATCCAGACAGGTCCAGCTGTCTCCTTGATGTCATAAGGTTGTACTGTTCATCATGATTGGAGGTATTTAGCCCGATACCCGCCACGTCGGCCACACGTCTTGGGGAGCTCCACACTTTCAGGAAAATATTTCCATTTCCTAGGCTTGTGGCAACCTGATCGGGTTACTGAACCGCCGAATTACACTATATGCACTAAATTTATTATTTAATTATTATTTATTGTTGAGAAAATTTCAAAATATATGTTGACGCTTAAAATTTAAATTTCGAATTTTTTTGACATTATGACATCTGAATTAAATTATGACCATTAAAGTTGCATGAAAACAGAGGACTTCGAAACACGCTTAGCATATGCACCGCTGTCACAGGCGGCCCACACAAAGTTGACCTGCAATATCCAGATTGGCGTGGAAAGGTGGAGGGGATGACAGTACGCCGTCCCACACGTAAGACCCACATCAGGGCATGGCCATAAAAATAAGTACATAAGGAATTGCTTTTTTATCATATTCCAATTCCTGCATTAATGTATTGCATTCTCCAAACTTTTCTCTTTGTCTATTTATCTCATGAATCCAATATCTTCTATTCTTAACCTTTTTTTTTTTTTTTGGGACTTTCATTAAACTTTGGAACAAATGGGGCATTAAAAATAATAAACTAAGTAAATTGTTCTGAAGCTCATTCTCAGAATCAGAAAACATATTATACAGCGGTTATACACAATAGAACTGCATCTTCTGTGAAGCGATAGCAGCTTCTGATCCCGTATATACGTTGCATACGTGGGATAAGTGTGCACACCAATGTGGGTCCGTTGCGTCGTATACGACGCATATGTGGGAAGTGTGTCCCTACCCTTACTCCTCACACACCGAGCTTTGAACGGGATGCTCGCTTGGACTATTCGTCGTCCACTTCACACATTTGAGGAATAGAACAAAGAAATTTTACACACGCTGACGCATCTCCATTACAAAATGTTACTGTACTATAGTGGCAGTCACACTAAACTGTTATTTTACCCGAAAACATACAAAATACCTCTATCAATGTCAAAGCGCCAGTGTAATCACGTTTTTCCAAAAAATCTTCAATTTCTGGTATAATCCTTTTCGACCCCAATGACTGTCCATGTTGGGAGATATCTGTCGCCGGTTTAGACCGTGAAATTATCTAAAAATTGAACCAATGTAATAGAAAACAATAAAAACAGTTTATAAAATAAAGAATCAAACCATTTCTATATTTCCGACACCGAAATTTTATTTTCGTGAGTAATGACAGATAGAGAAATTGTTTTGAAAATAGCGGTTTGCTGGTTGCTAGGCGACAACACTGACGACAACCAGTGTTGCTAGACACTATTATTATTATTTTATTGCTAAAACATTGAGGGTCCCATCAAACTTGCAGAAGGCAAATTTGCAGACGGCAATCTTGCAGACGGCATTCTTGCAGGCGGCAGTTTTGCAGAAGGCAATCTTGCAGAATGCAGTTTTGCAAATGTCAAAATGACCTAACCTAACCTAACGGAAAAACTTAAAACATTTTTTTTTTAATAACCTAACAGAAAAACTTAAAAACTGTACTGAAGGTTGCCGCCTGCAAGGTTGCCGCCTGCAAGGTTGCCCCCTGCAAATCTGCCCTCAATAAATTTGGAGCTGTCAAAAGTGACATTTGTGCAAAATTGCCGCATGCAAAACTGGCGCCCCCAATGAAAAATGGATTTTCTTTCATAAGTTGGCAAGCGTAGCTGTCATTACAACGCCGCCACTTTCAAACACCTTTCAAACGTCTTTCAAGCGAAACACCAATTAAGTTTGTGCGAAACACACTGATCATGGCGAAACAGTCGAGTAGTCGGCGAATTTTGCCAAAATTATGTATATAATCCGAAATAGTTTGTGAAAAAGACGGTGCGAAATCTAAATATGATATTGTTTGAAAAGTTGGCTAGTCTGGCGGTTTTTACGCAAGCGTAAACCGCTCATTGCCTAGCAACGTCTGCGGCCATTGTCAAACATTTAAGTACGTTTTCGTTTCGAGTAGAAGAATATCCGAAATTTTGTATTTTGCAGTGATGGATCACGAAGATGGCGATAAAGAATCCGAAAGCGGTATGTCACATCTTAAATATCGGCGCATTGACTCGTTTTTTCATTTAATTACTTATTCCTAATTAATTAATTTCATACAGATGAATTTGGCACATTGTTGAAAAAGTGCACAGCAATGTATGACATAGCTATTTGTTCTGCTTGCAATCTGCCGGTACCAAAGCATCGATGCCGTTGCGGTGATTCTGAAGACTTGGCGTGCCACTGTATCGACGAAGAACTTCTCCGGCTTAAAGATCTCGAATTTTGCGAATGTCCAGATAATTTCGAAGTGAAGATTGTCCAAATGCAGCTTTGTCAGTGTGGAGGAACTAAGTGTATATGCGGAAAAGGTCTGCATTGTACAGAAGTCGATGATCGGGAGAAGTTATCTAAAAAAAGGTAAGAGTTCTTCTTAGTAAAATTGCAGTATTGCATGACCAGCCCTATAGTAACTGGGGATGTTTTGTATCTCACGATGTTCATTCGGAACAAACAAGACTTCCGTACTTATAAAGTGTGACTAAGTTTAGAAATAGTTTCCCATATCAATCCAACCTTTTTTACAATAAGATTCGATTGTGCATTATGGATCTTGAAGACATTTTTTTTTTAAAGCTCCAGGATTTTCTTATTAGTAGCCCAATTTATTCTATTAGAGACTTTGACAGTATTGAATTTTCAAAATTTTCATGATTACTTTTATTATAATTTGTTTATTGACATTACTGTTGTGTAAGTTCAACACGGTCTAGAGATCACATTACACAGCTGCACAGTATGAGATGCAATGCTACTGTGTCACAATAATGTATTGCCGCAAAGATTTATTGTATTTATGTTTATTGATTTTTACCCTAAAAATAATGGAGAACTATGAATATATGTGGTATATTACATACACATAACAATGAAAATACAGATCCAAACAAATGAAGCTATGAATGGTTTTTAACCAACTTTTAAAAAATGAGGTTATAAATTTGGTTGTATTTTTTTTTAAATGTTTGTTACCTGTTTTATTTATTTTTACTACGTCATTTATGAATCGATTTGGAAAATCCTTTTTTTATTTGAACGGATATACTTCCAGATAGGTCCCATTTTTATCAAAATCCTGTTTAATAAAAATCCTTGATAAAAATCCTTGATAATCCTTGACCATTTTGATAAAATGTTGAGGAAACTCCTCAAATATTATCATATGAAGTTGAAAATTTACATGTTGGTTTATCTCCGATGACAATGCATTTTTTTATGTTATACATGACCTGATTCTTCACCCAGGTTTGGCTCCCATCGAGGGGACTCCTCAACAGTCAACAGCACAGATGCAAAATTTTGTATACGCATTCAGTTATAATAGCCCGTTCCAAATTTCACCATGCAATGGCTGCTGCACCCAGGGTTGGCTCTCAACTAGAGGACTCCTCAACGATCAACAGCACAGACACGAAATTTTGTATTTGCATTCATTTACTACAGTCCGTTCTAAGTTTCACCAAGACAGGACTGTGACACCCAGGGTTGCCTTCCAACGAGGGAGCTCCTCAACGGTCAATAGCACAGACACGAAATTTTGTATACGAATTAAATTATGATAGCCCGTTCTAAGTTTCACCATGAAATGGCTGCTGGACATATTTTTAAAAAATGGAGTCGGTTTTTTTTTTGTTAAAATGTTGTATTATCTTATGACACAACGCTCTCAGTGTCAGACTGATGTGACAGTAGATATTTAGGTGTCAAAACTTTTGTGTAACTCGCTAATGCTTCGAGGTGTCTATTTGTATGTCCAGGAGCTAGCTGCCTTTATAGTTTGAAGTGCGATGCAAAATCTCGCTCATGCATTCTGCAACCTCTGGACACGGTTGCTGTCCATTTCGCAAATGTTCGCCCCGAATTTGCAAGACATCGTGCCACACGAAAAGTATATTCTTTGCGGTCAAAAAAGGAGCGAGGAGCTCTCTTGTGATAATGCCAACATCAGTGTCGATGCAGTTTTAGATAAAACATGGCACGCATAATATAATATTAGCCATAGCGATGATTAGTATGTGCTGATTACCTACCTTAATCTGGTTTGCGGCTTAAAAAGGTTAAGAACTGCTGGTTTATATGATTGAATTAATTTATAGAGAACCAGTAGAGGAGCCTGTTGCAGTACTGCAGCCTCAACACCCACTTCTACAAAAGTTTCAAGGTGCTCTTCGTGCTTTTCTAGAGCAGGAGAATGACAGGCTCCTGGTCGAAATTCTAGATAAGGTGAGTGAGACTTCGATGGTGTGCAGATTATAATTGCCTAAGCTTAAAATAATCTGAATATAGAATAGATCTGATATCATGTGACATTCTTGCAGGAAGATCACTTAAAAGAGCGTAAGAAATCTTACAAAGATTATGTATCCAAGAAGCTGTACCTATTTGAAAGAGATGTCAACGACCAAAGGGCAAGTAGCTTTTAACAATTATGTTTAATTTATATGTTGATTACAATTAAGGGGTAAAATTACGCTGCTTAAATGCTAGGGACAGGAATTGCGTCAGGGAATAGCTAATATCTTTTTTTACCATTACTATACTTTTACGAATATAATAAAAAAATAAGTCATTTGTCATGGCCCTTTCTTATTTACGATTTTACCAACACCCATCTGTCCCGTCTAGATGCGCTGGTAACCGCTAGTTTAAAATCCTGGCTGTCCTTAGCCAAACCAGCTGACCCCTCGACTCTCTTCAGGTCCAAACAAAATTTTGGGCTAGCGCTAAAACTGCCCTCTCTGCTCTACGCAAACTCCAGAATAACCGAAAATTCGATTCTGTGCAATTCCAAAGATCCGGCAATATCGAAGCACGTAATAAGTGGCCGTAGTGATTCAAATGATCTACAATCCCGCGTAGACTTCCACAAAAAGTTCCTTACTGGAATCAGCTAAAATGGCACTGCTCTGGGTATGGCAGTACAACCATGAGCAACGTGGACTTAAAGAAGTCTCTCTTGTGGGGAGATTACGACAGCAACAGTATGGCTCATGCTATTGGCCTTCAATGCCAGAATGATTGGACAACAATTGGGGACTTTTGCATTCCGCCTCCAATGCACTGGAAGGTAATGCTCTATGACTGGACGCCAGAGATGCTAAAATTTAATTTGAATGCCTTTCAGCATACACTTCCAGACCCCAGTAACCTCGCTCGTTGGAGCTATGCCGAGGATAGTTCTTGTCCCCTTTGTAGCAATACCCCTTGCACAGCTAGACATATTCTAGCTGGCTGCAAGGTGGCCTTAGATCAAGGACGGTACACTTACCGCCATGACAACGTTCTCGCTGTTATTCGCGAGGTAATTCGCCTCTGAGTGGCTCGTGCCAACAAGGGTTTGACAGTATCCTCCAAACCCCCAATGCAGTTTGTGCGAGATGGCTCTAAAGGCAAAAAACATTTAACTACAAAACCTTTCTCAATAATTGAGAAAGCTTCAGATTGGATGCTGGAGGTTGATTCGGTCTCTAAGCAGTATAAATTCCCTGAAAGTCTCGGATGCACGGCCCTCCATCCAGATTTAACTCTATACTCTCTATCTCAGAAGGTGGCCCTTATTGTAGAATTAACTGTTCCATGGAAATCAAATATCCCAAAAGACCACGAGTACAAATCAAATAAATACCATGATCTCGCAAATGCCGTAACCCGGAACGGCTTCACTGTTCACCTTCACGCGGTGGAAGTTGGGCTCGTGGCCTGCCAGCTAAATCTCTATTTCACCTCTTTAAAGATCTTGGCCTTTCCAGAAAAATAATCAACTCTTTCCAAGAAAAAATATCTAAAACCGCGATTTGTGCATCTCAAATTCTATGGCTTCGAAGGGGGAGTGAATGGGTGCTAAGGTTAACACTCACATGTGGCAAGACAGCTGTCCTAAACCTACCACATCCGGTCGTTAGTCCGGAATCCACTGCTCACCCCCCAGAAGTGTAAAAAATAGTATTATGATGGGCCCGACTCCGGTCGGTGAATTCCATGACAGCTCCGTTTGTATTTATTTATTTATTATACACCTCTAATAATGTATATTCTTTGATCTCGATTAATTATTATTGCTAATACTTCTATACTTTGGCTAAATTTTATATTCCGCTTTCACTCTGCATTTATTTTTGAGGTCACTGTTTATTAATTTACTCAATATCTTTTAGAATGTTAAAATATGTATTTTCTGTGTAAAGGAGGTTTTTAATTAAAATGGTAGAAATCTCATTGGGCCCAAGAATTTGTTTCTTTAAAAACTTTTTAAAAAATCAAACCTTTAATTAAACCACCTCCACAGCAATCGCTTGTTGAAATTGAAAGAAAACTCGAAGAAACCACATTGCTTCGAAGAGAAAAGGATGGATATAAAGAAGAAAACATCAAAAGGCATAAAACGATGTTGGGAAAAGAAGTGGAGCAGAAAAATAAAGGTCAGTGATTGTACGCATTATTATTTCTATCTCTCGTTTTCAGAGTCGGTGTGTTGATGTTGATTAACTAGTTGACTGATGATGTGCGGGCCTTCGTATGTATTCCCTCAAGCAGGGACTTGCACGGTACAAAGGGATAAAAGCCTACCCAGCTCTCACAAAATTGGCCTAAAAATGACCAAACCTTCATGCCGGGCGCCATTAGCCACATAACAGGAAGACGTCTAAACTAGAGGCACTTACTAGGCCTGCCTGGTGGTCACGGATACATTTACATTATTCCTGTCCGTATATACATACACACTCCCATTTCATTAGTATGCTCCGTGTCATACTCACACCAAGAGGCCCTATGCGCTGATGAAAGCACAGGCATAAAAAGGCACTGACTCAAAAAAAGACAAAAATTGTCATAATTCTCCTTTAGATTGAATAATCTAATATGATATTTCAGAAAGAGAAATCCAGGAAGAACTGACAGCACTCAACGCTCTGATAAAACAATTTCTGGAGTGGCAGAAGGATACCGAATCAGATCTAACGATTAGTCAACGGATTTCTGAAAAAATGGCCAAGGAGAAAAAGCAGCATGCCGAGGAGAAAAGAAAATTGGTATTTAAAACTTTAATCATTTATATCAGTGTGTGTAAGCGCATAATCTCTGTCCGTGCACTGTCTCAGCCATTAGTTTGTGCACTATGAAATTAGAGAGATCCACTAAACCACTATTATATTTCTCATTTCAATGTACCCAAATCGAAAGGGATAGTCAGGATACTTCCCTGTCAATGCTTGTGAGCGGGGTGCGGGTCCTGTGAAGTGCGAGACCTGCTGCTTATGCTACTTCTGCTATTGGGATATTCCAGCACTGCATATTGCATATTTATAAATTACGGATCAATAAAACATATTCAATATAATGTCACATCAATAAACCCTCGTATTCACTACACAACATTCGAAATTGCAGGCGTCTGATTCCACAGGCTAATGCTGCACGGCTGAGAGGGTCTTGTATTTCAGTTTGCGGTAGATCATTAACCCCTGGATTAATGGACTGGACCAATTAGCGGTTTTTTAGCTGTGACGATTCGCAGCTGCCTATATCCGTATTTATAAAATTATGCAATTATATGAGGAATAGGTCGCCTTCATTGAATAAGCCACCATTATACATTAGTATGGGTGTACCAACACCTCCTAATAATGTATAATGTACAAACAAATTTTCGAGGGTCGAGAACATGTTGAGTTTAATTTCCATGTACGTAAGTATTTTTATTTCAAAAATCCCTCTTCGGGCGTAAATATTACAAATTTAAATTTTATTTTATTTTTTTTTTAATATTCTTTTATTCTATTTTAAAATAAAATCTGTTCAAAATACATAATAAAAGCAATTAATAATAGAATCACAACAATGATACAATAACTTTGAAGTCAATAGAATACATTAAAAAACAAAATCGCAATCAAATTAATGATAAAATAAAAAGACAAATATTAAATCAACGATAAAGTCATCAAAATAAAAATTCCAAATAATCAAAAATAAGGTAGAATAAAATAATGAAATGAGGTTTTAGATACACGTTTTTAGATACATTTTAGATAGATTACGATTTTATCTAGAAATGAAAAAAAAATCTAATCAAGAAAAAATAACTACCATAAACTAATTCATCATCATAAATAGTATTCAAATAAAGTTGTACAAATACATAATTATAAATTATACCAGATACAAATTAAACTAAATCCAATTTAATAGAAATAGGATTTGTAAAACCTGTTTGGAAATAAAAACCAGATCACACAGTGCGGTATAATTAAAATTAGAGTTGAAACTTACTCAAATTATATAAACATTTTAATAACAAATATTCTTTAGTCCGTTTCCTAAATTCAATATAATTATTGGTACCTTTTATATTTTGTAGTAGCTTATTGCAGTAATTTACACTTCTATATACCGTTATGCGTTGGGAGTCCCCTTTGGCATGTTTGCTCAATCGTACTTTCACATCAGACAAAGTAGAGAAAAAGTTCTAAATTGACATTGGCTGACAAAAATGTGGAGATAGCGCTGGAGATATTACTGTTATTATTACTAAAAAAAAATGTATTATTAATGTTTACAGGACATGTTAATCTACCACCTAACAACCAGAATATGGCACCTTGAGTCCCAAATAGGTGTCGTTCGCGAGCAGATCGCTATCAAGGAAGAAGAAGCAAATGCTCTTCAAGAGAAGGTAGCCCACGGAACGGCTGATCTTAACGCTATTAACATAGAGAAAAAACGACTCATGCAAGTGTGGCAATCCATAATAATCCTTATTGGGCAGCGGGATAAACTCTATATGTCTGTTAGTGATGATTATAGGTAAGTATGAATATTATTATAACTTTGAATAGTGTGTCCACATGACTGATCATGTGTCTGACTATCTGACTGTCATGACTGATCACAAGTATGATCTAGTGTCCGAATATAGGGCACAGTTAAAATAACATATGTTTATATATTTGCTGTCTTGTATTGTGTACTCTCCCAATCGACACCATTCTATCTCCACAACCTTAGGCCGCTCGAGCAGTTAGCCATTGAACGACACACACGGACCGCTCGAGCAGTCACTGCCAACTGCTCAAGCAGTCGTTTTCAACCGCTCGAACAGTTGACATTTCAACTGCAGTTACAATATGGATTTTGAGGAAGAGGCACTACTGTTGCTGTTTTGTTCATGCGCAGATGACGGCGTAGAAAGCTAAAAAAATCTGGGTTCATCCAGCTTTGGAATGAAAAAACAACATGAACAATTCCATCAGTTGTTTATGGAACTTAAAAGTGATGATGAAATTTTTCAAAATTATTTTAGAATGTCTATATCTTTGTTTGACGAATTAAACAATATACTGTAGGATGAAATTAAACATCAAGACACCATTATGAGGAGAAATATCCCACCAGAAGAAAGACTAGCTGTAACACTGAGTTAGTTAAAAAATCATAATCTTATTTAGGTAAATTTTTATTCTCGAAATATTATAGATAACATCGTTGGATTCGCAGACGATGGTAGACGCGACACCGGGTGGAGGGGTGACGGTCGCAGGGGATAACTACGCTAGAGCAGTCGATCGCTCGAGCAGTCAGTGTATATCTTGCAACTGCTCGACCGCACGATGAAATTTCATCATGTTGCTGACATCCTGAAGCGGTCTGTGTATGCCGATGAATAGAAGATTGTAGTTCGCTATGAAGTCGTAGCTTAAAGCAGTCGGTCCTGACTGCTTCAAGCAGTCCGTGTATGGCCGACATTAGGTGTGAAATACGTTAATGATATTTTAGTCTATTATTAGTCTATCGTAGAGTTGAGATATTATCGTAGAGATATTTTAGTCTATCGTAGAGTTAACTATTCCATGGGAATCAAATATCCCAAAAGACCACGAGTACAAATTAAATAAATACCATGACCTCGCAAATGCCATCACCGGAACGGCTTCACTGTTCACCTTCACGCGGTGGAAGTAGGCGCTCGTGGCCTGCCAGCTAAATCTTTGTTTCACCTTTTTAAAGATCTTGGTCTCTCCAGGAAAATAATCAACTCCTTTCTAGAAAAATGATCTAAAACCGCGATTTCTGCCTCTCAAATTCTATGGCTACGAAGGGGGAGTGAATGGGTGGTAAGGTGAACGCTCACATGTGGCAAGACAGCTGTCCTAAACCTACCACCGCCGGTCGTAAGTCTGGAATCCACCCTTCACCTCCCAGAAGTGTAATAATTATATATGATGGGCCCGATTTTTGGTCGGTGAATTCCATGGCAGCTCCGTTTGTATTTTATTTATATTGCAAATACTAGTAGAGGGGATTAGATTAAAGGGACCAACTAAACCATGCATATAAGGAGAGAGCCTCCCGGATGTTGATAATAATAGAGTTGTAAGTTTTTATGTAATATTATTTTTTCCAGAAATCTTCAAGAATCTTACAGAACTCTTGAAGCGGATTATGAATCACTAAAGAAAACGACGAAAGAAGAAATGTCAAACAATCAGAAACTAATGATGGCCAAGGATCGTAACAGCTACGATATAAATGTGGCGAAAAAAAGTGGTGGGTTTCTCTCGTTTGGATTATCATTATTATTATTATTATATTATACACTAGCAGCGTAAGGGGACATTCAAGTATTACGTAACGCAATTTGGAGGGAAAGGGGCATCTTGTTAAACGTTACGACGCATTACAGGGGCGGGAGGGGGATTCGAATAACGCATTACATAACATTGTTTTTTATTTTTATTTTAAGAATTTATTACTTTAAAAAAAGCTAAAATAGAAGAACAATGGTAAATGAAGACTCGCGTACTGAGGGCGTGATCGACTTTCATACAGTTTGTTTAAAAATCACGTACTTGGTTCGTAATTCGCGTTGTACCAGCGTGTAGCTTAGTCTATCACGCCCTTACTTCCAATTGTGATCAGATTACTCCAGTCTCTCGATTGGTTACGAGTTCGAGGTCACTTGCGCGGTCCTCTCCCTTACGAAGCAGTGAAACGGTGTATACCGAATCTATCGCGGACCACGGTATCCTTTGCCTGGCTGTTCACCCAGGATCGGGTAGCCGATGGTCGTTTCAAGAGCAGTCGCTGTAAGGTCCACAACCACCCCCGCTCTATAGGAAACGGTACTGTGCGAAGACCGTCCAGGAGCGCCAGAAGGTTGATTCCTAGAGGAAACTAGCCCTAAGGCCAGAGTCCTGCCCGGGCTCGCACTTCATGCGTGGAGGCCGCCAGATGGGTGTTGACCCGTGAGTGTGACCAACCCTGAACAGAATGGGTTGTCGTGGCCAACTCAGCAAGGGCCCATTAGCCCCCATTGTTGACAGACAATGTCAGCTGACAACTTTGGAAGAGCGCTATAGACAATAATGATCAGAATGACTCAAAATGTTTACAGTTTACATATGTCAAGGCCATCTATCGGACGACGAAAGATTATTTCCTACAGTTACCGTATGTCAATGAGGCCGGAAACTTTTCAAATGACCCTCGTAAGTAGATAATAATAGTCTGAAAAAAAAACTCTTATTGCAAAAGAACTTTGTTTGAAAAGGTAAGTAAGGATGTAGAAATGTCAGAAACATATCAGCGACAGGCAACACAGCTAGTATAAAATAAGTAGTAAATTAGAATAAATATAAATGTTTATTTCACGCTATCTACCATCTTCTTAAAAAGGGCATTGTGGAGCCATTGAAGAGTCATCAAAGCGGTGAGGGCCAAAATGGTTGTAAATCTGTGAAAGAAATCCCTCCTTAGATAGTTACTTTTAGGTCTTTTTTTTAAACGGTTCATATAAATACTCCTAAAAAGCAAACTGGGACGCCCTCCCCCCCCCCCAATTCCCCCAGAAATAGAAACATGGTATGGAAGAATATACATAAGTCGGGGAACCCCTTCTATAGTCATTCATTCAGTTTACTGTTGCAGTCCAAACTGAGCTTCAAAAGCAGAAGTATCTCGATGATAAGATGATGGAATACAACATGGCGACTGAGATCACCGCAAAGGACCTTGAAACCGCTTGCTTTGTAAGTTTCCTCGATATTGAGCAAGAGTGGCAAAAACCAAACCTTTACTCTTTCTTTCATGTTATAGGGAGCAGGGAAGATAAAGGATAAAGATTTGCATATAAAGAGAACAAGGTTAAGCATTATGAAAGTCAATATTGAAAATGAAATAATAGCCACTATGGAGGACAGACTGACAAGTGATAAGGCCGTTGAAAGCATGATTAGCAGTATAAGGAAGTTAAAGGAGAGGACGAGACACCAGGTATTTTTGTTATTGTGGCTTATATTTAGCGAACCTCAATGTTACAAATGCTTTGATATAACGATTTTTAAGCCTTTGCAATAGAGCGGCGCCGCTACGGCGCCTGGGAAGTTATTTAGTAGTTTTCAAGTAGTATATTTTGTACTTTTTGGTATTATTTTCCGTGGTATAAAAATGTTATTTTTCAACATGATGTTTAGAAAAAATCAGTTGGGTCATCCCCATTTTATACCCGTAACAGACACTCGGATTTGGTACGGCGGACCGAATCCACGGACAGTATAAAAAATGAGCTCACGCCCGGCTTTTCGAATGCGACTTTTTGGAGCGACTTTTCGAACGCGACTTCGAGGCGTTTTGAACGCGACTAGCCAACGGGCAGCCAGCCCCGACGGTCCCAAGCACTGATTTTGTACAGAGCGGACCATATCCGACGTGCCGGCCGTCCACATGCACGAATTTGGTACGGAGCGGACCATATCCGCTCCGGACCGCCGCGGATACAAATAATAATAATTATAGTCGCGGACTACTCTACAGAAGGACAGATATGTTTCGGAGCCGACCAAATCCGCGGTCCGGCCGTACCAAATCCGAGCGTGTGTTACGGGTATTAAGATTTTCATGGTAATTTAGTAGTATTTTCATTATAATAATATGTTTTAAGTATTTTTGTGGTATTAAAATGGTATTTTTCCAATGTGATGTGAAAAAGGTTAATATCCTCTTTAAGTTCGTTATATCAAGGTTGTACCGTATTATTATTTGATTTGCCCTTTAAAATAGAGCATTACTAAATGAATAAAGACAATACAGAAGGTCTACAGGTCAATTATGCCGGTTGAACTGCAAAATTGTGTCAACAAAAACGAATATTAAGTTGCTGTCTCGTTTTACCGACAAGCGTGGCCACGTGCAAGTTAGGAGGGAAAGAGATATCATCTCCTCACTGAACAACACTCCGCCCATTTTAAAATATAAACAAAATTTATATAACAGCGCTGATAGAAATGAAATCCGATCTGTTTTTAATATAGAAAACTAGCCATCTGTAGAGATAACATGTTATACCAATAGAGTAAATCTTTTTCATTGAGATGTCATGATTTACGAGGTCAAATGCTTTGGCAAAATCTGTGTCTTCTCCGTCATTCCCTCATTACTGAGGATCGTAACCACTAGACAACAGTTTGCCTACAAGGCTCCTCCACTTCAACCTGTCTGCTGCATGGCGGGTTGCGGATCATATAGACCCTTTTGTCGGTCATGTTGCAAGGAGAAACCCAGAGAATCTGGAGAAAATGCTTTCCGGGAGTCAAGTGGAGGGAAGAAGAAGCAAAGGGAGATCACCGGCCAGATGGAACGACCTCATAAAAGAAATCTACACACGGTGTCAATTTGTATTCAATTCTCCATATTCTTATTAAAATACTCCGTAAATAACGACTCAAGATGGCTGCGTAGACTTGCAAAAAGTGCTATACGTGCGGCAATTCTGACAGCATATCATCCTATCTTTAAAATTATTATTTTTATTTGCTTTAATAACATTTGCATATGGCACATTTGCATATGGCCTTAACCCTTGGAGTAAATGGGTATTTTCATGGATGCATCTGTCTCTTTTGCAGGATTTTCGGCGACATCAACCTTAAAGTACTATAACTACGAAACTACTACACCAATCATAAAAAGAACAACTGCACAATGATTGCATTGAAATTTCAAATATAGAATATTGAAATATCATTTTGTAAAACAATTAGATAATTATGAATAAATATGAGAACGTCAAAGAAGTGAAAAAAACGCAGAACCAGATCTGGTCGTATCATACTCAACGGATAATTGTTTCAGAACCAGATTTGGTCGTATCATACTCAACGGGTTAATATTTTATTTATTCATGCAGTATTCCTCTGAATATCAAAATTAAATAATATAATACTCGTTTTTGCAGGAACTAGCCATAGTAATGACTGAAAACCAGAGTGCAAAACTACTCCTTCAGATTGAAAAAATGAGGATAAGGCTGGCCCGCTGTGGTCTACTCCTGCACGAGGAGCAAGATCTGATTGCCGAGAGCGAACAAAAAGTAAAGTTTGTCGAACAGGAGCAACGAAATATCAGAACACAGATGGTCAGCAAGCAACGGGAGCTAGATGTAGTGAATACAAAGATAGCGCAATTTGTGGAAAAATATGGGGTAAGTTTTTTAAACAAAAAATCTTTTTTGAGTACCCTAACTGAAGGGATCTATCTCGGCATGGATATGTGCACAAAAGTTGATAAAAAAAAAAAAGGAATTGCAGGAAGTTTCTACCTCCGTTCTTACGATTTATAGAAACTAAATTATCAAAAACGAATTGTAACTGATAAAAAGTTACAATTGCCTGTTTACATTTTCAGCATTTAAAATGTACGAAATAATTTACTCCACGAACCCGAATTGTGCAGATGACAATGTTAAACGAAAATAACTCCACATTCTCTTTCTAACGCCTACATACTTCTCTGAGGTAAGTAGGTGCATGATAGAGACAAATATTTATACACGAGAATATGCGGCCGTTGCAGGCTTTGTTAACGTTGCCAACATTATACATTAAGACAGCGCCATTTAAAAAATCTTGACTGGCAATGCTGTCATGGAATGGGTGGAGCTACCTGTCACCATGAGGCAGTCAGGGAGTCAGTAGACTGTTGTCAGTCGATTGATTATATTATAACTTTTTATTCTGCAGACATATTTTTTTTATACACCGTGGAATTTAAATTGCGCACAAATTTTTATGGGGTGATTCTACCCATTAAACAGATAATGAAAATATTGTTTTTTTTTTATCCGATAAAGTAAAGTCCCAAAATAATCCAAAAATATTCTTGTGCCATAGTTTATTATTTGATTTGTTTTTTTTCTTTTTTTAATTAATAAAAAAAATATTTTTGTGATCTATTTAATGGGTAGAATCACCCCATAAATTTTGTGCGCAATTTAAATTCCGCGGTGTACGATATCATATGATATCGACATGAAAGTATTTTTTTAGATGTTGAAATCTCTTAAATATATTTTTTGTTAAAATAAAAAAACAAAATGGCTGCCGTAACGGCCACTAAATTAAATTTCTGGTTCTTTCTTTCTTGCAGGTTGATATGTCACCGATGGAAAGGAAGATCCACGAAACAGAAAAGCAACTGCAAGTTCTCAAAACGAAAGCTGAAGATATGCAGCAGCAATGGCTCCGAATTCAAGGCCATTGCATCAATTTGTCGTCACAGTACCATGAACAAATTGACAATATTAACCTCATACAGAAACGTAAATATAATATTATTTCCATAGAAAATACTGTAGTTTCGATCAGGGTTTGTGTCCTCGCTGCGTCACTTAAAAGTGAAACGACAGATGGGGCACCCTTTTGTTTTTTAAAAGGCTTTTTTCTTTTTCGGTTGTTTCTCCATTCCAATGATGATGATGATGGCATGGGCGGATGTTCGATCACCTGGCCACACGCACTTAGCCCTACTTTTAGGGCCGTTATAAACTGACTCATTTTTTGGTCCGCAACCCAAAGGGTCATGGACTATTCCCAATGTGTGCATATGGTTATTAAGTTGGCAGTACCCAGTGAGCAGGCCCACTGTCTTCCTCAAGGTATCCGTGGAGTCTCAGGCAGTAACTTTGTGTGGGTTCCCTAAGGGCCCTCTGTTTGCCTCAGGTTTGTTCCTCCACCTATGCTTCATCCTTTCCCGTCTTCGAGTACCCCTCTGCCAGTGGCAATCTGGACCAATTGGTGGGTGTGATTATCCCTGCCTTCCAAGTCTATCCGCCTCCTCATCTCCTCTCACTCCACTCAGAGATCCACTCCACTCCAGAAGAGATCTTTCCAACGAGAGTACGCTCGCAAGACACGAAAGCTTAGCTGTTTAACAAGCTGGGACATTCAAGGCTATTATTGCAGACCTCGTGAAGCGACATTATGTTGAGAACAACATCTTTATCCCTCAGACTCTTACTAATTGTGCTGAACCAGAAAATCCACGTACAATTTACGCAGCTTACTAATGCGAAATGATAAGATTCGGAGAAACTTTTTCTGAATCATTCTAGCTCATCGGAGAGTTTAGTGTAAAAAGGACTCCACACTGAACAAGCATACTCTAATTGAGAGCATACAAGAGTTTTGTATAACAGAATCCGTTTGAGTAAACTTTTTTTTTTGAACGAACTGAAAAATGAACCTCATTGTTCTTAATTATATTCTTGACAAGTATGTCAAAGTGAAATTTTGTAGAGTTCTTCATTATTGGTGAGAAGAATACATTGGCTTTGGTGAGAAGAATGTCATTGCCAGGAACCTGGATTTTCTATTTTTACTTTATTTATGTTGTAACAGCCTGCCCCACCCCTACCTCCATTTCATCCAAATATTTCCTCTATACTCAGTAGTCGAATTTCTCCTTTTCAGAGATTCAAATAATGGAGCAGAAAAACTTGAAGTTCAACACGGATATTGAAGCAATGAAACATGAACATAACTGTATTCATAGATCGCTTGAAGAGTTGCAGACGAAACTGCAAACCCTATCCAAGAAGAGGTACGATGACAAGATGAGCTTGGAGCAAGCTGAACTAACACAGAATTGCTTAACCGGAGAATACTTGGCTCAGCTTAAGGTTTGTATTAGTATTTATGGTTATTTTATTAGGTAAATGTGCGGTCGTATGGTGGCATTGAGGCACTGGTCTATCTCCTTCATACCTTTTTAAAAATGAAGTCATCGAAAACACTGAAGGAAAAACTACAAAACGCAGTGAAATTTTATGGCACTGTCGGGATGCTGAATTCTAAACCCAGTGTGGGCCTCAATGCTGTGCCCACACTTTTAATTTGTTGTATTCCAATCAGGGTCGATGTTATTTATAGAATTACATGGCAACAGTGGCGTAACTAAGCCGCTGCAGCCGGTGCGGTGCACCGGGGCCCACGGTAGCTCGGCGGCACAAATGGAACTTTCGTTACGGTCGACGTTCATCCAACTCTCTAAGGAAGCTTAACCCTTCGAGTAGCGGCATAATTTCATGGCAGACCGCGGCAATTTATTGGAATTTCTTGCAACATCGCCGCGCTCGACAAAAGTAATATAACTATGGAAGTACTATAGGAATCATAAAAATAATAACTGCAATGATCGCATTAAAAACTGGTATATAGAACATTGAAATCTCATTTTGTAAAACAATTAGATAATTATGAATAAATATGAGAATGTCGAAAAAGTGAAAAAAATCGACATTTCTAACTTGTACTTGTCTTACGGAAAAATACGGAACGCTATTTAGAAATTGTAAATACTATCGTGATCTTTATTAGATTCTCTATCAAAGGTAATATTTAGTTTTGCCTATTTATATACAAAAATATTTAGATAAATCATAAACACCAATAAAAATTTTGATGATTTCTGGAGAAAAAAAAATGATGTTTGAAAATGGAATTTTACCAGAAATATCCGCGAAATGACGCGCGAAATTATTCTAGCGGCCGTCTCTGTATCTATGGCAATAATGAGATATTTGGTATGGATTTTAGGATGCGTTCAAATTAGAAAATAATATTACTGTGCGTTCCGGGAGCAAGCCGCCAATATTGGCCGTTACGTAGCCGAAGGGTTAATGGATGTCTCAAAACTGATCGATGATTTTACATGAGTGCAAATCAAGACTAAAACCATTCTAGAAATGTATTTGTTCAAATTTATTATCATACAATAAGTTGTTAATTTAAATATGTAGATATTTTTTTTATATTTTTGGTGAATTATTTATATTACTTGTCTTCTACTGTTAGTGTTACTTATCTGGTTTGTTTAGATTTTTTCACGTTATATATAATTTTTTTTTCAATGTTATTTCAGGCTATTCAATGAACATTACGAATTATTAGTGATTTGATTTAGATATTATACCAGTGAAACAATGACATTTTTTTAATAAGAAATTACAAAATTAGCAGATAAGTAAATTTGTCAATCTGTTATAATAACAGCTTATTGTGAGAGACATAATTTTACGCTTTATCACCATAAATGTACCCCCACAGTTTCGGACAATAAATATATTTCTATTTCTATTTAATAAAAGATAATGGTACATTGTGTAAAGTAATAAAAACTGTTATTTTTTTTATTTAACATTAACATTTAAAGTTGGAGAAATGTAATAAAATAATTGACAGTATACAGTAAAGCATTGTATTTATTTATGAACAAATGTTTCGAACATGTCTCCTGCAAAAATGTTTCTTTGTGATCCCGCGTGCCCCGCTGAAGTTCTTGGCAACTTGTTCCGCAACATGTTTGAAGTAATGCCCTCAAATGAAGACTCTGACTTAATATGTAGCTACAATACAAATGTATAATGTAGCTATGTATACAGCAATTACATCCTATAAGCCCCAATGTGAGTATACATATGTAAGTAGGGGCAGAGGCCTTTTGTTCAATTTTGCACCGGAGCCAATTTTTTTTAGTTACGCCACTGCATGGCCGCTTCGTTTGTATTTCCCTTTTTGAACCAAAATGAAATTAAACATTTCTTTATTGCATAATATAAACATTGAACATACAATTGCAGACTTATTGCTAGTTAAACAATATCTTCCAGTCGACCGACATGTTGATGTGACAAGAAGAGTAGGAAAAATTGGAGTACTATAAGATACGATAAAATTTTTAATTAAATTGTAACTAATAAGGAATGTTATCTTTTTTATGCATATCTAAAGCCAAAAGTAAATAAATTCATTATGATTTGAATAAAACATAAATTCATATATACATACATATATTAATATATACCTACTCTAAAATAAATAAACTGCCAAGATAAGGTAAGGAAAGGGAAAATATAAGGGAGAGGTTACAATTTGTGGTTTATATTTATTGTAAAATACTGTGCTTTTTCAATGATTGCTTAAAGGTAGAAAGCGAGCCAGAGCCTCTAATAGCTAGTGGAAGCTGATTCCATAGTCGAGCTGCATGTACGGAGAAAGTAGGACAAAATGTGGTTTTGTGATTTGCGATACGTAGAGTAATATTCTGACTTGAACGAAGTGGGAAACCATGACTTTCTAACCCGGTAAAAGCCTCGTTGATGTAGGAGGGAGATGTAGGATTGTGTAGGGACATTGTATACGGGAGAATGAATGTGCAAATTTCTCCGGTCCCGTATCCGAAGCCATTGCAATTTTGCTTGGTACTCAGAAATATGGTTCTACTTTCGCAGATTGAATATGTACCCTATGCAAACGTTCTGTAGGCACTCGAGATTATCCAGATTGTTCTTAGTGAAGTCCAGATATTATGTGACATCGACATAGTCTAGCAACGCCTTTTCATGGTGGAGTGATATCAGTGCTCTTCCCTTGCCAATCGTTTATGCGTATCTTGTGCTTTAATCAGTATTACTAATGTCGCCACACTCTCAAGCAAAATAAAAACTGTTTTGAGCAATGGTTTCAAGTGAATGGACTCGTTTAAAGCTAACAGTGGGTTTAAATGTTAAGTCATATCCCCTAACAGGTACGTAACATTGGCTTTGTAGTGAACAGCGCGCTTTGGTGGAATGTTCACATTTGTCATTGCCCTTTATTATTTACGATTTCACCAAAACCCAGTAATCTGTTTGCAATTGCAAGAGACAATCTGTTTTGCAATTTGTATTTACTTTATTGTTGTATACAGTAATCATATTTATTGTATTCATCAATGTATCGCCAGTGTATTCATTAATATATCAATATAATGTCAGCTAAATCTCTGTTTCATCTCTTTAAAGATCTTGTTCTCTATAGGAAAATAATCAACTCCTTCCTAGAAAAAATATCTAAAACTACAATTTCCGCATCTCGAATTCTATGGCTTTAATGGGAAAGTAAATAAGGTGAACGTTCACATGTGGCAAGACAGCTGTCCTAAACCTACCAAAGCCAGTCAATAGTCCAGAATCCACCGCTCACCCCCCAGAAGTGTAAAAAAAATATAGTTTTATGATAGGCCGCGATTGTGGTCGCTGAATTCCACGGCAGCTCCGTTTGTATTTTATTTTATTTAAATGCTTGCACTGATTTAGAAGTATGTGGTATTGTTACAATCGTTATGTCATCACGAGTGTCATAGAGTACCTTAACTGTCCAAATATCAAGTAAATAGTCGTCAGTCTAGAGTCCGCCGCTCACCCCCCAGAAGTGTAATAATAGCATACGTATTAGGATGTGCGAGAGTAAAGTTGGACGATTAGCTTTTAAATTCCTTCAAAACATAGAGGTGTCAGACAAGGGTGCATCTTACCTCCGAAACTCTTCAATCTGATCGGCGAACATATAATGAGAAAAGTCTTAGACGAATGGGAGGGTGGAATTCGCATTGGAGGTCTCAGGATCAATAACCTAAAATTCGCCGGCGACACGACCATCATAGGTGTCGATGAAAATGAGTTGGCGACCCTATTACGCAGGGTGGAGAAGGAAAGCAAGGAGTACAGACTGCACATGAACCACAGCAAGACCAAGCTCATGTTTGTGGACCGGGCTGGAACCATGCAACGCGCCTACGAGCTGAGTGACCTTCAAGCTGTGAAAGACTTTGTCTATCGTGGCTCCATGATATGCTACGACGGAAACTGCAAAAAGGAGGTCTCACGCAGAAGCCAGATGGCAAGGTCGGCCATGAGCAAGCTAGAAAGGCTGTGGAAGAATCGGGGTATAAGTAAGCGGACTAAGGTCAGGCTGGTTCAAGCACTGGTTTTCTCGATCTTTCTCTATGCATCGGAGACATGGACCCTGAAAGCTCGGATACGCAACAAAATCGATGCACTGGAGATGTTGTGTTGGCGTAAAATGCTAGGAATCCCATGGACAGCCCTCCGCACCAACAAATCTGTCCTTAAAGAACTCGGCATCAAAGTGAGGCTCTCCACCGTATGCATGAGAAGGTTCCTGCAGTACTTCGGTCATGTTGCCAGGAGAAACCCAGAGAATCTGGAGAAAATGCTTTCCGGAGGTCAAGTGGAGGGAAGAAGAAGCAGAGGCAGATCACCGGCCAGATGGAACGACCTCATCAAAGAAGTTACAAAGGGGTCAATACAATCTGCGACCCGCCATGCAGAAGACAGGTCGAAGTGGAGGAGCCATGTAGGCAAACTGTTGTCTAGTGGTCACGATCCTCAATAATGAGGGAACGACGGAGAAGAGGATTAGGATGTGCCCGACTCTGTTCAGTGAATTCCGTGGCAACTCCATTTGTATTTATTTATTTATTTATTTTCTTGATATAGGTATATTGTATAATATGAATAAATGTATATGAATGTCTATGAATATGAATAAATATTTATGTGTTAAAAATTAAAAATATATATAAACTACATATTATCTTTCCTTTTCCATTCCAGGAAGCAGAAATTGAAATTATAAACTTGGAAGAATCCATCTCAAGTTTAGAGAAAGAGAAACAAGCGCTTAGCGAGGAATTAAATATGAAGCAAAAAGAGGTTTTAGTATGGCAGAAAAAGGTCAGTTTGTCGAGTAATACTCGTAATTTAACATATAATTTGTCATTGGTGTTTAACACTGTTCGATACGACGGTTGTTCAGACAGAGTAGATGTCAAAGGGAATGATGATAAAATATTTAACGGCGGACTAGTCAGCTACTCCTATGTCGTATTTACCTTTTTCTATGATGCCATACAATCTACACAGAGTTGTCGAATCCTCAGATGACAAAAGCGCACCTTTGGTCATGTATGCAAACTCTTTTTCTTGCAGGTGAAATACTAACCATGTTTATGCCTAGCCTGATCCAAAGTCGTAATAGTCTAAAATAGTTAATAACACTTTTGCAGGGGATTACTGCCGTTGAAGCAAAAGCATCAGCCGACAAAGCGAAGAGTAAAGTAGGAGATATCGGAAAAATGAGAGCGGAAATACACAGAATGCACGTAAGAATCTATCAAAATCTATAACACTGAGATTTCAGATAAAACACACCTAAAATCACGAAATTAATGCCTGCCTGCAGATGTGCAGATGACAGCTAACTAGTTTTAAATCCTGGCTCTCTCTAGCTAAACAAACCGGTTGACCCCTCCTCCACTCTTTTTAAATTCAAAAATTAATTTGGACTAGCTCTAAAACAGCCTGGTCCATGTCAACTCCAGAATAATGAAGACCTCAATTCAAAATCAAACAAAATCAAAATGTTTTATTCAGTGTAAATACTGCTGAATGTTTTGACGTTCAGCTTACATGCACAAAAGACAGTAATAATATATACATTTTTTTTACTTTTGCCAAATTCTAAGATTCCACTGGAAAGAATCGCCAAAGAAAACTGTAAGACCATGTCTAGAAACACCGCTAAGCAGATTTTTTATCTTCAAATGCCTTTTGAACTCTATCCTCTATTCTGTAGGCTTGGTTAATTTTGTGCTGTTTTTTTTTCAAAACTTGATCTGATGACTTTATTATTTTATCTTCTATTATATAAGTCTTGAAAGAAACAGCGAGTCCAAAAACTCAGAAGCAATCCCTAGAAGTCTAAAGTGCATCGCAATAAACTGAGCTGATAAATAACTATAAAATATTGACATCTCCTCTAAGAGCTGACATAAAAAGTATCTAAATGCTGAGTTAAAGAGTTCTTAACCCCTAGAGCCCCGATTGGCCGATATCGGCCAAAACTCGATTCAGCGTGACGGCTCCGTTTTAATTTAATTTAATTTTATTTGTTTTATTTTATTATGTTTTATTATGTTATTATTTTTTATTTTAATTATGGGTACAGTGGTTTGGCAGTAATTAATGTTCTTGTGAGACAGTGTCATAACTCCATTTTTTTACTAATTTTTACTAAAATTTTTTGGGATATCAACTTGTTAATCGGCTGAGGGGCCGAGGCCTGAAGGGTTAAGTGCTGGATCGATTGGATTGATTATAAAGCCTCAGATACACTAGGGGACAAAATGTCCCCCAACATGACGCGCAACACTCAATCAAACTACGTCAAATGTCGCGGGGACAATGTCGCGGGTCGTTTTGTATGACACACTAGGGTCAGTTCTTTCGAAATGTCGCCCGAGGAGGTTGTGGCGATTAGTGCTGCGTACATAATTATTTCTGGTAGTTTAGCGAAACATAGGAGAAAGAGAAGGTGGTGGGTACGGAATTACTTACTACAACGAGAAAGAAGAATTAATATTCTAAGTGATCTTCGAATATCTGACGGATCATTTGTAAACTTTACTCGTATGTCATCATCTGATTTTGAAACTTTATTACAAATGATCGGGCCTACCATAGCCAAACAAGATACTATACTACGAAACGCTGTTGGCCCTCATATCAGACTTGCAATTACATTGAGATACCTGTCGACTGGAGATTCTTATGCTTCCTTATCGTACACTTTTAGAGTATCACGACAACTGATCGGTAGAATAGTACCACAAGTGTGCAAAGAACTGATAAATAAATTGAAAGATTTCATAAAGGTGAGTGAATAAAATACATACATTTATTTTTTATTATTTTTATTTATGTAATAGAAAGTAGAATAAAGAATTTAAAAGAATACAAGACGAGGAAGATGTAGTAATCAACAGAAATTATTGAGTATTTGACGAATCCATGTCTGTAATTATTTGTTCAATATGCTCATCAAAATGCTCCGAACTGATATTACTGGATGCAGTACTATAACCTAGGTTGATATCGCGGTGCACAGTCGACTGGTTTGTAGTACTACAACCGGAGCGGTATTTTCCCAAACGTGCATCAATCAAAATGTTATTAATGTAATATTTAGCCATAATTACGGAATGTTCGTCCTTTATTTCACGTAGCTCTGACGCTACATACTGTCCGTAAACACTACATTCATCCTGGGCTATTATTTTGTTTTTAGCAAGATTCATAACTTTGTAAGCCTCCTCCAATCTATCTTCATTTGGGAGGGTCCTTTTGCGAAATGTTCGAGACGATGATGGTGTTGGTGTCATAATAGTGGACTGCGATTCTAGCTGAACAGCAGAGTGAGATTCTTGAAGAGTAGACTGAGATTCTAGATCAACGGCATCATCATTTACAGGCATGGTACTCGTGTCCTGGCTTTGTGGGATCTAAAAAAGTAGTAATTAAATAAATGTATAATATTATTATCAATATATTGTACAAAACCTCTTGTTATTTTCTTACTACCGACTTTGCTATGTGTTTATCTGAAAAGGTACGTAGTATAGATGTATCCGTAACTATCATATTAATAATTAATTATAAGTATTCTCTTTCAGGTTCCAGCTACTGCAAATGAATGGAAGGCCAAGGCTCGTAGCTATGAAATGTTATGGAATTTCCCACATTGCCTTGCATCTATTACTATAGATGGTAAACACGTTTTGATTCAGGCTCCTCCGAATTCCGGAAGTGACTACTATAACTATAAAGAACAATTTAGTATTGTCCTATTGGCTATTGTGGATGCAAATTATAATTTTATTTATGCAAATATTGGTGCAAAGGGAAAATCATCTGACAGTGGAGTGTTCCAAAAGACTGCTTTTCATAGAGCTCTTGCTGATAACCAACTCAACTGGCCAGATCCAGAGCAAATACTACATGATGGACCGAATATGCCTTTCGTACTAGTAGGAGACAGCGCTTTTGCACTGACTGAAAACATGATGAAGCCATATGCCGGTAGCCACGAGGAGGGGACTACAAAGCGCATTTTTAACTATCGACTATCAAGAGCTAGAAGAGTTGTAGAAAATGTGTTCGGAATCCTGTGTGTTATATTTCGTATATTCCGAACTCCCATAGCCCTCGAGCTCGCTAATGCTGAAGTTGTTGTAATGGGGTGTGTATACCTACATAATTTCTTAAGGCGAAATAGTCAATCGAGGTCACTACACCCCACATGGAACTTTCGATTCTGAAAATATGGATCACGATATTGTGGAAGGATCTTGGCGCAGAGAAGTTGGACCTCATAATATGTTGAATTTGAATGCTGTAGGAAGACATTACCCTCAGTCTGCCATGGAAATAAGAAATAATTTCGCCGAATATTTCATGAGTGAAGACGGTCGTGTTCCCTGGCAGAATAATTTTTAACCCGTAAGCAAGCACCGGGAATTCAAGCAAGCTCCCCACATATGATCAAATATCCACTCTAGAATAAAACAACTATTTTAAGATTGTATAATGTAAAATTCTTACAATAAATAATTAAAACGTGGCTTACTTGTGTCTCCAATGTGTCCAAATCACCGGAAGTTGTCGCTCCCTTCAGCAAAAATTTCATTGCATCATACGCAAACCATGCACTGGACTTCAGATCGTCTCGTCCGCTACCAGTTGTTTTTGATGATATTATCTTTTTTTTTTCACGAATGAATTGTGAACGGAGTGTATGTACTTTGGCCTCTACTTCTTTTCTAGACAATTTCAGCGTCTTGGCAATATCCTCCCATGCATCATTTTTCTTTTTTCTATTCCTGTATTCACGGTTTGAAGTATTCCACAACAAACCATGACTCTGGTAGAGCTCGATTAGTGAAAGCACTGCCTCGTTTTGCCACACTGCAGACATGTTGAGCGGCTGCTGCACACACGACTACACTCGGCAACACATGGCGCGGCACTGACGCGCGGCATGTGTTGTCGCTCCGAGAGCGACAACATGCAACATGGCGCGCGTCACGTAAATGTTTCACCAAATGTTGCGCGGCATGTTGCGGGACACTGGGCAACGTTGCAGCGTCACGTTGATTGTGTGTTGCGCGTCATGTTGGGGGACAGTTTGTCCCCTAGTGTATCTGAGGCTTAAAGCACATGAAGTGCGTTTTGACAAGGGATTTTTGGCAACTTGTTGGTTAGTACTGTGGCAGTTAGGCAAAACTACATAAGTCGTTTTTTTGGCCAAAATGAGTTATAATGGCCATTTAACATCGTTTTATTTACTCTTTCATTGGGCAAAACTACATAACTCGAAGCACAATATAAAAGAAGTTATAGCACCTACTTTTTCACTAGTTATATATTGTTCAGATGAGCAAAACTACATATCATATGTACTTTTTCTTAACTATTGATAGGTGGTCATGTAGCATAAGTTAGTTATTTTTTTATTAATACATATTATTTTAAAATTACACATATAGTTTAAAAGAGCACACATCTTTTATTCCATGTGCCAATTTTAGTCATGTTATATAAAAAAATAACATAGATTAACAGATTTGAAGTTGTCATAAATTTCAAAATGCTCCCCTGAGAAAATGGTATTTCTGACTTATGTAGTTTTGCCTAACTGTAGTTAGTAAAGTATATCGCCTCTCATCATCTTAGACAATATTGGCCAGACATATCCGGGGACTTCTCTGACGATAGAGGAAAATATAGGTATTTTTAACTCATTTTCGCAAAAAAAATCAGTTAAGTACTCCACCCCCCCACAATTACCTACATCTGGTGACAATTACGTCACACTGTATCTTTTCCTGTAATTAACGACTGCCAACTACATAAGTATTTTTTTACGCCAGGTGCGCCAATCGCAGTTGAAACGAATCTCGCAAAAGTTGTCAAGCGATTTGATGTTATGCATACATCGTCGAGAAGCCCACACAATGAAGTCTCGTGCTCAAGCCGCACTGAAAGTCAAACCCAAACTGAAACTCTTCTCCACCGACAAGCAAATCAAAAGGCACCTCACTGAATTTTCCAAGGTTTATTTGTATACTATTTGTTGCATACTTAACCCTTCATAGGCGGAGGACTCTCCGTGGAGCTTTCAAACCGCTTTCAAAATCGTTGAGGCATTCAACTGCATTGAGCAATATAATTATATAATCAATGGTCCTAGTAACATGTAATTTTTCTTTGGAATTCCCGATATTTCGGCGATGTTGCAACATCACAGAAATGTCGGATGCTACAAACTTCAAGTGGTAAACGTTTTATCTTATTTATAACGAACTAAACTTCGTACCACCTAAAATTGTTTTGATTGTAACTCTTCATAAGCGTTTATTAATCCTAATCGACCTTCCAAATCCAATTCATTTTAATCTATAATATGATCGAATCATGTACGGTTTGAGTTTCGTTTGGTGATTAAATGTTTTTTTTTACTTTTTCGACTTTTTTTTACTTTTTCGAGTGTTTTGACTTATTTGACTTTTTCGACCCTTTTGACTTGTTTGACTTTTTTACTTTTTTGACTTTCTGACTTATCGAAATTTTACACATTGTATGGAATGAATAACAGTTATGGATGGTGCAGCTGTCAAATTATAGGATCGCCGCGATAGCCATCTAGAAAGTGGCCTATTTCCCAAAATGACCAATTTCGATTTTTTCGATTTTCAGTTGTTTCTTTGAGTTTTTCCTAAATATTTTTTTTGTAAACCACCCCTGAATCAAGGCAAACAAAACAAAAAAAATAATTCAAATCGGTCGAGTTATTTCCGAGATCTTGCGAGACTAACGCACGGCGATTCATTTTTATATATATATATATATATATATATATATATATATATATATATATATATATATATATATATATATATATATATATATATATATATATATATATATATATATATATATATATATATATATATATATATATATATATATATATACATTATTTGTGTTTTCAATTTAGGAAATAGCCAAAGATCAAAGGGAAATCGAAAAACTCCTCGAGGAACAAACAACGCTCTTAAAGCAACTGGAAGAAAAGAGACAATTGCTCGATCGCTTGGAAAAACATTTGAGCAGTATTGAAAAGGATTTGGAAGACAAGACAATTGAAAAGAATTGGGTAAGTGATGTTTTTCAAAAAGTACGGCTCGCGGATGACTGGAAACTTTTCGCAAATCCTACAGTAGCAAATCTCAGCAAAGACCTGGAATTGTCCACAATTCCAATAAAATTTTGGAATTCCAATAAAAACCTGGAATTGTCTACTATTCCAATAAAATTCTGGAATTGTCCACAACACTAAAAACAAACGGAGCTGCCATGCAATTCACGGACCGGAGTTAAACTATTATTACACTTCTGTGGGGTGAGCGGTGGACTCCGGACTAACGACCGCCTGTTGTAGGTTTAGGGCAGGTCTCTTGTCACATGCGAGCATCTACCTTGCCACCCATTCACTCCTCCCCTTCAAAGCCATAGAAATTGAGATGCAGGCATGGCGGTTTGAGATATTTTATCTAGGAAAGATTTGATTGTTTCCTCGAGAGGTGTTTTCCTAAATAGGTAAAACAGAGATTTGGCTGGCAGCTCACGAGTACCAACTTGAAAGTCAACAATGAAGGCGCTTCAGGTGACGGCATTCGGGAGATCATGATATTTATTACATTTTTACTCGTCTTTTGGGATATTTGATTCCCATGGAACAGTCAATTGTACAATAAGTGCCATCTTCCGAGATAAGGAAAACATAATTGTATCTGGACGAAGGACTGTGCATTTGAGACTTTCAGAGAATTTACGCTGCTTAGAGACCGAATCAACCTACAAGATCCAGGATCCAATCTCAAGCTTAATAATAATAATAATAATAAAAAACTCTATTTCAAAATAAAAAAATATTGAGAAAGGTTTTTGCGTTTAAAGCCATCCCACACAAACTGTATTGGGGGTTTGGAGGGTACTGTCAGACCCTTGTTGGCACGAGCCACTGAGAGCCTAATTACCTCTAAAATATTTCGTCATGGCGGTAAGCGTACCATCCGGGATCTAAGGCCGCCTTGCAGCCACCTAGAATATGTTTCATGTAGAGGCCATGGTTGTGTAGGGGTCTTGTGGAGTTGAACCGCAAGTTGAGCCGACCCAAAATGACAAACAGGTCATAGGGCCCAAGCTGCACGGAACCGTTAAGTGCCCATAAAAAAGTACAATAAAATTAATTTTGCATAAATTTGGTAGATAGCCAAGACCTGAATAGACATTCCTAGAATAGATCATTAGAAGGATAGGGGAAAGGCCTTCTATAAATTACTCTTAAAATAGCTTTTTGGACCTTGTTTTGAAGGTCGAAGAGAAGCCAAACGCAATGATTCCATAGGTCAACTAGATTTGAGCTAGTGCAAAGTAAACCGGTCGTATTAATTCCCTAGGTATAACATTTCTAATAAGCTTCAAGGTCACGACTACAAATTGGGAAAAACACAATTCTACACCAATCTCAGGAAACACTTCCTAACCAACCGGACTGTAGACCAGCAGAATAGTTTACCTGCTGAAGTCGTATAAGCGTTAAGTGTCAACGCATTTTAAAATACTCCGGTGTTCATAAAGTATCAAACCTTATTTTTGTACACATAAACCAATGAAGGGCGGGAGACTTCCTTCGGTGCAGATGTGGAGGGGACACTCATGCGCAGTCATGATTTTTTTACCGTCAGCAGAAAGCGTTAGTCGCTGGTAGTCAAGCCACTGAGTGAAGACAAGTACCTATTGAGCGGTCGTCGGATTTGTGCACTTAGGCCCTTAACAGGCCGGAATGACAATATCATCAAGCGAGGCGGACGGTGGTCTTGCAGGACCGTCGTATCACAGTCCGAGAAATTGCGAACGATATAGGAGCAAGCATCGGATCGGTACATTTAATTTTGACCAGGAATTTGGGCGTGAGGAGAGTCTCTGCGAAATTTGTATTAAAGCTGCTAACAATGGAGCAGAAGCAATGGCTTCTGAACATTGCACAGGGCATGCTGTACAATGCAAACAGCGACCCCAACTTTAGTGGCTCGTCAGGCTTCCTACTTAGCTGACATTGCTTCTTGTGACTTTGGGCTATGTCACAAGCTGAAAATGCCGCTAAAAGGGACCCGATTTGAGTCAAGAGAAGACATCATGCAAAATGCGACGGCACAGTTACACACCATTCCAAAAACCGCATTCCAGAAGTGTTTCCAACAATGGCAGGAACGCTGGGAGAAGTGTGTGCATTACCAAGGAGACTACTTTGATGGGGATTAGTGTTTTGGATTTCCAAATCAATAAACATATTTTTGCCGACCAAAGGTTCGATACTTTTTGAACACACCACGTTGATTAGACATATATTTTTTCAATCACTATAAATAAACTCAGTGTTAAATTCAGACATCAAAAATCATGCTGCCGGTCTGTAATACCTAATAATAATAAAATTCGATCAAACGCTGATGATGTCTACTAATAATTGCTTATTTTCATTTGCAGAATTTTGAGAAAATTGTGCGCAACCAACGATACGGAAAAGCATTTCTGTCGCTCGCAGAAGGTCGCACTAAAATTCACAGCGAGAAAAGCGAATTGTGCATACTGGCCGATCAAAAAAAACTGCACGAAACCACCGAGAAATTGGGGGATATAGTGAAAGATCTGGCCGATGATCTTCCCGAGGCGAAGTACAAGCTGCTGCGTATCATGAACACTCTATGCGTCGAAATTGCGGTTTTGTAGTTTAGTTTGCGATGTTTTCACTGGTTTTATCTTAATTAAAACAGGAATTACAATGAATTTAGAAATCACCAAATGATGAAGTACCTTTTATATATCTAAATATTTTAAGAAACATGCGGTACACTGACATTCCCCGAGCGTTCAGTACTGGTAGTTTTGGGGGGGTGTGTGATGACGACTTAAAAATAAATGGTCAGTCGGTCTTGTCTATGTGTGGTGCGTCTGATTTGGTATAATTTAAAATGCAACGTTATTCAAAAGAACATCCCACATTCCCGCATTCATGTTTGAGGGCTCAAAAACTAAGTACATTAAAAAAACTATTGTGTCACCCCAAAACTTTCCCGGCAAGTAGCCAAGGACTGATTTTATCTTTATATCAATTTCCTAAATACAATCGATGAGCGCCCTCTCGGCCGGCGGATGAACCCAGTTGGGTTCCTTCACAACCACCTCGGGCAGCGCGGTTCGTTTCTCAGATAGGGGTGTGATTGGACTAAGCACCAACAGATGGCATTAAGATGTAATTAAAATGTAGGCGGAATTTCAATATTTTTGTTGTAGCTTTTATATAAGATATTCCAACCAAAATATCATAATGTGATTTCGGCCCAAAAAGGCATCTCTGTACCAACTTTCAAGTCTCTAAGTCCAATATTTCAAGATTGATATATAGCTAGCATGCTCCCTTGGTGGACCAATTTCAACCACAGCTTTTTCAACCCTTACTATGACTATTGATTTTACAATGCTATGACCAAATGATGCTTGCCAAATTTCAGCTCTATCATGGAGGACACAGACATAGAGACACAAGCCAGACTTCAATCTGGAAAGAGTCTAAATTGTCTCAGGGGGGCTCAAAATTTTTATTTTTAGGCCCAATCGAAGGTTATTTGCTTAATCTACTTGGTTCTTTAAACATTATATACTTGAAGAAAAACCATATATTATATCCAAACATTGTAACTATACATATACGTATAGAATATAAGGCAGTCATGATTTAAATATCTATCCAGAATATATAATATTACAAAGGAGGCATGTATTCGTCTATGCATTTGAAATGGAGATGGTATAATATATACGGAGATGGTATAACGGTAAGTAAATGGTATAATATTCTGAAACATATTCACTGAAACCCTTCACCAAAATAACTAAAAGGAACCAAATCACAGCAGGCCTACCGCTAAACACCAAGGAGTTCCTGTACAGGAACACCTGCCGTTTCCATCACTGACATCACATTTATCAGAACTACTCACCGAGAAAACTAAAATCATCGCAAACAAGGCAGCTTTGTAACCAGTTCCACGTCCGACATCTTTTTCATCATCAGGCACCGAGATCTCCCTAATATGAATTCATACGAGGAAGATCTACTATTCACTATAATAACGATTGAATGTTTGGAAACTGATTAGATGTCCCTAATATATTTTTTATCTGTCAGAAATCAATGAAATCTTATACATTTTTATTTTATTTTATGAAGTACTAGCTGCGCCCCGCGGTTTCACCCGCGCGGTAATGGAAAATTGGGATAATGATCATAGAAAACTATATATCTATAAATTATAGCCTATGTGTTATTCTGATGTGTAAGCTATATTATTGTAAAGTTTCATCAAAATCCATTCAGTAGTTTTTGCGTGAAAGAGTAACAAACATCCATACATACATTCTTACAAACTTTCGCGTTTATAATAGTAGTAGGATTACATCTGCATACCGCACCGCGGCATGCAGATGGCAGCTCCGTTTGTATTTTATTTTACAACTGCATACCGCACAGGTATTATTCCTGAAGGCGATATTCTTAATAAATTGTTAAATCAATAAACTTGGATAAAAATATTGATATTACAATGTGCGACACAGTACTTCCTGCTACTACTGTATGGCATTGAATTGTAGTGCTGATGATGTGGATCTTGATTTTGTCAAGAATCTTCTTCCATTCCACTCCATCCTGGGTTTTGGTTTTCCAGTTGTTCACTCCAAGTGCATTTAGCTCTTTGAGGGGTGTCAATTGCTACGGGTGAACCTGCCACCCTTGGGAGTTATAAAAGCAAAGACTTTGAAGAAAAAAAAACACATTTGAACAAGAAATCTCGTTAGAATCCGACACCTTACCGTGTGGAACAAGGTAGTGTCGCCCAGCGGGCTATCTCGTGTCCTTACTATCAGATTTGGACGGATGTCTCCATCCTCCATTGTGGTGCATTTAGGTCTAACAACAGAATCAAGCCATCGTAGTTTTGGTCGTCCGACTTTTTAATGCCCTTCAGGTTATCTACAAAGAACGCGTTTAACACTACAGCGCACGCGCGCTCTAGTGTTAAACGCGTAAAATGATGCACAAGCAAATGTAATTGCTTGTGCATCATTTATCTGTTTTATGGCAAAAAATTCCACTTTATTAAGTCCTAAGATCGGGCCTACGCAGGAAGGCGTTGGACTCTTACGGGTTGTTGGCGTAGCTTGATTGTGGATTCTATTGTCCGCAGTCTTTTACATTCACCCCATGGGAGACATAATGGCTCAATGTTGTTATAACTCTCTGGGGTGACGGGTTTGTCCGTTATGATTATCATCGTATATGAATACTAAGTATTGAATTTCTTCCCGTCATCGACTTTTCATTCTTGCGATTGTTGGATTGAAATTGGAAGGCGTTCGCTGAATCTACGAAATTATGCACAACTATTGCCGTTTTCGTTTTCTTTAGTAAGAGTTAATCGACTTTTTGTAGGTGTATGACCAATCAATTTCTCTATTAACAAATTCACTACCCCGAGGAATAAAGTAACCTTTCAAATTTCAGTCTTTGCCAGTTTTTTTAGTCTGATATTTAATTGTCAGTTTATCGTTTCTCAAAAAAAGCGAGTGGCGCTCAAAACTTCAATTTTAGTTTTTGTCATTGATTCGTAAATTGTTTTATTAAAAAATCATAAATTTCATCATTATTCCCTATTTAAAATATTACAGATAAACTTTTTAACAACATTGTTTTAATCATCAGCATACGTTAGTAGTTGATTGTCCTCTCGAAAATACTCAAGAGAAGTACTAGATATATGCATAAATAAACGTGAATAAATACTAGATAAACTTTATTACAAAATTTTAAGACGATTCAAAAATATACTTAAATTAACATTCTTATACATATTATTATATTTATTATCGTAATATTTAACAATATAATTGAATTACCCTGCATTTTAGAATCTCTAGTTCCAACCAAGGATCTTATAATAGAAAAATGTTTTGTGATTTTGCCTGATTCACACATTTTGATCAAAGAAATCATTTGTAATGTGTTGCTTATACCCTAATGTTTCATAACATATTTTATTTACAAAAGAAATATATATCTTTGTCACTGATATTTGCCATTATTCTTGATATTTATCAAACTATAGAAATCAAAGGCGGTATCATTTTTTATATCAATTGATACATTAGAATAGTCCTTGTTCTAGAACCAGTAGCACTAGGCTCGGTAGCACCTGGGGGTATTACACCCGAATTTGTAGTCGAGTATCAGTCTGTACTTTAGTAATGCTCAGCCAAGTATTACCTGAGTACCGTATGATACTTGAATGTCCGATAGACGAGAAATGCCAGCCAACTCCGCCAAGTATGACCAGTATTTGGGAATTTATCCGTATCAAACGTATCGGCCATTAAATATGCAACATTTTTATTTCATAAACCGCTTGAAAATGCTTCGAATAATAATGTTTTTAATTGCCCGTTTATGCTCCTGGATTTTTAAATGTAGGTTTCGTCAAAATATTACTAATGTTCATCTCATTGCCAGTGTCAAAAAAATCTGGCTGCCATATTGGTTGGTTTAATCGTGTTTGCGTTCGCTGACATAGTGGTTTTCGTGATTCCTGTGATTATTTGTATTTTTAGACGATAAACCACAATAGGTAAATTTCAAATCGCGATTTATCATGTAGGGCTGTTAAAATATCCAAATCGAAGTTTTCAATTCAATATTATTAAAAAATAAATCCAAAAACAAACCAAGAAGTCTATGATAAAGTGAAATAACATTGAAATTCACGAGAAAGCCGAAACACAACAACGCACGAGCGAAAATGGCATCTGATGTTTCGAGGTAATACTCATACTCATTTCTTTGAATAAGATAGAATTATATATTAGTGCATACTAATATATAATTGTATCTTATTCAAAGAAAGCGACTTTTACCACATATAACTATAATTACATAATTAAGGAGATTGGCCGCCCACGAACTGTTGCAACAAAAAACCATCGATTGGTGGTATTGGCAATCTAGTGCTTAAGTAACACTCGCCATGTTGGACTCGACTATAAAACGAAAACTGGTACTCAGATACAGCAGTACTGAAGTATTGTGCAATACTTAACTATAAATTCGGGTGTTAGCAAATACTTATAAAATCTAAAATAAAAAAGATGAATGATTTGTCGCACAAAGTGTTTCCTAGTCTAAAATAGTAAAATTTGTAGTCGGATTACAAGTTTCCGTTGCTCCGTCACAGCGCCACTGTTTCGATCCATATAAATCAATATTTAACGTTAAAAGTCTTTTATTGGGAATGTAGATAGAATGGTCTTTTCGTGAGCAGTTCTCTGGTGTCGGTTCCTGTGGTCAGATCGTCCAAACTTCATTTTGCAATATTTGCATTCGTAGTTCTTCTCGAGTGTGTGCGAAACTGAGTGAACCTTTAAGGCGCTGAAAATAACACTAATGTCAATAATAAAACGAGAAGACCTACTAGGGCTGATTTCGAGTACCCAAAATGACTAATAGGTGGTAGTAGTCGCATCTCATCGGTTAATGTAATTGGTTGCAGCGACGTATCCGAGTCAGTGCATTTGAAAGCCCTCGAAAATAAGAGCGACCTCAAGCGCCCATAACGCTACAAGATAATGTCACACACTAGGTCACTGAGCGCAATGTCAAAAAAATGCAATCTTTGACGTGCTGTTGTAAAGATGGCTATGCACGCTGACTAGAATTCGGTACCGAACATGTGTGTCTGAGCTAGTGATGCCATGAATGTCATATTTTTCACATTCGCGAATGCGAATTTTCGGAAACCGAATGTGCGATTGCAAATGCGAATGTTTAGGAAAAGCGTTAAAAAACAAAGTCATCACTTTTATTTCTTACAATAGGAAACAACATGAAAAATTTGAGTATGATGAGGCGATAGTATAGAGTATAAATGACCTTTCAGAGTATATTGGAGCGCGATTAACTCCATAAGTCTTCGAAATCCTACGCCTTCAACAAAGTTAAAGAGCAACTCTTGTAATGCTATCATTTCGCTTATTCGGCAGTCGATTTTTTGGGATAATGGATGTTTGGTGTCCCATTGTATCTTTTTCATTAGAGTTTCTTTAATAGATAATTATCTAGATACCTCTTTTAGTGGAGTTTCTTGTGTTTATCTAGTTTTAAAGTCTGGGCCTCTGCTTCAGTATGGATCAACATTTCGTATTCTTTGGAATGAACAGTTTTCAAATGTGTCCGCAACGCCGAGGTAATGTGCCCAATTGTGGATTTTTATTTCACAAACATTCCATTTTGCGTGGTTTCGATCTATAGGCGTAAAAAATCGCCATATTTCACTTTTCTTTCCCGGTGCCATGGCAAAAACTGTCACAATAGCTCAAAACAATTCAAAAGTCATTGAGCTTCTTGTTTATTCACGTAAATTGGTTGAATTACTTTTTATTTGTCGAATGAATCACGTGATGCTTGCCTGCGTGCGCTGCACGAGCCGAATTTACGAAAACTAAAGAGAGTAGAGACGCGCGGCCCGGCGCGCGACACGAGCGGAACGAGACACGACACAACCTGCACACATTCGCATTCGCAAAATATTCGCATCGCTCGATGCGAATGCGAATGTCGATGCGAATGTGTAAAATGATGTGTAAAATGAATCTCTTATGCGAATACAATATGATAATATCGGAGGTTATTATATTGAAATATCGATTATTCTCTATAGTGGTGTATGTGATGTATTCTCCATAAGTGACACATATAGGGCAGGTAAAATTACTGAAAACTTCATGAAAATTATACAAAAAAACCTACATAGATAATGGGCTTAATTGCGATTATTCGTTAACTAGTATCGAAAAATAGTTCATGCGGATAAGATAGAGCAGTGCGTTGAAGCAGAATGTAAAATGAACGATCGTATCTTTTCCTGCATAAAAAACTACCTGCCGAACATAGAACCATCTGAATTAGTTTGAAAACATTTCATCTGGTCTTAGATAATGCTGCCTAATGTTGGATTGGTATTTTCACACAGGAAAAGTGACAATTATTCATTTAAATTCACGAAGAAACGCAATCGGGTCCATTATCTATGCCAAGATGTTTAAAACGATGAGGAGGAAAGAATTTGCATGTTTTGCTTTAACAGAATGACGGAAATTATCTATGCAGTGCATAATTCAACACTGAAATAGCTGTGCAAAAACAAATTACCTCTTTTCGTAAAATTCCTTCTTGCAGTATTGGCATTTGTAGTTCTTCACTCCAGAGTGCCTTCGCTCGTGCCCTTTCTTTGTAGAAATAGTAGAGAACATTTTCGGACAGAGGCCACATTTGAAGATTTTTTCTTTTGTGTGTGATCTGGAATATACACACACATCTCAGAACATTATAATTTGATAAAAACCGAAACTTGTCATGTTTCCAAATGAGGACCATTTTCTCTAAATGATACATCATCAAACATCTTATTCTACGAGATAAACATTTCAATTCATAAAACGTTTCCTAAGCCACATTTAAATTAAACAAATATTTGTAATTCAGATATCAATAAATCTAAATGTATAATGTTAATTATAAATATAAATCCTTAAATACCTTAGTGTGAGAGTTACAAGTGCGAGTTTTTATCAAAACGATACTTTCGCAGATCGCTTTGACAAAATCTTTCATGGTAATTTCAACATTGTCAATTTTATAATAATTGGTTACTCAACTCTTGTACGGGCTCTTTATTATTATCTCCTAATATGTCTGTGTATTAACATCTTTGCTAATGTCATGATTTTTTTCTCAAAAGACACAATCAAAGATTATCTATGGATGACTTTGAAAAAACTTACATTTTGCACCTGCTAAAAAAAGGTTTTTGTATCGTTTTGTACTCTGAGAGAAGTACATAAAACCATTAGAAGCTCATTTTTGAAAATAAACCTGATGTATCACTTTGAGAAAATGGTCCTCAAATAGAGGTTGAAAGTAGAGTCCAATAGATCTGCTTTAGTTTGTTTGTTTATTTGTTTATACTCTTTATTGTGAAAATGTCACAATGGGCGGGTTTATTGACATATGACAATCTCTTACAACCAACCCTACTATGACGTGTTATATGTATGTGTGCGTGTAACATATCTGTAAGTGTGTGTCTTGTTATTGCATTCGATCGACAGAATTGAAAATGCAATTCCGTTAATTTGATCCCAACGGAAAATGGTGACCCAGCCGGGAATCGAACCCGGGACCTTACAATGTAAGATCAGGCGACCTAACCACTATGCCACCGGGCCGTCTAAATTGCAGTATACTATTTGAGCAATATTATACTACAATTTAGACTAAAGCAGTCTATTCAAAAAGTATCCAACATTATTTTTTTTTTGTCATAACAAATGAAGACGTGTGGCAGTGCATAAGTATGCATATTATTTTTTTAGCAAGTGTCAGTTGCTGTCAATCGTCTGATGAGTGAGGAAGTGTAGTGAGCGTTCGTGGGATTGTCAACGATTTTAAATTTATCAAATTTCACCAAAAGCTTGGCAATACCATTGATTATATATGGTATTAGATTGCTCAATGTCATAGTACGTTTTGGCAACATGCGCTGACGACATGCAGGTGGCACTATTAGCATTGCCTGGCGAATCCAATAACAATTTAATTGTAACTATCTATAATAACATTGATAATGATTGTTTTTTTTTACAAACGACTGATTGATTATGATTGGACTGATTGAGACATGGACCCTGAAGGCTCGGATACGCACCAAAATCGATGCACTGGAGATGTGGTGTTGGCGTAAAATGCTAGGAATCCCATGGACAGCAAGCCGCACCAACAAATCTGTCCTGGAAGAACTCTGCATCCAAGTGAGGCTCTCCACCGTATGGATGAGAAGGGTCTTCGGTCATGTTGCCAGGAGAAACCCAGAGAATCTGGAGAAAATGCTTTCCGGGGGTCAAGTGGAGGCAAGAAGAAGTAGAGGCAGGTGGAACGACCTCATCAAAGAAGTTACAAAAAGAGTCAATACAATCTGCGACCCGCCATGCAGAAGACAGGTAGAAGTGGAGGAGCCTCGTAAGCAAACTGTTGTCTAGTGGCCACGATCTTCAGTAATGAGGGAACGACGGAGATGAAGATTGATTATAAAATCGCAATAATTTAACCAATGATAATAACATTCAATTATTAGTGCCTTCTTCTGTAGGCTGATTACATCTCAGAAATAATACGGAGAGATATAACGCTATCTATTAGCCTATCTAATATTACAATAACAAGAGCTATGATTTCAAGATTTCTTTGATATCATATTATTATTAAACTTCAAGATATGATGTTTAGACATGTTTATAGGTGTGTTATAGGCATGTTTAGAGCGCCATCTATAGTGCACGGCCGTACTGTCATACCACGATCGCTGTGGTATTGAACATAAGAGAAGATTAATTAATGTTTTGGAACTATGAGTACCATCTAAAAGTTGCGTTCCGTAGTAAAATTCTAGCTGCCGAATCGTAGTACATCGTTGAGCAATCTAATATTCTATATAATCAATGGCAATACTTAAGTGGAAACCATTCACACGATCCAACAGGCTTCTGGGGATGATGCCATAATACATCTCACGAATAAAGGCCGCTCATCAGTGGAAGCGAACCGTGTCCCAGTTGGACCTCAATGTGGACTTTGATCATGCAGGATACCGCATTTTTGGCATTCCAGTGGTTTATAAGGCTCCCGACTCCCTAGACACGGGTCTGTGTGATTTCTGGCTAATCCGCCAAGTTGAAAATGTCACTGAAATGGACCGATGCGTCAAAAGAAGACATGCGTAAAGCAATGGTCCAGTTGAACACCATTGTAAAAGTGTTTTATACAAAAATAGAACCATTGGGAGCAGTGTGTATATTATCAAGAAATTGCTTTATAAGAGGTTAGAGTAAATGTATTTTGTATAAATAAGTGTATTTTTGGCGACCAAAAGTTGGATACTATTTGAAGAAGGTGTATGTTTTAATACCTACTTAAGTACAAAGAATATAAATCACCTTAAGTGTACCCTCAAATGTTCACGTGAAAAGAATCCTTTGGAGCAATATTGGCAGATGTGTGATTTTTCACCCTCGTGAACTCGCCTTCTGAAAAAGTAAAGAAAAGTCTTCAGTGGTTATTCGGTAGCGCAGAAATGTGCATACTCTCCATGCTTTATAATATACTAAACAATCCCGTGTACCGTCCGTCCCTTTTTTTTTTTTACCCACAATGCTGATGTCTTTTTGTAGAACCCGCCTTGTTTCCTGTCGGCAACATCTTCTAGGTGGGCATTCATAGCATCACTCAGTCAAACACTCAGGCGGTCACCCATCCCAGTATTGACCGCGCCCAATGCTGCTTAACTTCGGTAACAACGAGGAGAACCGGTGTCATCGCGGCTACGGACGCTTCAATCACTAGTCATGGCCCTTCGCTTTTAAGTCAGGATAGCACCCTATCTAACTAAACCAGTGTTTAGTCAATACTGGGCCCGATCGCGTTTCTTTGTGAACTAAAACTAAAATTAGTCCAAGCGAACGAGACAAAGCAATACGTTGGAATATAAAACGCACGATCGTTTATAAATACTACCTATCGAACTTATACTGTTGGAATAAATTCGAGCATATTTCGTGCGGTGTAAGATTTGACCTTGGCGGGCAGTTTTAATGCGAAAAAGTGACAACCGGTCATCTCACATTCCGCTCTGGCGTATTGCCCTGTCTCATTCACACGGACTAATTTCCGATTTTAGTTCACGAAGAAACGCAATCGAGCCCACTATATTCTTATTCCTTCGCAGTTCATACAGCAAGTTTATGGAACTAGCTCCCAATTACAATAAGGTAGGAATCTACACTTTCTAATTTTTAAGCGTCATTGAAGAAACTTTACATATCCCTCTCCAACTAATTCTCTTCCTATCCCATAGTCCCCTCCTCATCCCTTATGATTACCTTTTAAAGCATATGCTGTTTGATTGCACAGAAGTTGGATTCTACTTTGCAGGTAAAAAAAGAAAAATGTATGTAAACATGTTCATTTACTTCATAGAGAAGAGACACTTTAAAATAAATTGTTATCCAACCAATTCTAGTCTTATTGTACGTCTACCGAAGTCAATAAGATTAACTTGTGTAGTAATCTGTGTACACAGGTATATTATTATTTTGTTACACAGGTATATTATTTTGGTTTTCGAGCAGCTATTAATCCGATATTAAGAGGATCAGGGTTGGTAGGTTACGAGGATAGTGGCAACAATAAAACCGTTTAAACCGTAAGCCATAAAAAAAAAACAAAACCAATCCTTGTCTTTTTGTTCAAGGGTATTTTTTTTTCAAACAACCACAATTTAATTTAGCTAGTCCATACCTGTAGTCCAAATTAGACATAGTTGTACACTGTGTCTAATTTTGTTTTCAGTATGCTGAAAATGTAGCTTATTTCAAACTACTAAGAAACTAACAGGTGTAATCAAGAAACTAACTGCTGATTGTGCTCGCTTTGGTTTGCCATTTCACCAAGAATAGACTTACTTATTTCGAAAATTGTGATTCCATTCGCAAAACTGCATGCGCTACGTCCATTTTGCGTCTACATAATCGTCCATCCGAGCAAGTAATTCAGATTACCATGGATCGTTTTCGCACCACATATACCCTAATTCAGTGTTTTTACGAACTTTTTTTTGATTGCGACCCCTTTTTTGGTAAAACAAACAAAAAAACTCTTATGCGACCCCCCTTGAGACTGTTTTCTCTTACACAGCTGTAACTGTAAGCATCCAATAAATAAAGTTTTTTGTAAAAACAAATGAAAACCACATTAGTTTAAACTGTTTTTCACTTTTGAAGCTGTACCTAACTGTATCCATCTCGGATCAACATCAAGTTATGTTTTTGTTTTGAAGCTGTAAATGTATGCTTAATTATATAAATTAAGATTTTGTAATATTTTCCATTTTTATTTTTAGATAGCCAGTGACCCCCGGGGGTCTTTTTGAACCCATCGGTTGAAAATCACTGCTCTAATTGATAATGTGCATCCGCAGAGACGTCGAACAGTGCACACTAAAGAAGTTGCTGTTTAGTATTGAGGACGCAAATAAATCGATTCACCAAGGCGCACAACAAATGATAGTGTTTGTTTGTCTTTTCTTTAAGTTGTAAAGGACCAATAAAACAATGAGATTTTTACGAACGGAGATATCTGAAGGAATGGAGCATAACATAGACGACTTGGGGGGAGAAGGGGGAATCAAGTGCCTGGATGCAAAATTCTGCTAGTTTTCATATAATATTAAAACTAACTTGTGGTAGAGCATGCAGTATTTGAGCCGGAATGTTTTTCCGCATTCGGAGCACTGGAACGGTTTGATTTTCGAGTGCGTTGAAGCGTGAATCTCTAAATTAGAGCGAGTAAAGAATGCCTTATCGCAAACAGAGCACTTGAAGCGTTTTTCTCTGTCCGAGTGAACTATTCGCCGGTGTTCCGGGCCGTGTTTGTAATCTGAAACATTGATTTATTTGCATTATTATAATAAAAATAAATATCAGTGCAGGAAAACTCCCTGACTCTAGACGACAATCCTATGCATATGACATCGAAGACTATCAAGGTTGTTTGACATTATAAACAAGATAAAAGCGGATTTACCGCGTGAAGTTTGTATCACTCAACGTTTTGACGATTACAACGCTATTGCCCAGGGTAGACTACCCTGGATATAAAATAACACCCGGTTTGTAACGCGTGCGATGCCGTCCGGCTAAACTTAGCAATTTTTAATACTATTAATTTTATTATTTTTAAAAAATATTTATTTGCAGCTGTCAATACAAATAATTGTCAAAAAAACACAAAATTAAACTGAAAATAGATAAAGACTATGTAATAAAATTACAAATGTTGCAAATTAGGAGTATCCTCAGGTTATAAATAGGATAGAAAACGAATTTACCGCGTGAAATTTGTAGGACCCGACGTTTCGGTGACGTTGCAGCCGCCGTTGTCTAGGGTAGACTGAAGAGCTGTCAGTCCGTTGTTTTGCGGGTAGGCCGCAAACCACTGCCGCCACTGCGTAGGTTATAACGGTGGTGGGGGGCCGGGCTCGCAGCGCGGGAATTTTTAAAATCCGTCTTGCACACAACACTCACTGTATCCTGTTTTACGTCTTTGCGTTCGGCGTTCGGCGGCGGGAACATTTTAAGAAGAGGGTTCCACGTAGAAGAGAGTTTGTAGCCGTCATCTCTATTGAAGTTCGGAGTTCTTCTTATTTCAATGGCTTCCCGGATCATGCGAGGAAAGTAGAATTGTTCCTTGGATAGAACAATGGGATTTTGAAACTGCATCCAGTGGTTACTTCCGCTATCCAATATATGTTCGCAGATCGCCGATTTTTCTCGCTGAACGTTTTTAACAGCTTTGATGTGTTCTGTCAGTCGCGTGGCTATGGGCCGTTTCGTTTGTCCAACGTAGGCTAGACCGCAGCTGCATTCGACTTTATACACACCCGGGGTTTGCAGTGGTATTACATCCTTTACAGGCCTCAAAAATCGAGCTATATTTTGGGTCGGTTTGAAGATCGTTTTTATATCGAATCTGTTTAGCATCTTACTTATTCGATCAGTCACGCCCTTGACGTATGGTAAGAATGCTCTTGATCTGCTCGGTTTTTGAGTTTCGTCCGTATTAGATCGTGTGCGTGTCTCGTGATATTTTCCGTATCCATTTTTCCTAAGGACATCATTGACATGTTCCATCTCCTTCGGAAAATGCTCAGTGTCGCATAGATCGCGTGCTCGATTCACGAGCGACGTTTGCACTGAACGTAGATGGTAGGGATGATGGTGTGAGCTTGCATGCAAATATCTGTCCGTATGTGTGGGCTTCCGATATACCGTATGTCCGAGAGTATTGTCACTTCTCCTCGTCACTTTGACATCCAAAAATGGTAAGGAGCCGTCCTTCTCTACTTCATAGGTGAAACTGATTTTTGGGTGTATGGAGTTTAGATGACCCAGGAATTCTTTCACCGTTTGAATGTTGCCTTTCAGGATGCAGAAGGTATCATCCACGTAGCGAAGCCAGAGAATGGGTTTAATTTTGGAGGTTTTTATGGCTAATTCCTCAAAATATTCCATATATAGGTCACTAACTATCGGCGATACGGGGCATCCCATTGCTACTCCGTCGATTTGTTTGTAATAATCGCCGTTCCATAGAAAGTAGCAGGATGTCAGGCAATGTTGAAGCATGTCGGCGTAGCTAATAGGGAGGTCCTCAGACCTTAGTTTATCTCTCACCACCGTAAGACACTCCGAAATGGGCAAATTCGTAAATAAAGATTCGACGTCAAAGCTCACCATTATTTCGTCTTCGGCCAGTTTTAAGCTTCTAATAATGCTTACGAAATGTCGCGAGTCTTTCACGTAAGACGTCGTTTTGCCAGTAAGCGGTTGGAGGACACCAGCCAAGTGTTTTGACAGAGGATATGTGGGGCTGTCGATTTGGCTCACAATCGGTCTCAATGGTGCATTATCCTTATGGATTTTAGGTAAGCCATATAATTTCGGTGGCTGAGACCTTATTGTGACATTATCATTTGGAGATCATCTCCGGAGTCGCAACGCTTTTTGGAGTGCGTCGGGGTTCATCATGAACGGTTAAACGACCGTGTTTAAACTCAGCCACCCAGTTCTTGACTGAGGCATAAGAGAAAGTACTTTCGCCCGGAACATTTTACAACTCTTTAAACATATCTGCAGCCTTCGAACCCTTCATATGAAGACACTTTATCACATGTCTTTGTTCAGTTTTATCCTTTTTTGGAAGAAATCAAAACAAGATTTTTTTAAATCACAGCTAGCAAAAAAGTATTCACTCCATTGATTTCAAATTTAGGACATTGATAGTTAAAAACCATTTTGCAAAATCCAGTAGAATTTTTAAACATCCGATCTTTTAAAGTAGCGTAGAACAGGTACTTATCATCCCGCCTTGGTAGTGTCAGTAGTGCTTATATTTATAGTTAAAGCCTAGTTTTTCTCTAGTATGAAACCTTTCTGGTGATCATTCCTTTTTTTGTGCAATCATGACTAACCTTTAAACAGCTTTACCTATTGATGGACCTAACCTCATGCGAGCAAACCGACACAACATGTCCATCACAGGAATGATCTATACACTATGAATACTATTTCAGCTTTTCTAGTAATAGATACCAAAAATACGCCTATCTTTATGAATATAATGTCAAAATTGCCATTTTTCAGAGGAGTTTTCCTAGTCCGATTATCTTTTCAGTCTCAATCCTAATTAAAATGATTATAGGCTAGGAAAACCAGACCAAGTTAATAAAAATGCCAAATAGGTAGCAAAATAGCCAAACTCACGCTTCTTGCAAATCTCACAATAGTACAGCAACCCCATGTGATGCACCATGTTGTGCTTGTTGCGCGAGCTGTACGTCAGGAATGTGCGATCACAATTTGTGCAAGGTATCAAATGCCTCTCGTTATCGTGCTTTCTCATGTGCTGATTTATATTGACGACTTGTTTTCCGCAGTGATCGCATATTTTTAAGCGTTTCTCATTACCTTGACTTTTTTTGCCGATAATGCTCTTGAGATCTGAAATAAAATGCATATCAATCAGGGTGGTTTTAACCTCGATCATTTATACGCTTTCTTTTGCATTCTATGCATTCTATGTGGTGTGAAAATTAGGGCACTAATATCAGTTAACAGTACTAAAAATGCAACTACAAATTAATAATGTCAATAAGATTAAAATAATAGATATATAGATCAACAAGAATAAGTGGAAGAGACGAACTATGCAATTCCTCGCGTACATACAAAAACAGTTGTATTTCATCGCTCAAGAAAATATAATACCTTGGAAGAGTCAATAAAAGATGTTGAAAATGTGCGCTGATTTAAGATAAAAGTAAAAAAATGGCTCCTTGACAATACAGGTTGTTTTACTTTTTGGAAGCCAGCCTTCGTGCCCAAAAATGGCGCTGCACCTTTTTTGGTCAATTTTGTGTAAAAATACTAACAATATCGGTTTTTTTATTAATTATCTCTTATTACCTTAATTAATGTCGTTAGTCATGTATATTATATATTTATATAATATATACGGGGACCAGTCGCAAAGGCTACGTGCAGATCTATAAACCACACAAAATGCCGATCGGTCATTTTGACGCCCCAGCGGTTAACCCTTAGAAAGCCAGCCATGGGAATGAAAATCACGATGTCATGTTTTCAACCCTCGAAAATTTCCTTGTAGGGGTGTTAGTGCACGTATACTACTGTATATAACCAAAGATGTCGGAGACCTAAGTTTGAAATTTGTCTCCGACAGTGCCTCCAGGCTACAAGCACTAGCAAAAAATACTATAACCTCTGTCCTTGTACTGGAATGCCACAATGCGCTTCAATCCATTGCAAGGTCAAATAGTGACCCTGCAATGGATTAAAGGGCACAGCGACTCACTGGGCAACGACCGATAGACGAACTGGCCAAAAGGGAATCAAAGCAAATAGTATATGGACCGGAACCCTTGATGCCCATACTCCAGGCCCAAATAAAAACATGGCTACGCAGGAACACCAACGAAACCCACCTTACAGAATGAAAAAAAAACGCAGGATGCAGGCAAACAAAGAACGCGGTTCCGGAAGCGTCTAAAAAACTTGCCCGCAACCTCATCAGATTAAAAAGGGACAAAATCCGTAAAGTCATAGGTACTATGAGAGGCCACTATCCCCTAAACGAAAACCTGTTTACCATAGGTGTGGCAGACATCCCTCTATGCAGAGGATGCATGGAGGAAGAAGAAACGCCACAGCATGTGCTCATGGAATGCAGGAGTGTGGCAGAGCAACGGGCAAGAATACTACAATCTCCAGCATCTGTCCCGGAGGCCTGTAGCAACCCAAACAGGCTGCTAACCTTCTGGGACAGCCTGGGTTGGCTGGAGTAACATAAATAAAAACATGAGCCACGCACAACGGCCCAATCAAGAGGCCAAGTGCGAGAAAAAGCCCAGATAAACTAACTAACTACTACTGTATATTATTATTATTATTATTTATTCTGGACAGGCAACTTTTCTGATACGTTTAGATCAGATCTTGTAAAGCTAAACAATATTAACAATACAATATAAACAATGTTTGGTTGCACATGCTCCACATGCATATATGTATACAATAAAACATAAGTTCTGCCGTTTAAATGCGTCATTATTAGTGATTTCTGGTAATCCGGCATTTCAGTAATCAGGCGTTTTCAGTAATCTGGCAGGGCCGTGGTCCGATATCTGACGGATTACTGAGAGACCACTGTAATATCTACTAAATATGAATTTTATAAATAATAATTATCATTTTAACTTCATTATAATATGTTATTATTTATCAATTCATAATAGTTGTATCTTCTAATAACAATTTCATTTGTCTACAGGACCTACCTACTAATTTTATTGAAATTATCTCGACGTTTGTCATCTTAGTTTTACAGTAGTTTATAAATAGCTCTAGGTACAACTTATCAAAACAATATTATTTATGTTAGTATTATTTGTGTGGTATGTTTTTTTACTTTCCTAGGAGAGGGAAAGTATTCTGAACACACTTCTGTGTGTCTGTGACTGGGTGTATTCCTCCACTATAGCGCCCAAAGCTTCATCCGATTGAGCTGAAATTTCGCATGCAGGCATTGTTTGGTGATGGCAAGAGTTGAAAAGATTGTGGTTGAAAGCGGTCCACCAGGGACTTGACTATGACCTATGACACAATGACCTTCGGCGCTCTGGTCATACTTCAATCTCGAAATATCGGGATTAAATACTTTAAATTCGGTGCACAGATGCCTCGTTCAGCCGAAACCACATTGTGAAATTTTGGTTGGAATGTCTCATATACAAGCGACACAAATAATGTTTTTAACTCTGCCATATTTAAGGTGACATGATACCTGGAAACGTCCATATCTGAAGAATTTTCGTTTCATGATTTTTTTTCAAAATATAAGCATTAATTAAATAAACTTTCTAAGCGAATCCCTCCATAAAGAACCAATTTACAATTTGGACTCAAAAAAGTTGCTCATTGCCTTGGTCATTAAAGCTTCAAACTGATTTTGAAAACTTTCAGGCGCGATTACTCCTACAATGTAAGCGGTAAGTGTGTTTTACTTTAATTTCGTTATATTGACTGGTTAATGCTCTATGGCAGCGCTTAGCCACATTTTTTAAATTTAGGACCTAAATTAATTACAATTAATTAAAAAGTGAGAGCGCTCTGAGAGTTAGGCTAAATATGCTTTACCATTAACACCCTTATACCAAGCGCTGCGATTGACTGAAAGTTTAGAATGCGCCCGGCCGCCGGCGCGAGCGGGCGTCGAATCTGTGCCGGACGCTTCGTCTATGCTGGAATTTTATTGATCAAACCCTACAAAATTGACCCTGCCTATTTCTTCGCTGAGGTCTCATGTCGCCTTAAGCAAAAACTACATCATATTGAAAAAATACCACGGAAAATACTAATAAAATACTACAAAAATAATACCACAATACAAAAATCTTATAAATACATTTGTGATTTTAATCCAACACATTCACTATCGTAGGGAGGGGGGGGAGGCGCGAAGGGGTTGAGCGGGTGGGGAGCTTCTCTACTTGCCGGGAAAGTCTTGGGGTGACCCAACCGATTTTTTTTCCAATAAAAAAAATATGCTGTAATCTTCAAATGACTGTTTTGTGTAGGCATACATAAAACTGAATTTCTACTGTTGAAAATAATATTTATTGCCACTAAGTACTTTTTGTTTTGGGTTTATGGTCGTCTCTATCTAGGTTAGTTGATGGTAAAACCCATATATTAAAAAAAAACTGGTACAAAATATTTGTATTATAATTTTATTATTATATTACGAAGACCTTTTTAATCTATCTTTTTTACGAGCTTTTTCAAAGTCAAATACATCAGATATGTTCTTTCATACGTCGGGAGTTTTCCTCACGGAGTCAGAATAGCAAAATCATTTTACGCTATCGATTGCCCACTTTCTTCCAGTCAGTGAATTCCATGGCAGCTCCGTTTGTATTTTATTTATTTTATTTTATTTTTAAAGACATACCTAGCACTCAAAAAAGATATGCTGATGCACCTTCCGCCAGGCAACGCAACCAAAGCAACAGCAACACTCTTGTATACTAACCATCGTTTTCCTTTGACTCTGTGGCAAATTCCTTACGATACTCGCTCAAAACAATGTCATCTTCGTCATCGTCGTCGGCATCGTTATCATTTTCAAAATCAACATCCAATTCTGCATCGTTCTCATTTGATTCAATCGTTTCAATTTTAGCCAATCCGACGGCACACTCTGATTTTATATCTCCGATCCCCGTTTCTTCTTTGATCGAATCATCTTTCAGATCACTTAGATAATTGTACGATTCGATGGCCATTAATTTGAATTTGTGTATTGCTAAAAGTTTGGAGTAACATTTGGGACATATTTTTCTTGGTAGTCCATCATCTTCTAACACTGGCACAGATAAGTTTGATATCATTTGATAACAAGACGGTTCTTCGGAATGTTTGAGAAAAACATCTCTATTTGCGCACGTTTTTAAACATAAGCGACACATCACATCAAAGTTTAGCTCCATTTTCGATGAATGCTTCGAAATAGTTTAGAACCACGAATTTCAAAATAAACAGGACCGAATTTTTGACATTTCCAATTTCCTCCGAAGGTTACCGAATCGGCGTTGCCAGACATAACACATAATCCTACGCCCAAACAATATCGTATGGGATGCATATCAAAATATCCGTAGCACTGCAGCAATGTTCGTTTCTGATATTTTTTATTTTATTTATTAAAAAAATAATTACGTAAAAGATTGATTTTTCTTATAGATATAACAGGAACCGAATGGCTTAAAACCTAATGCTTATGTGATTCTGTCAACCAACTGGGAGTGGCCCGTTCTAGGGTGAAATACATATTGTGTTTTATTTATATATTTAAAAAACACAGCATTTTTTTACTGTATATCTGACCTCTTACAGTGCTGGAAGCCTAATCGAAAGTTTGCTCAATTATAATACGGTCTCCCCTACTCAGACCATAGAAGCGCCAGATGTGATCGAAAGCATACTTATAGGGTTTTTGCATATTAAGAAAAGTTCAAACGGAGAGATAGGTAGTAGAGCAGGTTAGTTCTGTCCGTACGATGGCTGAGGGCACTAATTAATCAAGCCCGGCGAATAGTTTTCAGAAATTTAGAAACTGAGCTGCGAAATCAGAAAATCACAGATCCACTTGAAGTGCGAACAACTACATATATTCATCGACTACAGTAAGCCAACCAGATGGCAAATATTATACGAATTGCTATTTCTAAGATACCAGTAACGCTAATTTGGGGACCAGCTATAAGCCAGCTTTAAATCGTTCCTCATGTTAGGCTGATAGAATGCCGTTTTTAAAGGATTATCACTGGGAATCCAGGGATTATCACTGGGAATCCAGAATTCGGAAATAGTAGGTAGGTACCTACAAGTACTAAAAAATACATAGTTCCAACTACATCTACCGGCGGGCACCTGAAAAAAATATAGAATAGTTAACTTAAATGTAATATGCAAATAGTTAAATTACGTGAAGGACAAGAAGAGTCTTAAATTAGAAAATTAAAAAATCGAATAAGAGAAATGTTCAGGCTTAAATATTCGTCGGGAATAGTAGGTGCAAGAAACCATAAATAATTTATAATGGGCTAGTCAAAAGGGACTAAAAAGGCATTTGACTTAGCTGGGGCAGAAAGGATTTTTAAATATGAAATCTGAGACTATCGCGGTTGTCTGACTTAGAAATGAGATTGAAAAAGGAATTTACCGAGCCCGCCCCCACCGCCGTTATAATCTACACAGTGGCGGCAGCGGTATGCTCTCAGTCTATCCTAGACAACGGCGGCTACAACTTCGCCGAAACGTCCTGTCTTACAAATCGGGTGGTAAAATCGTTTTTTATCTAGGATTTTTATATAGGTTACCTACTGATGAAAACCCCGTTTTTAAAAATTTATGTTTTCGAGCTGACCCGTCTTCAATGAAAGGCGCTAAAGTAGTTTTTTTTAATAATACATCCTCATCGATTGGTCTTGCGACCAAAATGTTTACGACAAAACCAAGTAGAATAATTCTTCACATTTCCGAAATAAAGGATTTTTAACATGTAAAGTCGTAAAGTTAAAATGTAATACGTAACTAGTCGCAGCGGTAGAAAAATAAAGAAGATGTTTTTCTCATAAAATGTTATTTATACGATTTTGTATACAGACTATCATTTCATTGAAAAAATAATAGATGTACCTACCTACTAAATTCTATATATATATATATATATATATATATATATATATATATATATATATATATATATATATATATATATATATATATATATATATATATATATATATATATATACTAAATATCAGTATTTTTTTCTACATAATAAAGTACCTACCTAGTGCCAGTCTATTAATCGCACTATTACGTCTGCGATCGACAACCGGCAGTCATAGGTATATGTGCCGGCAGCCGTGTTAAATTGGTTTTACTTGCCGGGTCCCGATAGCGAAGCACTGCCTGTTTTAATTGTATTTTGAATGTCTGGCAGCGCTAGCCATTTCTAAATATTTACGGTTGTTATGCTAAATATTTTACGCAATAACATTATTACCACAGTTACCTGAATTGTTGCATAATACTTATTTTAAATAATGTATGCGCTTATTATTTAATCTTTAATTATTAACAATTGAAATATATTTTTTTCATTGAACATGCATAGACAAAGAGCAGATACCATAGAGCAAATTGAGTCGGATGGCCGTGGAGAAGCGTACGTATGTACGTCAAAATGTGGCTGTATCAACCGAGTTCGTGTATATTCTCGTGTCATTGAGTTTTATTTTGAAATATAAGTTTTAAAATTAAACAATCGCATGTGAAAGAGTAAATGTGATTATCAGACATTCGTTTCGTGCATTGAAAACCGCGATGTGAAACCTGCATCATGCGTAGTTTTACACTTATTTTTCGCCGTACCAACATTCGATGAACGACATTAGCTTGTGTTAATTTTAATTTAATATTTGGCGAAATAGACGATTTGAGTGGCTGCGCGCGATATTTTCTAAGCGTGCACAAAATGTCGAGCGATTTTCTTGTGTGATTTATCGCCCCGCGTACAGAGGCATGCTCCGCTTTTTGAATAGCGGAAATTACTAAAAATAGACTTAATTTTAGTTATCCAAGATGACGGATACTCGTAGAAGAGTGAAATTGTACGCTTTGAATGCGGAGAGACAATGGGACGACAGAGGAACGGGTCACGTATCTTCCTCCTACGTAGATAGACTAAAGGGCACTTCGCTGCTGGTGCGGGCTGAGTCGGACGGCTCGCTCTTGTTGGAAAGCAAAATACAACCGGACACGGCCTACCAGAAACAGCAGGACACCCTCATCGTATGGTCTGAAGGGGATAACTTCGATTTGGCGCTGAGTTTTCAGGAAAAGGCTGGCTGTGATGAAATCTGGGAGAAAATCTGTCAAGTGCAAGGGAAGGACCCCTCAGTCGAAATAACGCAAGACATCGTTGAAGAATCGGAAGATGAGCGGTTCGACGACATGTCGGACGGTTCGTCCCCAATCGAACTGCCGCCCTGCGAGCTCCCCTGCCTCGAAGACATAAGCGCGTTAATAAGCAATTGCCTGGGCTCGCCCGCTCGCAAGGACAAACTAGCAATGGCACTAGAATCGGAAAACTACATTAAAAAATTATTAAACCTCTTCCACATGTGCGAAGATTTAGAAAATACAGAAGGACTCCACCATCTATTTGACATTTTCAAGAATATCTCACTTTTAAATAAGACGACACTATTTGAAACGATGTTTGCCGAGGAGACGATATTCGACGTAATCGGCTGCCTCGAATACGACCCTAGCTTAACGCAGCCTAAAAAGCACCGAGAATACTTAAGAAAATTAGCCAAGTTTAGAGAAGCGATACCGATAAAAAACCCTGAACTATTAGCTAAAATCCACCAAACTTTCCGCGTTCAATACATTCAAGACATCGTCTTACCCGCCCCCAGCGTGTTCGAAGACAACGTCCTCAGCACCCTGTCGAGTTTCATATTTTTTAAGAAAGTCGAAATCGTAAAAATGATAGAAGAGGATGAGAAATTTTTAATTGATCTATTTAAGCTTTTAACCGACGAAAAGACGCTGGATTCGAAACGCAGAGACTTGGTGCTGTTTTTGAAAGAATGCTGTAATTTCTCGCAGAATCTTCAGCCGCACGACAAAGACACGTTTAACAAAACGCTAGTTTCGCACGGGATCCTCCCCGCGTTGGAGATCACGCTTACGATCGACGACCCCGAGACGAAAACGGCGTCCATCGACATTTTAACGTATATCGTCGAATTTTCTCCGTCTGTCATACGCGACTATACGTTCCAACAGGCGAATAATACGGATGAGGACCAATTATTTTTAAATATCGTCATCGAACAAATGTTGAGAGACACCGACCCCGAGCTCGGAGGCGCCGTCCAGTTAATGGGCGTTCTCAGAATACTGCTAGACCCCGAAAATATGCTCGCGTCCGTGAACAAGTCGGAGAAGACTGATTTCCTATACTTCTTCTATAAGCACAGTGTGCACACGCTGATCGCGCCGCTGCTGGCGAACACGTGCGGCGATCGGCCGCTGCGGGAAGACTACCACACTGTGCAGCTGCTCGGGCTCGTCCTCGAGCTGCTCTCGTTCTGCGTCGAACACCACACTTACCACATCAAAAACTGTATATTGAATAAAGATTTATTACGTAGGATTTTAGTTCTGATGAAATCGATTCACACGTTCCTCAAACTGGGAGCGTTGCGATTCCTCCGTAAAATCATCGCTCTCAAAGACGAAATCTACAACCGGTATATAATCAAAGGCAACCTATTCGCGCCGGTGATCGATGCATTCTTACGCAACAACGGACGGTACAATCTCCTCGAATCGGCCATCCTCGAAATGTTCGAGTTTATCAAAGTCGAGGATATTAAATCGCTATGCTCGTACGTCGTCGAGAATTTTAGTAAGATTTTGGACGAGGTCGAGTACGTTCAGACGTTCAAAGCTCTGAAGACGCGTTACGAGCGACAGCAGGAGAAGATGAAGGATCGCGACAGGGGGAATTCCGATACGGCCGTTCCGTCGATCATGCGCGCCTCGCGGTACCGCCGCGATCAGCGGCAGCTCGACGAGGACGAAGAGATGTGGCTGAACGACGAGGAGGAGTCGTACGAGGAAGAGCCCGCGCCGGTCGGTCGCTCGCAAATCGCCGAACAGATGCAGATCTCTCAAAGCCACACCGCAGCCGCCCGCGCCGACGAAGACTCCGCGGCCGAAGACCGCAACTCGGACGGCAAATACGAGCGCACGTTTTCGCCCGAATACGACCCGCCGGACAGTCCGAACGGGACGGCCGAAAGCTCCGAGGCGTGCGAAGGCGAGCTATCGCCGGGCGACGGCGGCGACGCGCAGCCGCCTCTCGAAGCGCACGCATCCGCCAAAACCGCCAATAAAAAGGGATTAGTGGACTACGACGTGGATTCCGAGGAAGAGGAAGAAGAGTCGTCGCTGAGCGATTCCGGCGAAGAGTCGTCGCCGCGCGCCGGGACGTCGGGCAGCGTCGCCGCCGACGACGCCGCCCTCAACGGCTCGAGTCTCGACGGCGCGCAATCCGCCGACGACGTCAAAACTACAATACAGCACAACGGCGAGTCGCTCGTCCCGCCCGTATCCGACGACAACGATAACGCGACCCCCGCGTTATCGAGCGAAGAACTAGCACAGCTCAATACGGAAAACGAATCTAAAGACGACTCCGGAGATTTGAAACGGAAAAGCTTAGACGACGAACCGCCGCAGACGGAAGTCGAAGCGACGACCGAATCGACGCGGAAAACGGACCGCGAAGCCGAAGTCGAGGACGAAATTGAAAGTGATGCAAAACGCCAACGGCTCGAATAACACATTTCTCGAGTCTTATGGAAACATTGCGTGTCGCAAAAAGTGCGCGATTCACATTTAAATGTACCTATTTATATACATACATAATATTAAATACATAGGGATGTGAAGTCACAATATTTTTGACTGAAATTGAAGTGTTCTCTCGGATCGGACAGTGCAATTTCAGCAAAATCGAAGATGGTATATTTTTTAAAAGTCCGAGTACAATTTTTAACAAAACCTCTTCAAAACTCGTTAAGATTTAGTCATAAATTACAAAAATGACAAAATAATGTAAGTTTTGTACTTCATTTTCCACTGCGACCCTTCAAATAGGACTCCCGTAGATTTTCAGAGTATATTTAAGGAGACGTCACGTTCTACGATGCTACAATGGCCTTCATTTCTCGTAGTGCGTGTGTTAGCTGTTAAATTCAAACTATTTTAATTTCTGATACAGTGTAATTTAATTAGGTTAATGCCTAATTTTAGTTATTCAAAAATGAAAATAATATTTTTGTATTTCTCCCAGATTTGTTTTGAATTCGAGCCCGACGCAGATGTAACATGTTATATACCTACATTCAGCTTCTTCCTTTCAAGCCTAGAACTAAAAAATATTAGATATTTAAGCTCGTACGAGTATGTATCGTTACTGTATGTATATAGATTTTTTATTTTTGGAACGGTCTCTTGTTTCCTACACAAGAATGTGTAAGCAAGAGCAAATCCTCGTAATTTAATGTTTGTAAAAAAAAGTCGAAAATATATGTATAAATTAGCCACTTACATATCTCTTATGTAGTGGCCAATCGCACAATTTGGTTCATTTTTCATTTCAAGCTCGAGCCTGCCTTCCAGCATATATATTGAAATACTCTTGTAATTATTTGTATTTTATCTCACGAAATGAACGCGATGTACAACTTGTTGACGAGAAAACCCGAGAAATTGTACTTGTGTGTAGTCTTAACGAGATATGTTTCTAATTAATTAAAAGTATAAAAACATACTTCAACGGTTGTTTCATTGCGGCGAAATAAAAGACGGAGCGTGATCCTAAACCAATTTTTATTTTTTCAGAAATCTCACTTAGAATAATAACGCTAAATGTGCACTTTTGCATAATCACAGATATGCTTGAATTCTAGAAACGTTATTACATTTTAGATCTTTCAAGCATGTTTGCTTGAACTGAGAATGAGCCTAATAGCACCCTATTATGTTTGTTATTTATTTTGAAATCGAATACTGAAACGTGATTATATAAAAATAGACGGGACAAAATCACTGGAAGAATCAAAGTTAATTAATTAAGAGTTATATACAAAGACCTTTCCTAGCTACTTTTATTAACATATTTGAATTGACAGCCTTTCTCTATTGGAATTATTAATAGGCACATGCATGGTCGCTAATACTATTATTATCAAATAGAAGTAAACATATTAAATATCATTAAAATTGTACAGATGTCAAAAAAAAATATATTCGAGATTACTGTAATTTGCGATGAAATTAAATATTAGATGTTATAATCCTTTCGCTATTTTTTTACATAATAAAATACCTATTTTGGCCTAAGCTACGGACAATATTATCACAATATTTGCTCAGTAACTTCGTAACTTTAAATTTTCTATAACTAAAGATGTAGCTATTTTTTTAACAGAGCTGAAGGCCGTTTAAATATTGAGAAATGGCACATTTTATCAATGCATAATTGAGGATTAATATTAAAAACTAATAAACAAACTAGAGAATACCTTGTTGTTCAAATTCTAAATATAATAATTTATTATATTATAACTAAAAAAGGGCAGATTTATTAAATTTCAGTCAAAATTTTTATGCCTACGAACTCCAGAGATAGATAAGACCGGATGGGCCTTGTCGGCCTGCTCGCTCAGTTCAGCAGCGAAGGCTTATGCCATGAAAATGCCCATCCAGTCTTAGTATACTCCGCTACGAACTATGATTTTGGGTGAGGGTTAAGTGCTTAAACATATGATTGTTAGATAAAAATAAGCGAACTGTTGTTTTGTTTAAAATAGCTTCTTATACAAAAATACTATCGTTTTTATCACACTTGATGGGTGCGGGCCGCTTCGATTCTGAGCCGATTTTGGGTATGGTGCCATTTGTGGACGTCGCCTGTCGTCTGAGCTCCATGTACTTCTGAATTTTCTTATTCGCTGGAAGTATGAGCAGGAACACGCCCGATAACGCTATGAAGGCTCCCGAGCAGTAAAAACTAGTGTCGTAGTTGCCGGTTAAGTCGTAGATCCAGCCTGGAAAACAAAATGAGTAAATTTACAAAATGAAGCAGAGTGAATCTTTAAAAAAAAGGCTGCTGGATTTTGCACCGAAAGAAAAATTCATGACACGAAAAATTGAATAGTAAAATGAAACAAGAAATCAATTACGAAAAAGACTATCCTGTTTGTTTGACTTTTGAAATAGGATAAAGACGAATTTACCGCATGAAGTTTTTTTTTTAATGACTTTCCTCGCATGATCCGTAAAGCCATTTAAATAAGAAGAACCCCGAATTTCAATAGGGACGACGGTTACACACCGTGCTACGTGGAACCCTCTTCTTAAAATTTTCTCAATGCCCATCGCCGAGCGTAAGGACAACGCAAGACACAGTGAGTGTTATGTGCACAGCGGATTTTCAAAATTCACACACGCCGAACCTGCACCCACCATCGTTATAATTTGCGAAGTAACAGCAGCAGTTTGCCGCCTACCTGCAGATGACGATTGATGGTACTTCAGTCTACCCTGGACAAACGTCGGGTGCAACATAATTGACGCAGTAAATCGTTTTTATCCTATTTATAATGAGAAATCAGTTAGCCTCTAAGCAGTATCATTTTCTTGAAGTCTCGGAACCCAAAAGACCACGAGTACAAATTAAATAAATACCATGACCTCGCAAATGCCGTCACCCGGAACGGCTTCACTGTTCACCTTCACGCGGTGGAAGTAGGCGCTCGTGGCCTGCCAGCTAAATCTTTGCTTCACCTTTTTAAAGATCTTGGTCTCTCCAGGAAAATCATCAACTCCTTTCTAGAAAAATTATCTAAAACCGCGATTTCTGCATCTCAAATTCTATGGCTTCGAAGCGGGAGTGAATGGGTGGTAAGGTGAACGCTCACATGTGGCAAGACAGCTGTCCTAAACCTACCACCGCCGGTCGTTAGTCCGGAATCCACCCTTCACCTCCCAGAAGTGTAATAATTATATATGATGGGCCCGATTTTTGGTCGGTGAATTCCATGGCAGCTCCGTTTGTATTTTATTTATTAATAGTTACTTGGGAATCAAATATTAGTGATCGTGACCTGCCAGGTGCTAATGGAAAATATCTACAACTGCAATTTCTACATTTCTAATCTTATGGCTTAGAAAATTACAAAATGCATGTGCAATATACCACTTCTTTATCCCACCAAGACACCACGTATCCCCATTCCTGATCAGAACCTCATTACTGAACATGTTTCACCGCCGGCAGCTACACATAGCGTTTGTATTGAAGGTAGTTCGAATTGAGGCCCCTGCCTACCTCAATGAAAAATTAGGTGGTCCGACAGTTCGAATCTGAGACTCCGAGGACCCGATCGAACGGCAATCATACCTAAATACCACTCATCCTCGTACAGGGTTATTTTCGCTTTTTACGCAGCCTCCACCTGGACTAAAATCAGCAAAGAAACAGGTACAGGTCCCTCCAATATTTTAGCCTGCTATATTAAAGGCAACTCCTAGATAATCATGCTAAATCGGTGTAAACAATTCAGTAAAATTAAGCCATAAGTGAACTACACCGCCAATTCAATGGTCATTTACTGAGGCGCTTTTGAAAACCAGTCTCTGGGCTGAGAACACTCTCTCACTGTAAATCCAAAGCGTCATTTGCTTGCATTTGCATTATTGTAATGCAAATGTTTTGAAACTATATTTTATGTATTCTGTATGTAATGAAAATAAATAAATAAACGTATAAATATATAGTTTAGTTTTAATGGAGTTTAATAAATAAAAAAAAATAAAATACAAACGGAGCTGCCATGGAATTCACCGACCAACAATCGGGCCCATCATATATAATTATTACACTTCTAGGAGGTGAAGGGTGGATTCCGGACTTACGACCGGCGGTGGTAGGTTTAGGACAGCTGTCTTGCCACATGTGAGCGTTCACCTTACCAGCCATTCACTCCCCCTTCGAAGCCATAGAATTTGAGATGCAGAAATCGCGGTTTTAGATAATTTTTCTAGAAAGGAGTTGATTATTTTCCTGGAGAGACCAAGATCTTTAAAAAGGTGATACAAAGATTTAGCTGGCCGGCCACGAGCGCCTACTTCCACCGCGTGAAGGTGAACAGTGAAGCCGTTCCGGGTGACGGCATTTGCGAGGTCATGGTATTTATTTAATTTGTACTCAAGGTCTTTTGGGATATTTGATTCCCATGGAACAGTTAATTCTACGATAAGGACCATCTTCCGAGATAGAGACTAAAGAGTTATATCTGGACGCAGGGCTGTGCATCCGAGACTTTCAGGGAATTTATACTGCTTAGAGACCGAATCGACCTCCATAATCCAATCTGAAGCTTTCTCGATTATTGAGAAAGGTTTTGCAGTGAGATGTTTTTTGCCTTTAGAGCCAACCCGCACAAACAATATTGGGGGTTTGGAGGATACTGTCAAACCCTTGTTGGCACGAGCCACTGAGAGGCTAATTACCTCGCGAATAACAGCAAGGACTTTGGCGAGGCGGTAAGTGTACCGTCCTTGATCCAAGGCCACCTTGCAGCCAGCTAGAATATGTCTAGCTGTGCAAGAGGTGTTGCTACAAAGGGGACATGACAAACCTCGGCATAGCTCCAACGAGCGAGGTTACTGGGATCTGTAAGTGTATGCTGAAAGGCATTTAAATAAAATTTCAGCATCTCTGGCGTCAAGTCATACAACATTACTTTTCAGTGCATTGGAGGAATGCAAAAGTCTCCAATTGTTGTCCAATCATTCTGGCATTGAAGGCCAATAGCATGAGCCATACTATTGCAGTCGTAATCTCCCCGCAAGAGAGACTTCTTCAAGTCCACATCGCTCATGGTTGTACTACCAGACCATTGCCGTTCTGGCTGATTCCAGCACGGATCTTTTTGTGGAAGTCTACGCGGGCTTGTAGATCATTTGACTCCCTACGGCCACATTACGTGCTTTGATATTGCCGGATCCTTGGAATTGCTTAGAATCGAATTTTTGGTTATTCTGGAGTTGGCGTAGAGCAGAGAGAGCAGTTTTAGAGCTAGCCCAAAATTGTGTTTGGACCTGAAGAGAGTCGAGGGGTCAGCTGGTTTGACTAAGGACAACCAGGATTTTAAACAAGCTGTCACCAGTGCATCCAGACGAGACAGTTGGGTTTTGGTTGTAACAGAAATTCCTTTTTTTTGCGCTTGTGTCCCGAATTATCATTAAAGGTTACTTCTCAGGGTTTTCTATAACCTTTTTCTGTTCCGAAAATGTTGTTTATTGTTGCTTTTTGAAATCATCCAAAAATTTTCCTTAACAGCTGTCAGATGACATTAATGTTGCTATTATGGAGATATATTTATTAAAAGATAAATAAATAAATAAATGAATGACAACTAAAAATTATAATATTAATTAAAAAGAAAACCTACATAAAATTTAACTTTGATTAAAAAAAAAAATTGGAAGTAAATCTACACTCTTTGCCATAGAGTAGAGACATTCGTGTTTCTGGCAATAATGAGTTGTCAAACGTGTTCGGTTAGACTCATTTCCTGTTTTAACAATGGCGGGGAGGTGCTGTTGCTCCGCCGAGGGAGGCAGAAAGTAGATTAAACAAGAAAGCCGTAAATTAACCGCCTGGCGGTAAAATTTGTGATGTGAAGTGTGTGTGATTTATCTGGTAAGCATTTTAATTTCATTTTGGGTAGCTTTTCCCGTAGGATCCTCGAGATTTTAACGGATTTTTCTATTGATCGCAGCTGTCGGCACCTCTGGTTTTTTTGAATAATTACTGCTGCTATATAAGTGACGAAATCGTCGCTAAATGTGACGGGAATTGCCTCCACGTCAAGGAATTTACATTCATTTCTGGAATTCTGTTATTTTTATTTGGATGAGCACATGTGACACGCCAATAAGCGGAATTTGAAGAAGGGTGCCTGCGGGCGAATAAACACGGATACTTTACATACTCTCGTGTTTCTTTTTGTGCTGTAGTCTTTTGTGTGTCTGAGGAAAAGGGTTTTCTGAGGGCCAAACCCAATGCTCATTAATATTTGGCCCACCCTCTGAGATAGTTTTTTGAGGTTAATTTTTTTCTTTTTCAAAATTTCTTTCGGGTATCTTTTTTTTTAAATATAATTAGTTTCCTTCTTTTTCTTTAAAAGGAGGTGGCGTCCTTTTACTTTGATTCTTTTGGGTTTTGGTAGTTTCTACCGTGTTTCTTCCAAACACGGAAATTAGTATTTTGCGGTTATAAAATTAGCGCTCCAACGTTAGGCTTATAAATTGGATTTTGGCTTTTAGGGTATTCTTTTCCTCAGCCATTGAAGCACGATTTTTTAAGCACTTTGTTCAAAAATTGTATAAAAAAAATTAGAAGCATTTTTTTTGTTTTTATATAATTTTTATTCATAGCGATTACCGTGAAAGAGGCTTGTAAGCACCGTCTTGTTGTTTTTGTATTTAGAAGCAACTTTTGTCATTGAATTAAGCGGTATTGTGTACTTGCAGTTTTGTCGGCATTAACAGCATTTTTTGTAATTTAAAGCGGTTACCGTGAAGAAGTATTTTGTACTTGCCGTTTTTTATGGTTACTATATTTTTTTGTCAGAATCTTAGATTTAAAAGCAATATATTAATTATTGTTTGAATACTTGGCGTTGCTTAGCAGCAGTTTGTTTATTTTAAGGCGGTTTCCGCGAAAAAGTTTTACGCTTGCCGTTTAAGTATTTTATTTTATCATACTAATTATTTTTTTGTTAATTTCCAGAAGTGAAGGCAATTATCCTGGTGAGGTAAGCAGCCAAATAAAACAGAGGTGCCGCAAGCAGTAAAAAAGTCAGTTTATTCCATTTTATTTTTTTTATTTTTTATTTATTTTGGTTTTTATTTTTTTTGGTGGGATTTAAAATATATATATACATGATGGCGTCTCCAGCGATAGTGTATTATGCTGCGTCACATTTAGTAAAGGCAGAACTCGATTATGAGTTCACGATTCGGGAGGTCACTCCAACCAATGTTGAAGCGATGAGAAAACAATTTAATTCACTCTTAAGGGAGTTTCCAGCTGAATCAATTTCCTCAACGGATTTAGATCCAGATTCCGAGTTTCAGGAATGTGCGATTAGACTTTCGTGTCTTCAAGAACTTATCGAAGAATTTATAAATAACAAACAGAAACTTTTATATAAACGAATTAGCACTAAAACTGCACATATCTTTCATAGAGTTTCACGTATAAATCCTGCTAATTCAGACTCCAAAAAATTATTAGACAATTTAAAGGAGGAAGTTTTAGAAATTGTCGTTTTGTTAGAAAAATATTTAGATATTGTTCGTTCGCCTAGCCCGTTACCAAATCCTGTTGTTCCGATACCTTCTACTTCATTGCACGAGGGTGAGAAGCTTAGTCCTGAGGTGGTTCCTTTGGGCAGGAATTCTGAAGTGACGTCAGCTCCGTATATACAGCATGTTGATACGAAACCAGTTCCTTTGGACAATAACTTTGTCATTTCTGACGAACGCATTCTTAAACCTTTAAATCTTGGTTTTACATTTGACGGCGATTCCTGTGTGGTCGAGTTCTTAGAACGATTGGATGAGATTAGGTTTTCGCGGAATATCTCGGATGCCAGGATGCTGAAATCGGCTTGTGAACTATTCCAGAAACAAGCGCTTAGTTGGTACCGTGCTAGAGCTTCGAGCATTTCCAGTTGGAAGCAGTTAGTTGCTGCACTCCGCTCCGATTTTGGCAGTTTAAATTACGATGCTGAAGTTTTGTCATTTGTACGGGGACGTAAACAAAAGTCGGATGAGAGGATGCATATTTTTGTTTCGGTCATGTTGGGCTATTTCAACAGGTTGTCAAGGCCATTGTCTGGCGAGGAACAGTTAGGAATTATCCTTTCAAATATCTCAATTTCTTACCAACGACATTTCATGCTAGTTGATATAAATTCAATCGACGAACTTCTGCGTTTAGGAAAAAAAGTTGAAAATGCACAACAGCGTATCAACGCATCTAATGCAGCCACTCCTGCCCAAGCTAAGGTCAAGCCTTCTGGCTCGAAAGCAGTTTATGCGGTCGACGAGTCTCCTACCAAATGTGCGACGGAGGAAGTGAAAGTTGAACAGAAGTTCAAAGAGTGTAACGTTTCCTCTGCTGGTCCATCCCATCGTGGTGGTTTTAATCGTGGTGGTTTTCATCGTGGCGGTTTTAATCGTGGAAATTTTTCCCGTAATAATTGTTCTAATGGTAATTCGTCTTCTGGTAATTACAACCAAGGAGCCAATAATAGTTCGCGTGGTTCACGCGGTGGCACGCATCATGGCTATTCTAAATATTGCTATCGTTGTGGTAGGTTTAACTACACGGTAGCCACTTGTCCGGAATGTTCTAAGAATAACCGGCCTGGTAATTCCCCGGTTTCAGAGCCAAAAAACTCGAAAGGCGGGGCAGAATAGAGGATTTTCTACATTCTGCCTCGATATTGTTTGCAAATGAGAAGGATAACCGTCGCCCTTTCTTAGAAGTTTCACTGGGTGATATAACGGTTTGTGGATTACTCGACACTGGATCGAGTGTTACGATTTTGGGTGCCGATTCACATAAATATTTAGTTGATATCGGTTTTACTCTTAATAAGTCTCCGTTGGTGACTTTATCCACTGCTAATGCAAGTTCGGTTAAGACGATTGGGTCTATGTTTCTTCCTTTTAAATTCAATAATCGTTGCCAGGTTATTCGAGCCGTTGTAGCTCCTGATATAGGTACTTCCCTTATTTTGGGAATAGATTTTGTCCGAGAATTTGAGTTGGCTCCGGAAATATTAAAATTTGTCAAGTTTGAGTCCTGCGATGCAATTGTTTGGCATCGAGTCAATGAAGTGAGGGCCTTGCGGCCTTTTGCTTCATTGACTGGAGACCAGCGATCGCTAGCAGACAGAATGATCAATAATTTTAAAAAAATTTCTTCCGAAGTCAAAGGTCTCGGTCGTACTAATTTGTGGTCCCAGGTCATTGATACTGGAGATCATCCTCCAGTGAAACAGCGTTACTATCCTTTGTCTCCAGCTAGATTGGCGCTGTTGAATGAAGAAGTTGATAAGATGTTAGAGTTAGGTGTTGTCGAACCTAGTTCGGGGGGTTGGAATAATCCAACAATTTTTGTTCCAAAGTCAGATGGTACTCTTCGTTTCTGTCTCGATAGCAGGAAGCTGAATTCTATTACGAAACCGGATGCGTATCCCCTGCCGAGAATTACAACTATCTTGGACAGTTTGAGAGATGCAAATTATTTATCTTCTATCGACTTATCCTCTGCCTTTTGGCAAATCCCTTTGGATCCTTCTTCACGAGAGAAGTGTAGCTTCACTGTTCCTGGTCGAGGATTCTTCTGCTTCAGATCTTGCGCCTTCGGCCTGAGAAACTCGCCGGCGTGCATGCAAAGGCTGGCTGACAAATTGTTCGATCCCTCCTTCGAAAACAAAGTTTTTTGTTACCTAGATGACATAATTATTGTATCTGCTACTTTTGAAGAACATATAACTTTGTTAAACAAAGTATTAGATCGCTTGTTGTATGCCAACCTTTCTATAAATTTCAAGAAGTGTCAGTTTTTCCGTCAGGAATTGAAGTATTTAGGGTATGTAGTTGATTCTCACGGTCTACATACCGATCCCGAGAAGGTAAAATGTATTCTCGATTTTCCTACTCCAAATTCTCCAAAAATGGTAAAGAGTTTTCTTGGTATGGCCGGTTGGTATCGTCGGTTCATTAAAAATTTTTCTAGTATTGCTGCTCCCTTATCTCGGTTGACAAGTACCCGCAAAGGTGCTCCCCCTTATGAGTGGACGCCCGAGGCGGAAGAGGCATTTCAAAAACTAAAATCGGCCTTAGTTTCTAGTCCGATTTTGGCTTGTCCGGATTATTCAAAACCGTTCGCTCTTCATTGCGATGCATCGTTGTACGGTTTAGGCGGAGTTTTAACCCAGGAAGTGGATGGCGTCGATCATCCTATCGCTTTCACGAGTAGAACACTTTTACCCGCTGAGACGCGATATTCGGCAACCGAACGCGAAGCCCTAAGTGTTATTCATGCTGTCGAGCATTTTCGTGGTTACTTGGAGGGCGGTCCCAAATTCACTATCTTTACAGATCATGCCAGCTTACGTTGGTTTTTGCGCTTAAAAAATCCTACCGGCCGTCTGGCTCGATGGGGTATTCGTCTATCTGCTTTTGATTTTGAGATTGTCCACAAGAAAGGTGTCGATAATGTGGTTCCTGACACGTTATCTCGGTTGCTTCCCGTTTCCTCTCTGTCTGTTGTTTCCGACTCATGGTACAACGATTTGTTTAAGGCAGTGTCTGAAAATCCCGCTGGATATCCAAATTTCCAGATTAAGGACCATGAATTGTTTAGGTACTCTAAAAGCAAGTATCAACTCACCAGTTGTTACGATTGGAAGTTAGTTGTTCCGTTGCAGCTTAGAGAAAAGCTTATCCGAGAAAATCATGAGTCTGATTTGGCTATGCATTTTGGAATTTTTAAGACACACCGTCGTCTTTGTCTTCGTTACTTTTGGCCTAATTTACACGGAGACGTAGTTAACTTTGTTTCTAAATGTGAAACATGTCAGCAATACAAACATTCGAATATTTCCCCTTTGGGTCAGCTAGGAAATCCTAAGTCCTGTGCCTTCCCGTTCCAAATGGTCTCGGTCGATCTGTTGGGTCCTTATCCGATGACGAGGAACAGAAATATGCATGTTCTCGTGGTGACAGATTGTTTTAGCAAATACTGTTTACTTTTTCCGTTAAAACGTGCTACCAGTAAACTTGTAAGTTATGTCGTTGAACATAATGTATTCCTTCGCTATGGTGTTCCGCAGTATTTAATTTCAGACAATGGAAAACAGTTTATCGGAAGGGAGTTTACTGAACTGATTGCGAAATATAAAATTCCAAAAGTATATTTAAACCCGAAATATTGCCCTCAAGTTAATCCAACTGAGCGTCAGAATCGTAGTGTGGTCACTGCGTTATCGTTGTGTGTAAAAGACGATCATCGCAGCTGGGATCTTTATCTTTCTGAGGTTCAGATGGCCATTAACGCGGCAGTCTCGGAATCAACAGGGTTCAGTCCATTTTTCCTAGTCCATGGTCGTGAACCGATTATGAATGGTTCTTTTTATGCTCAGGCGCCGGAATCTCAAGCAGAGGTTATTTTTGGTAGTAGGTTGTCTTACGCTCAAAATTTGAGTGAATTATCTAACATTTTTCATGTAGTGCGGCAAAAATTGTTAAAATTACATGCACATAATAAAGTTTACTATGATCGAAAACACCGTCCTGCGGAATTTCAAGTAGGCGATACGATCTATAAAAAGACTTATTATCTAAGTAATGCTGGGAATTATTACATTTCCAAATTTGCCCCAAAATATGAAAAATGTAAGATAATAAAAAAACTCTCTGCGTTGGTGTACGAGTTAGAAAATGCAAAAGGGAAGAATATAGGTTCCTGGCATATTAAAGATTTTAAGCTAAATCCGAATAGTTCAGAATAGTAGTATCGGAGTTCTTCGCGTTAACATTCTATTACAAAAATTGTCTATCTTGGGTGAAACTAAAATGAGCCCTTTAAATTGTCTTTACAAAGGCATTGTACCAAGTGGTATCAATAGCTGAAATCATTTTGTTTTGTCAGTCATGCTAGCATTTCTATCTAGCATTATTGTTGTAAGAATGTCTCATGTCCGGGATGAATGAATGGGGATTGGTATGAAAGGTAGTAAATGACAACTACTATAGTCTCTTAGTAAGTAAACGTTTAGTCGAGGTTTAACGTCAGAGTTATTGTTGTTTTCGGTAGGAGTCGGGTATCCGCAATGAGTTGATCCTTCCTTAGTTGTTGGAAGTTGTCGGAGTTCCATAAGTTTTTTTTTGGTTATGTTGGTGTTGGGTTTAATTTCTTGATTTTCTTTTCTTACTCTGGTGATAAGAGTAATGGGTGTAAGTTTTAGTTGGTAAAAGTTTGCCTCTGCTATTGTTACTGAACGGATTAATTGATTATAGTTAACGTGAAGAAGGTTTGTTAAGTTAGGAGTTGTTGTTGTTCTAGTGGCGTAAAGCTCGTAGTAGCTGGTGAATCGGGACGATTCAATCAAAATCGTTGGTTTTTCTCCCCCGATTTTTCTCTTGGGTTGGGGCTGTAACAGAAATTCCTTTTTTTTGCGCTTGTGTCCCGAATTATCATTAAAGGTTACTTCTCAGGGTTTTCTATAACCTTTTTCTGTTCCGAAAATGTTGTTTATTGTTGCTTTTTGAAATCATCCAAAAATTTTCCTTAACAGCTGTCAGATGACATTAATGTTGCTATTATGGAGATATATTTATTAAAAGATAAATAAATAAATAAATGAATGACAACTAAAAATTATAATATTAATTAAAAAGAAAACCTACATAAAATTTAACTTTGATTAAAAAAAAAAATTGGAAGTAAATCTACACTCTTTGCCATAGAGTAGAGACATTCGTGTTTCTGGCAATAATGAGTTGTCAAACGTGTTCGGTTAGACTCATTTCCTGTTTTAACAATGGCGGGGAGGTGCTGTTGCTCCGCCGAGGGAGGCAGAAAGTAGATTAAACAAGAAAGCCGTAAATTAACCGCCTGGCGGTAAAATTTGTGATGTGAAGTGTGTGTGATTTATCTGGTAAGCATTTTAATTTCATTTTGGGTAGCTTTTCCCGTAGGATCCTCGAGATTTTAACGGATTTTTCTATTGATCGCAGCTGTCGGCACCTCTGGTTTTTTTGAATAATTACTGCTGCTATATAAGTGACGAAATCGTCGCTAAATGTGACGGGAATTGCCTCCACGTCAAGGAATTTACATTCATTTCTGGAATTCTGTTATTTTTATTTGGATGAGCACATGTGACACGCCAATAAGCGGAATTTGAAGAAGGGTGCCTGCGGGCGAATAAACACGGATACTTTACATACTCTCGTGTTTCTTTTTGTGCTGTAGTCTTTTGTGTGTCTGAGGAAAAGGGTTTTCTGAGGGCCAAACCCAATGCTCATTAATATTTGGCCCACCCTCTGAGATAGTTTTTTGAGGTTAATTTTTTTCTTTTTCAAAATTTCTTTCGGGTATCTTTTTTTTTAAATATAATTAGTTTCCTTCTTTTTCTTTAAAAGGAGGTGGCGTCCTTTTACTTTGATTCTTTTGGGTTTTGGTAGTTTCTACCGTGTTTCTTCCAAACACGGAAATTAGTATTTTGCGGTTATATGGTGAAATCGTAAATAAGAAAGGGCCATGACAAATGTGAAGTTGGATAGTCGTCATAGATCAAAGCCTTACGAGGGCCAGAAATTAGCAATGCATCTATCTTTTACAGGCAACTACTGAAATGTTCTATAACATGATCGCCAGGGAGGTCTTTTCCCTGGCAGGTGATTTTCCTGCCAAGAAATTTGAAATGGATATTTGGGTCTATAAGGGAGATAATAAAGCCTTTATAGACCAATTTTGGGTAATAGGGCGTAAATTTTGTGTCTATGCGGGCAAGTCCAAGGCAAAAAAATTTGGAGGGCTTCACTTTTATACAGCCTGACCAGTCGCAGAACAGCTCCACTTTCTGTAATAGCTGGGAAAGCTGCTTGGGCTCCTGGTGATAAAAGTTAGGTCGTCGGCAAAAGCGAGGCACGACGAGGTGTATTGGTTGTCTGTTTTAAAATGGTAACCCCACTTCTTGTCGAACTGGGTCAGGCTTTCCAGCAGTATATTGAAAACGCAATGAAGTTGTATATCCGTAAATTTAATTTTAACATTCAATTATTAAGGTGGGTATCCATTAGGTTCGCGCATCAACTCTGCTCCGGTAGTGATACACTCGCACTCCTGGAGCGAACAACATTGCACGCTCCGCGGCGAGCGCTCCACGCAGTGGCGGTAAATGCTGCGAACACAAAGTTGAGCGCAGTGTGTTCGTGGACGCGAGCAAAGTGAGACGTTGGTGGGTACGTCTCGCACATCACGTTCGGCGTTCAGTAACCACGAATCCATCGCTATGGAGAGGGCCGAAGAGAAATGTCTAGCTCTAATCGAGGAGTACTGAAATTATACAGTGCTGTGGGATCCAAAGAATGACAAATTAAAAAAAAAACTAGCTACGACATGTTAGCTCAACGTTTGAATAAAAACTGCAGAGCACTCGTTCTTGAATTGATGCGCGCACTGTCTCCATTTGAGCAGTTGCAGATGCGCGGAGCAGAGTTGATGCGCAAACCTAATGGATACCCACCTTTATGCGCTCGACTCAGTCACATCAAAACCTCTCTATGTGTGGTGCGTCTGTAATATTATATTCTAGTAATATTTTTTGTTATTTTTGACATTACTAAGTGTAGGAATTCCTATCAACTGATTTAAATATGTTTTCTTTTTTAATTGCTAAGATTCGGTAGTGGTTTTGGCACCAGAAAAAGACGAAATTTCTCACCGGCGAGCGGAGGTCCCACAAGATTCGCTATACCCTGCACCAGCAGTAGAAGGCCATAGGCATTCGTGAATTTCTCCAGCGTGATAAGTTCCACCAGTATGATGCTAGTTAACGAGTAGTTGGCCGCGATGAAGAGTCCAAACATCCCAGAAGCCGCGCTGAGTGCCAAGTACGATTTGAGCGCGGGAATAAGCGCCGTCACTGCTCCACAAAGAAACATGCAAACCGCGTAGATCACACCGACGTCAACAGATTCCCAGTCTCCGGCCCAGCCCAGGAATATCTGAAAAAGTTATTTTATTATTTGTATTTTTATGTGAAAGTGAAAGTAAATTACTATAAATCTGAATATTTCACTGTATCCAGTGAAATATTCCCCAAGGGTCAGTGCAGGGTCCAGTTTTGTTCACCTTGTATCTTAGATCTTCAAGGCGCAATCACATTGCAGAGTAGCTACTTTGCTGATGACACAAAATTATTCACCAATCCTATCCTATTCTAAGCAGTTGACAGCTTCAGGAGGATTTTGACAAGATCAAAGCATGGACGGAAGATTGGTTGCTTACTTTGAACACCGAGAAATATGTAGTGCTTCATATCGGAAAAAGCAGCCCCAACACACAATATTCTCTGGCAAACACCAAATTAGTAGCAGTTAAGCAACAAAAAAAATAACTATCATGCTCTTCCAATTTTGGAAACTAAAATTCATGTACGCATTTTCAAAGTTAAATTTTAATATTTCCCAGCGTTCCTCAAGCGTAAACGTAACCATTTTCGTACACCGCAAAGATAAAACTAATTTCCTGGCAAAATAGGAATGACGTAAGTGTTGCCATTCTCGAAATAACCGCTAGTTCAAAAATAAAACGATAGATGGCCCACAATATATATTGCGTATTGGTTGTTTTATATTTGTTTAGAATAATATATAGAATAAGATATATAGAATAAACATATGTTGTATAATATATACCATCAGTCAAGAACCACTTTTGCTTTTTGTATTAATATAATTTTTAATTTGATTTTGGGGCTAAAACAATGCATAATTCATTTTGTTTTTATATAAACCAGGGCTGCATATTATAAAATTATACAGCTGGTGTAATCTAACCTATACCTAAGATACCTAAACTCTGAATACTGACAAAATATACAGTAGGTATAATTCACCTAGGATGGATGATTAGACAAATAAATGTTGTTATTTATTGCTTTTTATCTTTTCTGGATGAATGGAGTATATTAAATTTTTATGACAAATACCTACAACAAATGCTATAATTCTGATTAGAACCTATAATTTTTCTATAAGGGTGCAATTGTAAATACCGGCTTCCTTTCAGGGGTAAAATTACTTTTATGTTGAACTTTTGTATATTCAGTTTTTTTTCTCAGTAAAGTAGACTTTCTACTCAGTTTTTTATAGAGATTATTCCATACAAAAACTATCTTCCAAAACATGTTTTTCAGGACATAATGTCAAAATAAAAAATAAACAATTGTCAAAAGCATTCTTATACTGAATGAGACGAAAAAAGTAAAAAATATTACTATGGAAACCAAATAAGTAAAAATAAATATTTAAAATAAAAGTGCTTCAAGGTACGATTGCCTCCTCTAGTATATATTTTTTAGTACATTTGTACAGCCTGTATATTTTAAAAAAGTTTTTAGGCAGCCTCTACATTAAAAAATGTACTTCTTACCTCTCCGACCATATTAACAATTCCAATAACCGAAATCAGCATGGAGGAGTCAGTCTCTGAAAATCCCATTTCATTAGCGCTGTCGGCGATATAAACGTACGGAACGTCGTACCATGTGTAGAGCAGAAAGTTCGAAATAGCGAAGAGCAAAAATTTCGGGTTTGAAAAGTGTGAGAAGTCTAGCATGTCGACTAGTAAATCCCAGAAGTCCCACAGGCCGGCGTACCACTGGCTTTTCTCTTTAGCGATCGTAGTCATAGAGTTGCGATAGATGTTCGGACACGAAGATGCCCGCAGTCGATAGCGGCTAATGTTAAGCATCGCTCCTCTGTACGTCAAAGACTGACGGTGGACCCTTAAATCTTTTAAATACGCTGTCGGGTGAGCGGCTTGATTCGCGAACCGTTGATCTTTCTTCAGCCATTGTAAATAAGCCGTTTTCGACGCTTTATCCGTCGGGTTCAAAGGAGAAGTTACTTCTGCGGCGACCAGAGGCGAAGGGATGTGTACGAACGGCTGCTGGAGCGAACGCTTTTTCGAACCGGTCTCGTGCAGTCGACCGGAATCGCTAAAACTGCGCGAGGACACCATTAAATTCGGAAAGTTCTGCATCAAAACGTTGTAGACGTTTTTGTGCGTCGACATCAATTCGAGCACTTCGATGGGGACGTTTTCGCCTTCGCTCACGAACGTAGGGAGATTGACCAGGGAGCTGCACAGGCGGTCGTCCGTCTGAGCGCGTCCCAGGTTGGTCGACTCGCAAGACGCGTTCAACTGGCTCGCCGTTCCGATGGTGTTGCTGCTTTTGCTGTCCGAGAAAGAGTCGGCGGAGGATTCGTTGCGTTTCAGCCGTTTCTGTTCGCGGGACCGTTTCCGGCTCGCGTGCTTCGCTTTCATCATGGTCGTCGTCCAGGGTAGATCGCGCATCAGCATACCGCACACCGCCATATTTAAAAATAAGCCGGCGAGGATCAGCGTGGTGCCTCTCCAGCCGTATTCGTCGAGCAGGATCTGAGTGAGGGGCGCGAATATAAACGTACCGATGCCGCTTCCGCATACGGATAATCCGGTGGCTAGCGAGCGCTTCTTTTCGAAGTAATAAGCTACGATGACCACTGCGGCTACGTAGCAAAGGCTGAGACCGAATCCGGCCATGACTCCGAATGTGAAAAATAGCACCTCTATATTCGTGACGAATGCGGATATGATAAAGCCGGCGCTCGCTAGTATAGAACCGAGTATGGTCATGTGTCTGCAGCCGTAGCGGTCGGTCAGGAAGCTGGCGACCGGCCCGGAGAGCAGCGGCATCGCCATGAAGAGGCTTCCGATCCAAGCCGTTTTCGCCTTTCCTTCTCCGAAGTAATCCAAGAAGTTGACGTACATCACTCCGAAGCTGAACGTCACTCCGTCGGCGATCAAGTTGACGATGAAGGAAGCGAAGACGACGACCCAGCCCCAGCCGCCGTCGGGCGCTCGGGCCTCCGCCAAAGACACCGACGACTCGTCTTCCGAGCTGACGGACGACTCGCTGCAAGTGGGGCTCGGGCAAGCGTTCGCTCGCCCCTCATTATGGAACTGCACGTGGTGCACCGGGCGCTCTTCGCCCGATTTCGGTTTCGAATCTAGACTCGTTTTACTCGATGATTTCTTCGATGTATTTTCGGAAGCGGTCTTGACGATGCTCTTTGGACGTTTCGCGTTGAGACACTCTTGCAGGATGGTGACGTTGTCGCTGGTGAGCCTCTGCGGGACGCCGTTGGCGAGCAGAGGTCGCGTCTCGGGCTCGCGCACGGGGCGGAACGAGTAGCGATCGCGGTCGCCGTAGAGGGACGGGCGCTCGTCGGCGAGCAGCCGCGAAGTCTCTGGATCGTCGGCGCACGCGTCGCCGTTCACACCACTATCACTTAGAACGCACTTTTTGCTATCGCCGTCGGGGCCGCCGTTGCACAGCTGCGGCGGCGCACAAACGTCAATCGTTTTAACCTTAGTGTTCTTTTGTGCTGGGCTTCGCAGCGGTGATGATGGTGCAGGGTCCATGTTTTCAGGACGGCAGAAGGCGGCTCCGAACGGGGGTAGAGCGGTGCGCGGTCACCACAGAACGGCTGGCGGACGTAGGCTTCCATGCGGGGATCCAGGCGACCTCCCGGGGACCTCATACTGAAACAACAAAGAAGAAAACGTTTAAGACGATAATCAGGCTTCAGAGTCCGCGTCGCTTAAGATGGAGCAAGCGGGAAGTGTGTGTAACTAATTGCTTGACATTAGATAAACCGGCTGATGCATACATAAAAGACGTCACCAGAAGGCACGAATTATATTAGCTGTACCTACCGATGCCTTGCAGAACTTTACCTATCTCTATTTGCTATATAATAATATATTTTTAAATATCCTGTAATTTGTTTATTCCTGCATTTGGGGAGCAAGAGTCAGCATGACATTATAAGACTGCGAAACGATGAGTGCGCGAATTGTGTGTATAATATATTGGGTTCTTACCTATGTAATTGCTGTTTTTTCACACTGGCCACTTTATACTTGGATAACTTGGGTTTGAGTTGGAATTTCAAATTCAAATAAATTAGGTCCAGGTAGCATACATTCACTAATATTTAATATTAGGAGAAAAAAACAACAAAAAAGACAAAAAACTTGGTCATTATAAAATCTGTGGCATAGAGCAGGGGTACTCAAATTTGAACTGCTAGCGATCTATCTCAATATTGTTAGACTCCGATCGATCGACTCTGAGAGGCTGCAAGTATGTGTGATGCTGGATTGTCGTCTAGGTAGGTAGGGTGTATCGTGGAGCAGGTATAAGCATATAGGGACATTGCAGAATTTCATGGCCATGAATCCGCGTACAATTAGTAGGAACGGCAGAAATTAGTTTACCGCAATATGCATTTTTTAATTCAAGGTAATATGCATTTTTTTTAGTCAATAAAAACTCATATTTATTCAAAATTACGAGTTTACTAGTTCTTACGAAACAAACGAGTTTTACTTTCTAAGCTTAACTAAAGAATGACTTTGGATGTTGAAGCGTAGCACTGCATGTCCTCAGCATACTTTTCTTAAGATGGTGCGTAATTACCGAGTGCTAATCGCAAGCATGATGACATATGTTCATCAGTTAGTCGATTGCGATATTTTGACTTAATTATCTTCAATTCAGAAAATGCAGACTTGCACAAGTAAGTTGACCCAAACATTGCCATCAACTAAAGGGCGACTTGCCTTAGATTCGGATGTTTATCTTTAGATATAAAAGATCAGAATTTTGTATCGGATGCTGTGGCTTTGATATGTATGTATATGTCATATAATCTGCACTATCTCTCATTTCCAACAGAAGATGTGTCCATGTTAAAAGTGACTTGCTATTTCAGTAGCAGATTCCTAAATGTATTAATGTATAAAATTTTGTATGGCAATTTTTTCTCAAGATCGACTCAAAAAGCACTCGCGATCGACCGGTCGATCGCGATCGACCGTTTGAGCACCACTGGCATAGAGGCTTACTATCTCACTTACGTACTGAAATATACAATATTGTAAAACCAGTTTGTTATGTCAAATAGATGACATTCAAGGAAGTGACATTTAACAGTTTTTTTCTCTCTTGTCCTCGATGCATATTGCAAAGTTTTAATTTACACAGGCAGTTTATTAAATACATCCGGTACTGTGGTATTCAGCGATTTGTAATGAAAATACGTGTAAAATATATTTATTTATTTATTTATCCTATTTTTTATAGTTACATAGAAAGATTGCGTTCATTTTTTAACACATTTTAAAAGAATACATATGAAGAAAATCGCGAAAGGGCATTAACTTGTCAGGATTACATCACCCCACTAGGTATACGCCTGTGTTGGGGTGATGGATACATAGTTCTGTGGTATTATTTGCTGAGCCTGTAGCCTTGCCTGCTGTCCTTCTTCCGTCTTAAAAACAATACGTAATATAATTTAGCATAATATAATATAAATAATATAATATAACATATTACAATATAATATAATATCATATGTTATAACATATAAAATAATGTAGCATATTTATATATAATATAGTATAACATAATAAAATATAACATATTATAATCTGTATATCTGTATACATATCCATAATTTACATCTATATATCCTATAATTTGTGGTTAGAAATAGAATATTTTAATATATCATACTTTCGCATTCTTCTCTAGTATAATTTGAGAGCCAATGAGACACCCGTCTCTTGAACTGGTTGTCGGTTATGTTTAAGATCTGTCCTGTGTACGAGTTAATTATATTATAGAGTTTCGGTCCGAGATATGCGTAGTGTCGTTGTCCGTATACAGTCCTCATTTTTGGTTGAATCTGTTTGTCTTTGTGTCTAGTGTTGTGTTTGTGCTCTGGTTTGTCTTTATCCGTGTTCTTCATGAGGTCCCTCCGATAGCGCACCAGAACAGCGCGTATGTATAGTTGGCGTACGTCAAGTACTTTAAAGTCTGTATATAGGTCGTCTGACGGGGAGCGATATGGCTTCTTGTTAATGACTCTGAGCAAAGCCTTTTGCGCTTTGACCAGTGGGTCAAGATTTGTTCTTGCCATACCGCCCCAACCGATTTGTCCGTATGTAAGTAGAGTCTGCGCCAGTGCATATAATATAATAGTTTTAAAAAAAAACACTAAAAACACTCTTTTGGGCTATGATACGATATTCATATACACACGGTTATGATACGATATTCCATCATGGAATGCCAGTGCCTATCTTCCGGCTTCATCATCAGACCTTGAAACCTAATCGTGGTCAAAGTTCGTTCCGAGACTTTTCTAACAAGTCCAAACATAGCTATCATACGATGTTCCATCATGAAATTCCAGTTCATATCTTCCGACTCCGATCAGTTCGACAGTACCATATTATTGTATAACCTAACCTAACAGCTGCCAATTTTCATGACGCTACGATCCTTGGAAGATGGTTAAATTAGTTACCTTAGATTCCATTATATATAGTTAGTTACATACAGATTGACCTAATAAAAGCGTGTTAATAAGAAAATTTTAAGGACATTCCTCCTCTACTATTTATAATGTTGCTGTTTTTTTTTCATTTAGTTGATAAAGGTTTATTTTTGGGAGAGCATCACAACTAAAATGGCCTTGCTCGATAAGGATTTCAATAATATGGTATACCAACGGTTCTTAAAGTGGATTCTGAGAGATATCTAGAAGGGAGATAACTAGATGGGAGATATCCATAATTTCCTCTCAATAGCTTTTTAAGCAAAAATGAATTACAATTAACAATTAATGCACCAAAAAATAACATATCTCATGAAATCCCTGTTACAGTATTTTCCAGATACTAAAAAGGAGATTGACAAGGAACAAAATCCATTTGTTAACCAAACTGAAACATCCATGTTTTCATTTATTTTGAATGTTCAAGTCAAATTCACAATTCATCGTTCACGAACTGACCCACTGTCTGTTGGATTTGACTAATAGACAAATATCCAATAGTAACTGAAGGTATTATTATTTTACAGTCGTTTTTTATCGATGAGAAAAAACAAATTTATAAGTAGATTATGGACTCTATTGCGTTTCTCTTGAACTAAAATCAGAAATTAGTTCGTGCGAACGAGACGGAGCAGTAAGTCAGAGCGGAATGTGAAATGAACGGCTGTCTCTTTTACGGATTAAAAATACCCACTGAAGATAAAGCAGCTAAATCTAACGCCGAACAAAATTATTTCAAACTTATTCGGGCATCTATAAGCTCGACAGGTAGTTTTGGTGCGGGAATATTGACGATAGTTCTTAGTTCTTATTTTAGTTCGCGTAAAAACGCAATCGGGCCCCAAATACCTTCCCGGATTGAAGAATTATTAACAGTATTAAGTGTTATTTTAGGATTTACGCAGGGGGCAAACTAAAGAAAGAAAACAAATCTCTAATACGGAAATATTGCAGTTCGCTGTACAGATGACAGCTTGCATTTGCGCTAACTGTTTCGCAATGTTGCCACTTTATTGAGACCACTAAGTATAAAATCTACATTTATATTGAAAATATTGAGAAAATATAAAGAATATAAATATAAATAATAATATATAAAATATAAAGAAAATATTGAAACAATTTCATGACTCTTGTTTCGTTAATCTGTTGTCTTGCTCTGTTGTCATGTCATGTCATGATATTGTCTTGAAATATTTACTTGAACATGAATCACATATTATATTCAGCCAATGATAGCTTACTTTTTTTGTTTCCCAAAAAAATATAGGGTGTTGCACGAAGTATGTACCTAAATAGGAAAGTTTTGTTTTGGAGCAAAATTTTGAATTTGAGTTTTCAATGGATCCACGTTTTGAGATCCTGGGGAATGATTGTGGAATTTTATGTTATACTATATTTTATATCATATTCAATTTACTTTTATTATTGTATTTAATATTATTATTTTTAAATATATCTGTATGTGTATGTATGTATGTATATATGTGTATATATATTCTTAATCTTAGTTACATGTTTATTTTCTACTCCTAATTTTAAGTATTTAATAGTTTTTAAGGTAGTTGTTGCACTTTTATTCTTTTGTGATCAAATAATTATTTTATTACGACAATAAATTTTTTTTATTTTTATTTTTTTTTGTTACAAAAATATTTTGTTTTTTTGTAATAATCACAATATTGAACAAGCACGCACAAAATTAAACGTTCACCTTAGAACAGGTCCCGGCCTAGTTAGGTGGCGTTGTCACTGGACTTTGCTATGTATTCATTTTCTGCTATTTATCCAATGTTTAAAATATTTCTATGCATAGTTCCTAAGATAAAATTGTTTTAAATTATTCTTGAATTACCTAAATAAATAAATAAATAAATTAGGAACAAATTACATACAAATATAGTTCATCCTAATGCCAAGATTTGAAAAGCTGATGAGAGATATCCGCCATTTCGTTTCAAAATGGCACCTTCTCAAAATTAAAAAAGTCATCTCAGAAAATTAAATAAACGTGAATTAGCATTATGAGGATATTGCTTACAACTCTTGCTTACACCACTTTTCGACATCTTTGACGGGTTTCGAATTAAAAATGTTATAATCAGAAAAAACGAATACTTCGAAACTTGAAGATAAAAATGTCTTAGAATCCTGAGAATGCCTCTAATTTTGTTGTAAGTCTTAATATCTTTAGTAGTTTACAAGTTCAATAAATAAAATTTTAAAATGATGGGTAGAAAATAAAGAATTTGAAATAAAAGCTCAAAATCGCGATTATTATAGGGGATAAAAAATCAGTTAAATCAAAGACAGTGAAGCAAACGAGTTTGAAAATCGAGTGCAAAAAAACGCCGCACATATGTATTATAGCCAAAACCTAGATCAGCGATGCATTCTGCTTCATCAAGATGAAATTTTGGAAAGTATAAAATACCGTGTATCGGCCAGATTTTTTAAAGAAAATTTTTGAACAATAAAGGTGTTTTTTACTTTCCCGGACCAAGGGAAAGTATTGTAAGCGCGCTAAAAAAATCGAGATAAAGATGGAAATATCCATTTTGACTGGGGAGGGGGGAGGCCCCGGAAACGATTAGGACCATTTCCAGATTGAAGTCTGTCTGTGACTATGTGTGTGTCTGTGTCTGTGACTATGTGTGTGTGTCTGTGTGTATTTCTCCACAATAGCGCCTAAACGCTTCATCCGATTGAGCTGAAATTTGGCATGCAGGCATCATTCGGTCATGGCAAGAGTTAAACAGATTGTAGTTGAAATCGGTCCAACAAAAGGGCGCGTTAGTCATACCTTAATCTCGAAATGCTGCAGTTAGACTTGAATTTCGGTACACAAATGCCTTGTTGGATCGAAATCACATAATTTTGGTTGAAATATCTCGTATAGGTACAAGCTACGTAAATAATTTTTAAAGTCCGTCATATTTAAGAAAATACTACATCATTTTTAGACAAATACCATTTTAATACCACGGAAAATACTACAAATATACTACAAATTGGCGTGCGGAGAAAGTTTGGGTTAACGGGGGGTGTTAATAGATACTCGTCTACTTGCCGGGAAAATCTTGAGATGACACAATCGTTTTTTTTCAGATTATTCTTCGTTCGTTGCAAGATTTGACTTTATTAGACTTTGCACCATGATGTGACTTCGATATAAGTGTGGAATTTCGATATAAGAGGCCCGATTGGCTAAAATTTCTTAAATAGGTAGTTTAATATTTTTAAAATATTGCTAAAAATATTTTTAAGCCATAGCGGGGGACTCTCAATGAGGGGTTATGACAAGCGTGACCGCCTTAACCCCTCAAGCCCCGTTTGGCCGATATCGGCCACAACACGATTCAGCGTGACGGCCCCGTTTAAATTGTATTTTAATTTAATTTGTTTTATTTTATTATGTTTCGTTTTAATTATGGATACAGTGGTATGGCAGTAATTAATGTTTTGGTGAGACAGTGTCGTAATTCAATTTTTTTACTAATTTTTAATACATTTTTTTGGAACAGCAACTTGTCAATCGTCTGAGGGGCCGAGGCCTGAAGGGTTAATAAGGGTAGCATATTTAAAAAAAGTTTGAGAATCACTGCAGTATACTGTAGCTAACATGCAAAAAAATAAATTATGCCGACTCCTCCACCCACACACTCACCGAGGGCATTGACTTCTCTGGTTTATTTGTATCAGTCACAGCGGAAAGAGCTGTTATGTTCATTGAAATTTGCATATTTTTCTCATCTAATACGATGTCATTCGAACAGCTGTGCTAATCAATTCTCGGTAACATTAACTAAGGCTCGGTAACATTATTTTTGTTAAGGGGAGGAGCCTGGTTTAGAAAGCAAAAAATAACATGTTTTAAATATTTCTTTTTAAAACTTAAAGTTGAAATCTGATCATGAATCTTTTATAACAATTTGATTAACATTTGAAAAATAAAAATATTTTTTGCAATAATAAAAAACCTATTTTTGAAGTATTGAATTGCAAATGTTTCTACCGCTGCAGAAATGACGGTATCTGTTTGCGCCGGTAATAGCAAGTGATATTTTGTCTGAAACAAAAAAAGTAAACTAAGATATTATGTTTTACATGTGTATTTTCTAGATTCTAGATAAACTAAAAAAAATACAAAAACTCATTATTTTTATAATTTTTCAAGGTTAATGAAAAATAAGATTTTTAAAGTTGTATAATTTTGATAATTATACAAAAGATAATTTTGTGTTTAACTAGAAAACTATTATAATAAAAACATTTTTTTGTATTTTTTTTAGTTCATATAGAAGAGAATTCAATAACCTTTCAATTTTATTTTGGAACAACTCGATCCATCAAGTAGGTACCTAGTTTTTTTATCACCGGTGATAAAAAATATGGTTGTGAGTAAAACGCGTTTAAGGTTTTCTTTACAGAAAAGTAGTAAGTTTTTCACACTTACAGCAATCTAAGACTATCAGCTATTCCAGAGGTAAAAGATTCATGAATAGATTTCAACTCGAAGTTATCTTTTTAAAGAGAAAAACATGTTATTTTGCCGTATAAACCAGGCCCTCTCCCCGAAAGATCGAATCTACAAAATTTACTAAATCGGCTTTTTGGGACGAATCGTCTTATTTTGACTAGCTCTACAACATAATGAAAGGGCGTAACAGAATAGTCATTGATAAATTAGTCATTACTAATCATTCCATTTTATCGTCATTAATATTGTCTATTTATACAAGTTAAAGGCGGTAATCACAAGGATTACAACAATTATAGACCCATCAGCATTTTGTCAAGTATTAACAAAATCTTTGAAAAATATATCGCAGGCAAGGTGCAGACATACCTAACGACTAATAATATTATCAATGAAAGCCAATACGGGTTCCAAAAAAATAAGAATACCGATCAACTCCTATCTAATTTTACAAACCACGTAAATAGGTGCCTGAATGACAAAAAACACGTCATAATTGTCCTTGTGGATTTTAGCAAGGCTTTCGACACAATTAATCATGATCGACTCATAAGGACCCTTGACGATGTAGGTATAAGAGGCAGATACAAAGAGTTACTGCGCAGTTACCTAAGTGATAGAGAAATGGCGGTAAAAATAGGGGACTCAATTGGTAATAGTGTTAGGATAACAGAGGGTACACCACAGGGCTCCGTATTGGGACCTATGTTTTATTTGATATATTGCAACACTATATCGAATATATTTTTTAAATCAAAAGTGTACCAATTCGCCGATGACACAGCGATAGTGGTTGAGCACGATGACGTAAATACTGCAAACACAATCATGAACCAACAATTCCTACAACTGTTGCGCTGGTCCCATGACAACGGCCTCGTTATCAACCATACGAAGACAAAGGTATTGTACGTCACCTCTCCCTATAAAAAAAGGGGCGAGATAGCTATTAAAGCACACTCGTATACGTGCATTCACGATAACGTATCACATCTAAACTGCTCCTGCAATAGTCTAGAGGTTGTGAGTACACATAAATACCTGGGCTTAACCCCTCAGGCCTCGGCCCCTCAGCCGATTGACAAGTTGATGTCCCAAAAAAAATTAGTAAAAATTGGTAAAAAAATTGAATTATGGACACTGTCTCACCAAAACATTAATTACTGCGAAACCACTGTACCCATAATTAAAATAAAACGTATGAACATAATAAAATAAAACAAATTAAATTAAAATAAAATTAAAACGAACCCGTCACGCTAAATCGTGTTTTGGCCGATATCGGCCAATCGGGGCTCTAGGGGTTAATACTTGACAAAAACTTTAATTGGGAAAGTCACATACTTCTACTGTGTGGAAAACTCAGGTATTTTTTAAAACTATTCTTTCACCTGAAATCCGTAGTACCTCATAATATTATGAAAATCATATACTTTTCACTTGTAAATTCTATACTAGGATATGGCATTCAGGTATGGGGACTTACATTTCCCACGTACGTTAGGAAAGTGGAAAATATTCAAATTCGAATACTGAAACAAATGGCACCAAAAGGCTCAATACAAATTAAGCAAAATAATTACACAGAACTCTACTCCTCAATTGATGTCTTGCCTATAAGTTTCTTCGTATGGTATAAAATTCTGCTTGACAACAACGAAAACGGTTCGTTACGAATACCTGCCGATCATATACACAGAACTCGGCTACGTGAAAAGGGGTATTTGAAATATAACAAGCAAAACAATTATTACGGCGATAGAACTCTTGAATTCATTGTTCCAAAATTATTCAATCACTTTTCAATAAAATTAGACAACTCAATCAGCAAATACTTACTAAAGAAAACATTGAAACTTATACTACTAAGCAACCTAAATAATGACTTACCCAGGCGAGCTAATTGAAATAATTTAAATATTATGTAATATAAATACTATAACAGAGACATTAAAAACTATATTAGTGTAAATTAGCATAAATATGTAAAAGAAGTAGCATAACTGTGACAAGTAAAAATTATATTAGACTAAATTAGCATTAACATCAAGTAGAATAATTATGGTAAACCAAGCTAATTAAGATAAGTTAGGTTAGGTTAGGGTATAAGTATAGATATCTAGTATGAATCATTTTATTAGTGTAATCATTTGTTATTGTAATTGTAAACAAAGTAAGTATACCAGGATAATTAGTATAGGTTAGGTTAGATGAGTAAGTAGGCATATCAATTTAGTGGAAAAGCATATTTATAAGTGTATATTCAGCTAGTTATGATAGGAGATATAGGTCAGATTAGGTTAGGTTAGAAAGTCAATGCATCTACTTAACGTAGAAAGTTATAATAGTTAATAAAAGTATAATAGGTAATAGATAATATAAGTCAGATATAAACACATTATTGTTAGTTACCCACTGAAAAGGCACTAGCCTTAGTGGGGAACTGTGACATGTAATTTGTATCTTTTTTTATGAATAAAGACTACTACCAAAAAAAAAAAATATATTAAAAGAAAAAAAAACGCGACTGCCGTTACAAAAAGTGAACTACAGTATCTATATTTCACGATTTTTTATGGAATATGAGTGGTTTATGTAATTATTCATATAGATACATAAATAATTTCGTAAAGTACTCAATCAGACCTTTGATTTGACACTAAACACGATATATTGATGTTAATTTATTGACATTTGGAGATTTGAACACTTAAACAACTATTTGGACCATGGCACTTACACTTACCCTTAATGTACCATGGCACTTACACTTAATGTACACTGGACACTTAATGTACACTCGGCATGACATAACGATTCTAACAATACCAGACACTTCTAAATCGGTTGAAGTGTGTTATGGTGGAATAAAGAAACGGAAAACGTATAGATGAACCCTGAACACATTACACTTCTTTTTTGTTGGGCAGTCGTGTAAAAACGGAATAAAATACCATTTTTACCGTATTCTGAATTACTTACAACTTGTTTAAACGGGTTTTTAAACATATTGCTAATGTGTATATCCTATGAAATTGCCTCTCCAATGAAATTGCATTTCTGTAGATACGACCTTTTAGATTGAGGCCCTCGATGCAATGAATCGAAATATTGACCCCCTTTAGTGCAGATCTACATTGAGTCAGTTACAGGCGTCAGTGCTGGCGCCGAGTACTGACGCGTTGTTTACAAACAGTCTATCATCCGTAGTTATTTGTTTATGGTGTAGGTACGCACTTTATTAACCGCCCTTGGTTTTTTCCATTAGATTTCTCAATAACAATACTTATTTGAAATATACCAGACAAAATATATAGCGGTTTATTTAAGCGGTTTTTATATAGCAGTTTTATATAAATTTGTATATTCCTAAATTTGTAGGGTAGGTGGGGGTAAAGCCCCGCACGGGGCAAGTCCACGAACAGGGTTTTTGGAGGGAATTTTTGTAATTACTTCAATAGCCGCCAGGTGGCTGACCCGTCTCAACAACTTCCAGTTCCACACCAATCCTCAAGAAGTTCGGTCGCACGTGAGCCTGGAAAATGCGGTAAGTCTATTTTTTCGCGTTTTGATGTAATATTTCTTGTCTTTCCAAGCTGAGTTTTTATAAAACTGTTTTCGCAATTAAAGTTACGGTGATGAACCGCCTGGTTTAGCTTCACATTCGAGTGTCAAGTTCCTTGATATCATCTGCTTACATAGTTGGAGACGACGCCATGTTGAAAGTGTGAAATGGGGCAAAGCCACGCACCTTATTTGGGGCAAGTCCCCGCATTATCAACAAATGCGGGGATTTGCCCTAAGACCAGGAAATCACCGTTTTCATATTTTTTTCCTCATTCCATCAATTAAAATCGTAAGTTACAGATAATCGGGCCGCCAAATTACAATCCATTGTTTTTCAGTTATTTTGAAAGTTAAGGGCATTTGTTTTTTCATGTTTGAATTGTGATAAGAGTTAAAATATTTCTTATTAATGTTTGAAGACAAAGACTAAGTCGGAACACCGTAATGTTTGTTAAATAGCAAAAATATAGTTTTTTTTGGATATTAATGCGTTTTTTTGTTTTGTTTTTTCCCCAAACCCTAATTCTGGAGTAAAGCCACGCAGTGAGAGGCTTTGCCCCATTTTTTGGGGCAAACCCCCGCAATCGTTTTTATATATATAATTTTTAATTTCTCTGCAACTGATGATTGAACATGCCTGAAATTTTTAGGGGCTATAGGTAAGATCCTAATCTAAAACAGCAATATAAAAGTGAAAAAAATCTATCTCTAATTCTCCACAATTTTCAAAAAACCGAAAATTGCGGGGCCTTGCCCCCACCTACCCTATATCTATTTAAAAAATCTACATGCTAATAAAGCTGTCGTATCACGTACGTTCGTATAGGTAGGGCGGTTAAAGCATAGTAAAATAACATCAGTAGGACATCTTTTCGAAATAAGTACCTACGCTTCGCCGAACCACCAGGGTTGCCACAACAAATACACAATTGACAAGTTGTGATCCCATTAAAGCAGAAATGCAATTCTTTATAATTAATTAATTTGTACGTTCATGTATTTTTGGTTTATATAGATCAACAGTCGGTTCCCAAAGTTGTACTGTAACAGAATATATGAGTTAGTGCTGACTTTGTGTGAGAGCATTCATCACTTGTTGCATGTGTTCAAAATACCTACATTTTAGTAAGTTAAAGTGGGTACTTAACAAAAACGCATCTACCTAACCTACCTACGCACTTACATACCTATGCACCTACTTACCTAGGCACATACTTACCTACGCAAATGAACAACAAACGTTGCCTTGTAAATGTAATTTCGTAACGTAATTGTAAATACTCGTAAATGTAATTTCTGATAGGTTGCATTACAGCCTGTATAGAAAACATTTCACTTTTAGCTGTCGCGCGACAGCCCTGACTGAATAGCACCGAGGCACCCGAGAATCTATGTAGTGGTAGCATACGGACAACGGGCGCTTGTGTGAGTGCGAAATCGGTCCGTACTATGGAGATGTTATACTGTTCTTATTTTACTGGGAGTTAATGGGCCCATGCTGGGTTGGCCACGAAGTCCCATTCTGTTCAGGGTCGGTCACACTCACGGGTCAACACCCATCCGACGGCCTCCACGCATGAGGTGCGAACCTGGGTAGGACTCTGGCCTTGGTCAGTTTCCCCTGGGAATCAAACCTCTGGCGCTCCTGGACGGTCTGCGCACCGTGCGGCGCAAGCCAATCGATTGTGCACTCTGACTAACAGTCGTTGGAGTCTGGAAGCTGTACTGTTTCCTATAGAGCGGAGGTGGTTGCGGACCTTACGGCGACTGCTCTTGAAATGACCATCGGCCATCCGATCCTGGGTGAAGGGCCGGGCAAAGGACGCCGTGGTCCGCGATAGATTCGGTATACACCGTTTCACCGCTTCGTAAGGGAGAGGACCACGCAAGCGACCTCGAACTCGGAACCAATCGAGAGACCGGAGAAATCTGGTCACAATTGGAAGTAAGGGCGCGAGTGTCGGCCCGCCAGGTAACATTACTGGCTATCTCGCGGTTAAGGCGTTGGTCTCTTACGGGTTGTGGCGTAGCTATGATGGTGGACTGTTTTGTCCCAAGTCTTCTACGCTCACTGCAGGGAGATAGAACGACTAATCGTTAAAACTTCCTGTGGTGACGGGCTCGCCCGCTGTAGTCGACAACCCAAGTTGTTCTTAGTTTACTATGGTTAAAGTCAGTGGAGAAAAATGCGTTATTTTTACTACTTAAAATTTTCCACACGACGGACGTCACCCTACAACGCAGTGCCAGCGACTGACCACCTAACCTTGCGTTCACACGATGCGGTTTACCGAAACGTTTTTGTTGTGCGGTTTGCGTATGCAAACTAATACCGAATACGGTAAAAAACTGATTCGATTATTTTTGCTGACGTGTCTAGTCATTGAAAACCGTAAAGGTTTTTTACGGCAGGTGGTCAGACGAGGAAGCGGGAGAGGGGCAGTGTCTGCATTCGCTTGGACGTGTTTAGATGTGTTCTTTGCTCCGTACGATGGATAAAATTGACGTGGAATTACTTATTTACACTGATCGAAGTCCATCTTCTACGAAACGTTCAGAAAAACTGATTCACAGACCGAATAATGTGAACGCGCGGATTTTTTACCGTATAGTACGGCTAAACCTTATCAGAAAACCGATTCGTAAGATTGTGACAAAGACGTCGTAGTTTGTGACAAAGACGTATATTGTCTTTGTCACAAACTACGACGTTCAGACAAGGTCAGTACCGCTGACGGTAAGGGCGATCGGACTGTCTTCAAAATATATAGTGGCAATAAGTCAGCACTGATGCATAAGTACAACCTTTTGTCCACACACGTTATTTTCGCCGTGAAAATCCACGGTTAAGTCGCCGTGTTTAGGCGCGGTCGTCAGTGGGGTATGGATCACCATGGGAGCTTGTCCACGGACACTGCGGAAAAACGGCACGGTGCCGCCGCCGTATGCACCGTTTAAACCCTCGGCGAGCCGTGTTTATTTACGGCGAAATTTGTATCAGTGTTGTATGACAGCGTATGGAGAGTTTGTCCAAGGAACCGGACGTTTTCACTGCGGACAATTATTTCGATCTTGATGTTGTTTACAAAATGGACGCATCGTACGGTGAACAAACCGTGTTGTGGACAAGAGCTCACGTTTTTATCCACGGTGCGACTAACGCGCCGTACAGTTGAAAAAAGGTGTCGTGGACAAGAGTCCTACCGGGATGATGATGGCAGTACCGGGTCAGCACTGACTTATTTTGAGTTTGAAGTCAGTAACTGACTCAATGTAAATAAGCCTTTAATCTTAATAAGCCCTTTTGCAATTTCAATGGCTGTTCCTTAATGCATTTTTTGTGAAACTCTCGTGGATTTTAATTAATTAATGCTTTAAATGGCTTTTTTCACTGCCTCTTCGGAGATGTGTTTTCTCCTGTAAAAAGTTATCAAAATTTCGAAAAAGAGGAATTCTGATGGGGCAAGGTCAGACGGAAACGATGAGTGACAAAGAGTCTCAGTGTGTCAGACAAAGTGGCACAGTCTTAGACAAGAGTGGCTACTCCTACAACTGTTCGCTGAGAAATGTGTCGTAGTGTAGAGGTATGGCCCTATGGGGCGAAGAGCGACTGACCAGGTCTTGAACTGTTCAATATGGTCTTGAAATGTGTGTCTCTAAAAACTGTTCAATACAACAACAAAAAAACTCCTCCGGTGGAAGTAAGGAGGACTCGGACGCTTCTAGCCCCCATGCCCCTCCCAAATAGTCTCCCTTCCCATCCCCATTGCAAAACTCACACAACAAAGCGGAACTACGATCGCGGCGATATCTAAATATAGATGCGACACAAGCGAATCATAATATAAACAGTCCGTGAACTTCAAAATTAAATGTGTCCGAGTGCGCGAGAGTCTGAACTGTGCCAATTCAACGTTTTATTTGGATCGTCGTACATATAATGACGCGCACACACGTTAAAACCATCATCCATAATCCACGTGTAATGCAAATTTAATAGCAACTTTCGCAGTGCAAGCGGCCCGACTCTGGAATTTCGTGCCTTTGCCCATTAGATAACTTGAAAACCTGAGCGTGTTTGAAAAATGTCTAAAGAGACATTTAATCAGCTCATGAATCACCCCCCTCCCGTCCCGTTTCCTATGCTTGTCCTTAAATTCCATACCTCCCTTAGATATCGAGTTGACATACGTTACTAATCCCTATTTTATATTCTTTATGATGACTATTACGTAAGAGTATTTTTTTTATTATTATTTTATTCAGGAAACAGACAGTACAATAAACATATTTACTAAATCAAAATATAACAAACATAAACCATTTATATGTTTCCACCTATTAAACGGTCATATAGTACGTCATTCTATATAAAAGAAAAATTTTAAAATATACAAGCATTTTTTAAAGTGAAATTATTAGGGTTTTTTATATAAACAGAAAATATTCTTAAAATTATTAATTGCTAACTTACTAAACAGTTCAAAGTATTAAAAGAGTAAATATAAAGTAAATAGAGCAGAAAAAAACACAGTAAAAAGAATCATAAACATATATAATTATATGGTAATAAATGAATTAATTATTAAATAGATATTAATAAGAAAATAAAAAATATAATTATGCAATGAAACACATTATGAGAACGAAAATGACTCCTTTTATAAATCAATTGGCCCATATAAACCTTTAGTCACAATAACCCTGGCGGTATGGCCGGAAGATATTGCCACTTGGCAATAGGCCCACCAAATTGTACTTTATTTGTGCGTGCAATAAAGTTTTTCAAACAATCAATCAAACAAACAAACAACTCCATCGTTATAATCCAGGAATAATATCAACAAATCATTTCAAACGCAAAGAAATAACCACCATTTTAATATGTGCACCGGCCACTGTTCCACATCAGCACATCTATTCCGTGTCAATTTAATTATATTTGTTATTCACAATAATCTACAACTAGAGCTGTCGACTACATGGTGCGAACCCGTCACCTAAGGAAGTTTTAACGAAATGTATCGTTCTGTCTCCGTTGAGGTGAGCGCAGAAGACTTAGAACAAAACAGTCCACCGTCAAGTTCCGCCACATGCCCGTAATAGACCAACGCCTTACCGCGAGATAGAGAGGTTAGTCACGCAGCTGCCCGACACTTGCGCCCTTACTACCAGTTGCAACCAGATTACTCCAGTCTCCCGGCCGGTTACGGGTTCGAGGTCGCTTGCGCGGTCCTCTCCCTTATGAAGCAGTGATTCGGTGTCAACCGAATCTAACGCGGACCACGGCATCCTTTGCTCGGCTTATTCACCCGGGATCGGGTGGCCGAATAGTCGTTTCAAGAGCAGTTGCCGTAACGTTAACAACCACCCGCGCTCTATAGGAAACATTACTGTTCCCAGACTCCCCCGGCTGTGTAGTCGGAGTGCACAATCGATTGGTTGACGCCGCACGGTGCGCAAACCGTTCAGGAGCGCCCGAAGGTTGACTCCTAGGGGAGACTAGCCCGCAGGCCAACCAGCGTCCTACCCTGGCTCTTCCTTCTGCGTGGAGGCCGTCGGATGGGTGTTGACCCGTGAGTATGACCGACCCTCAACGAATAGACAAAAATCCAGTAGCGAAAAACTGATATTCCTAAAACTGTTGCCAGTAATCCTATGTCAATGTCCTCTAACTAGGATATAGTCTGTCCTAAGGCGGGCATTTATATTGTTATAAATACGTGTATGTACTAAGTAAAGTAAAAACTAAGTGAAGAACAATAAATTTTAAAAAAAGTACAAAATATTATTCTCCTGACCGTAAAATAGATGTTTTAGGTCAAGATTGAACAAAAAAACTTTTTTTTTGTGGGTTGGATACTTTCTGCTGAACGCGGCCCCTATACCTTTTATTTTGGATATGCGTTGTGTTGTTATGGAGCTTCCGCATCTATCTATGAACATAATCGTAGCTAGCTAGCATACAAAAGCAACAGTTAAGTGTAAGTATAATAAAGCATAACAAGAAAGAAAACACGGAGCTGTCGACCAATTGGTATACAATAGAACTGATGGTTAAGGTCGTGTAACATCAAAACAAATAAATAATGTGAAAAACGAACCAAGAAGACGCTGATCACATCGAAAGTGCGTTTCAAGCAAGGAATAACGAAAACATATAATAACAAATAGTTAAAACGGTCTACGATGTCTACAAAAAAATGATATAAGATTTACTAGAGAAAGAAATGAAGAAGCTAATACATTTAAAGGAAGCGGTTCAAGAACCCGCGCGTTTAATAGTTCTAGTTTGCCATCCATAACACCGTAGTTACATCCAAAAACATCGACCCGTTCGGGACGATGTTTGACGATGAGTGACCCTACTTAATTCATATATTATTATTATTATTATTATTATAACGTGATACGTCTAGATCAGATCTTGTAAAGCTAGTCATAAACAATATCAACAAGTTTTGCTTAAAGTTTTGCGCCCCGCCCCTCACCCCCCCCTTTCCCGCACCCGTACCCCCCCCCCCCCCCCTCCAACCTCGCACGCTCACACACCAGGACCTTTAAGAGACTAACAACCAGACCACCCAGGCCACATATTTTTTAAATGTATAAACGTTTATATAACGTCTATACTACCGGATTAGGCGCATTTTATACGGCTTTTAGCTGAATAGTGGCTGAATAGCATTCATAACGGCTACCTTTAGTGGTATAAGAAAGCTGAATAAGCGCTTACAATTCACTTACAGCGCTTGCTGTGGTACCCTTATATAAAATACAATATTTCTTGACTGTATACGTTTTGTAAGGTCCATGCGCCGGACGTCTCAAAACCGGAAAAGTATACTAGGTGCTTTCAAAGAATGTATTTTATAAGACGCATAGATAAGGTCGAATGCATATCAAATCAATCAATCAGGTTTATTCAAATCGAATCAAATCATATTTAGGGTGTAGAAAATACAGACATCAAATAAACAATTAAAATGTAACAGTTAAATAAAATAACCTAAATCCCAAACTCAAAACTCACTTAAATTGTACAAACATTTAGATAACAAATATTGTTTCGTTTGTTTTCTAAACTCAACATAATTATTAATATCCTTCAAGTTTTGTGGCATCTTGTTATAAAATAATACGATTCTATACATCGTCGTGCGTTGGAACTCTGAAGTGGAAGCCTGCGATGAATGGATATAAAGTGACTTGTTTCTTGTAAAAGCTTCTTCAAAGCTTATAAATAGTTATTTAGACTCATATGAGTACACAATACTTTCGATAACAGCTTAAGATTAAAATAATTTAAAAAAAACGATACTAGAGGTTTCTTAAGAGTATCGTCAAATAATTTATAATATTTGTATTGGATACATAAAATTACAAAGTCAATTCGATAATTATTTGACATGACAAATATAGTTTTTAAAAAATGTGCGTGTCAGCTCCGACGTGCGACTGCAGTTTACTCATTGAATTTACAATAGTCATTGAATTAGTCTTTGAATTTACAATAGGCAAAGAGGGTAAATTGGTTGTTTGATAGATTGATTATTCGATCGATCCATCAATCAATCAATCAAGCAAGCAACATCAATCAATAATAATCAAGCAATTACCAATAATCAATCGTCATCAATCATCGTCAATCAATCATCATCAATCAATTGATTGGTGTATGGTCACTATGGGCTGGCTCGGAAGCTGTCAAATTTGATCGTAGTTATGTATTGTTGCACTCTTTTCGATTTTCAAACTAAACTGATGTTGTACAATTGAGGTCATGAAATATAGTTTTAAAAAAATGTGCGTGTCAGCTCCGACGCGCAACCGGAGTTTACTCATTGAATTTAGAATAGTCATTGAATTTACAATAAGCAAAGGGGGTAAATTAATTGATTGATTGATTGATAGATTGATTAATCGATCAATCGATCCATCAATCAATCAATCAATAATCATCAAGCAATTATCAATAATCATCAAGTAATTACCAACAATCAATCATTACAATCAACATCAATCAATCATCATCAATCAATTGATTGATGTATGGTCAGTATGGGCTGGCTCGGAAGCTGGCAAATTTCATCGAAGTTATAGTCTCATGTTAAGTATTGTTGCACTCTTTTCGATTTTCAAACGTTACTGACATTAAATGTAACGCTTTTTGTTAACGTTTGATTTTACTACATCAAATTCTCATACCGGGGGCTTTTAATGAAATCGATTTTTAAGGAATAAACTCCAAAAAGTATTAAAAAACTACCTTACTTTAAAACATTTAGGCGTGAAAATTATCAATTGAGTTTTCATGAAATATATATCTTACAAATGCAAATGCATATACGTATAGATGCGCTCTGAACTTGACGTTATCATATTTAGTAGCGCGTATGTGCGTTGTACTTGTCACTGTGGTGTGTGGGAGTATAGAGTATGGAGAGGTTAACTCGTCAGTTTAGTCGATCGGCTTTAAGATTTCGTCAGGCAGGTGTCCAGATCTAAGATTAATACACGAGAAAACTTAGGCAAAATCTGATGCAGAACATATTCGAGTAAAGGGAAATAATTCCCACAGTCTGGAGCAACAGAAGAAGATTTGTGTATTTCATAGGAATTTTCAATTAAATATATTCTGGACCAGGTGCGCTGCTCACCGCTGATCTTACTTATCTAGAGCATTTTTAATGTTTCTTGATCAAATTATATGTTATCTCATTCCTTTGTTATTTAATCTTCTTCTCTTATCATCTCATTCTCGACGTAAAGATCATTCTCAAGTATGACATGATAAATATTTAGTTTGCCTTCCAATAAATATGAGAAATACACCTATCTAATCTTAAACGTTTATATTACTATTGTAATTACCAACCGTATACGCCGCCATAGTAACCACTGAAGCACTCAAAAAACATCGTTAAATTAATTTAAAACACGCACATATAACCAAACAGAGGGTCTTATCTCGATCATTGATCGCGGAAAATTGTGCATTACGAGATAAATATTGAATCACACCACGACAAAGCAGTCAACCTTTAAAGAGAACACAGTGGTAACTGAACGTTTATCTAAACTGCGTTAATATTATTATAAAACAATCGAGCGTTAGATAATAATATATTATCCGATTACTTTAATTCATTGAGTCGACAGTGTCATTATTATTACACGCCGGGATCCGGAGATCCCGAATCTCGAATCCCGGACGGGCATTCGCCGCGAATCCCGCCAAGGCACTGATAACAGCTGGGCGGCAATGGGCGGCCATCCACCCAGCGTGTAAGAAACAAACAAGACAAGCCCGTTCATAACAGACTATTATAAGTAAATATATTAATAGACTAAATGTTTACGTAGGCAAATTAATATATAACAAGTGTAATTTTTGGAGTAGTAGTCATAATATATGGGTAGTAGTGGTCATAATATATGGGTAAAATTACACAATAAACATAATAACGAAAATAAGACAGAAATTAATAACGTGTGACAACTCAACGTCGAAGGGAGGAATAGGATATAAAGACGAGCTAAAAGACGGCTGGGTGAAGGGTGGTATTTATATATTAGTATATTAAAATATTTTATTTCTAACCACAAATTATAGAATATACAGATGTAAATTATGGATATACATATATACAGATTATAATATGTTATATTTTATTATGCTTTACTATATTATATATAAATATGATACATTATTTTATATGTTATAATATATGATATTATATTATATTGTAATATGTTATGTTATATTATATTATTTATATTATATTATGCTAAATTATATTACGTATTGTTTTTTATGAGACGGAAGGACAGCAGGCAAGGCGTACAGGCTCAGCAAATACCACAGAACTTTGTATCCATCACCCCAACACAGGCGTATACCTAGTGGGGTGATGTAATCCTGACAAGTAATGCCATTTCGCGATTTTTATCATATGTATTTTTTTAATGTGTTAAAAAAATGAACGCAATGTATTTTATGTAACTATAAAAAATAGGATAAATAAATAAATAAATAAAAGTAAATGCCTCCTAATAGATTTACTCCTAATAAAGTCGGAAGGTAATGCTCGACCCTCTGTTGCAGAGAATCCTTTTGAGCATGTTAAATGGACCGCGAACTTGACTTACCCTTAGTTACACATGGATAATATAAATATTTTAGTCGGTTTTTAGCCAATCTTCTGTTTTCTTAACGTAATGCCGCCCACCGATTTACAAACAAAAGTGGTGCCAATGCGACTATTCGCACTACGCTTGGACACACACAAATCATTGACGAGAGACTAAAGTCTTTTGTTGTCCCATTACATTATTATGAACAAGAATGAAAGAATATAATCACGCACGTGAAATAGCAGCACACTGCGCACAAAACAAACTAATAAACGAAACAACTGTGTAATAGGATAATAGGATAGGATAATATGCATATCTCGGCTCATTAATTACCAGCGACAAAAACACCTGCGAAAAGGTGAAAGAGGTTTAATAACTGCAAATAAATGTATCTCTAGACTGCGGTCTCAAATAAAATCTCGTGTGCTATCCAGCCCTAGATCTAAGATTTTTCCATGCCGGGGAAAAACGATATTGCCCCCCCCCCACCTCCCCCTCCCCAATATTTGAAATTAATGATTTTACAGAACTCACGAATCAAATCTCCTGAGTGCGTTTTTTGTGAGCTTTAAATGAATTTGTACCCTTTATTAACTATTTGTTAATAACTTTTCCTTATATGGCATTAATATAGAACACATACAACCAGTGTAGACAACGCGCAAGCCAGATTGTAAACAAACCTTTAATACTTAGGTTCCGGCAAATTTTAATATCTAACCTTGGAGGTTTTCTTTCCGGGAATGAAAATATTACCATATCAACGTATAATTACAGTGACACGTTTGAAAGAGTAGTTAAAAGAAAACCAACGCGAATTACTCGCACACCTAACCAGCCACATAGATACTGACCGTCGCTCGACGTTCGGCCATTCGGGTTCATTCGGCTCCGCTCATATAGCCCTATATCTGTGGGGAGGATTTTTTCGTATATTCTAGACGCGACATGTATTACCTTGGTAGATACGTCACAAACATTGCGCACGCGTTCAAAAATCAACTAAGGATGCGTTCCAAAATTAAATGAACAATCGATAGTATGACGCGCGACGCACCCTGGATGCTAGGTGCTTTAGTGAACCTTTGTTTAAACACATAAATTTGGCGCCCCCTGAAATTGCCGCCCGATGCAGATACCCCCCTCGACGAAGGTAGGTTATCAGGCCAGTTACGCCTCAGAACTTACGCCTCAGAATGGACTCTCGCCAAAACGGATGAAAATTCACTAGATGTCTTTGAACGAAAAATACTACGTAGGATCTTCGTTGCCGCGCATGTGGAGAAGACGAACAAAAGAACTGTATAATACATATATCAGTATAAGTAATAATTAATTCATGCAGAATATACAATAAAAGCGTGCCGTAATAATCACGTAAAGCTAGTTATCGTATATTCTTTTTCTTAAAGTGCCATCTCCTATCGGAGGTCGGCGGTCATTATGGCCACTTGGGCCCGTGATGTTGCGGCGCGGAACAACAACTCGGTGGTGCGTAAGTTGGACCATTCTACGAGGTTTTGTCAGTGGGTTCTTCTCCGGCTAGGTCTTCGGCGGCCTTTTACCTTACCTTGCAGGATTAATTGGAGAAGGTGGTATTTGTTACCACGCATTATGTGGCCCATGTATTGTAATTTCCTTCTCTTTATGGTCTTCAGTAATTCCAATCCTTTGTGCATGCTTTGCAGCACCGTCTCATCTGTGACTATCAGTAAAAGATATTTTCAATATTATAAATAGGATAGAAAACGAATTTACCGCGTGAAATTTGTAGGACCCGTTTTCTATCCTATTTATAATATCAAACAACCGCGATAGTCTTCGATTTTCAATATTCTCCTGTAAATCCACATTTCGAAAGCTTCTAACCTTTTACAGAAAGTTTGGGTTAATGTCCACGTTATATGTAACACCGAAAATATGTAACACCGCACCAGGCGGCATCTAGTGGAAAGTTTAAGACTACGGTTGCAGAAAAGTTGGCTCATTTTGATATACGCAGCTCTAGCTTGTTCGATGCGACATCTGACTTCCACACTTTGGTCTTCTTGATCATTTACAATACAGCCAAGGTATTTAAATTGGCAAACCCTCTCGGTTGGTTCTTGGTGTAGAGGGTGGCAGCTGACGATGTACGTCCGACAACCATGAACATGATCTTCTTGATGTTTACATACAGACCATTCTGTGCACTCAACGACTCAACCCGATTATTAAAATTATTATCGTATTTTAGAATTCGTCTATTGTTGAAAATATATTGACTTTAAATGAATTAAATAGAATATTCATTTAATGTTAATATTAAACATCATAAAACATATTTTCTAGTAGAATGTATCTACCTACAAAAGGAGAAAATAAAGTTGATATGATCACAAATTAGGTAGCTACTTAGTGATAACAAAGCTACAGCGGCATTGACTAAAGTCGGCTTTACACGGTAGATAAATTGGAAATAAGAATCGTAGAACTATTTTCATGTACATAAGTATTATATATAAAATAAATAATGATCAAAAGGTATCAACAGTCAAGTTAGGTAATTTATAGAAAAATATTCACGTAATACTATAAAAAGTATCAAAACAAATAGTATGTTATGTTAAACATTGTAATCTACATATTTTACGTTACTGTTAAATTTATAGTATTATTTTTTTAAAGGATTTAAAAGAAATAAAAATACAAAATGAGCTAGCCGAAAGTTATAGATTAATTTTAATCACATTTAAAGGAATTTGCATGATCAAACAAATCATCCAGCTTATAGAAAGTACGAGTGGATTGCAGCTTTTGTTTAAGGAACCTTTCAAACGCCTTACTTTCTATCTGCATTGTGGAGAGTGGTAGCTGGTTAAAGAGCGTGAAGATTAAATATCCAAGGGACCTTTAGGCACGGTACACTTTAGGCAGGGCGACATTATCACGTTTGCGTGTATTGTAAGAGTGCATATGATGTGCAGGTTGTTGAGATTCTGAAAACGGAAGGCTCAGGTGGTTAGGGCATGTGAAAAACCTGAAGGGCATCGAAAGTCGGACGACCGATACTGTAATGTATTGACTCTGTGGATAAATAACTAAATGCACTTGAAGTGAACCACTGGAAGCAAAACCTAAGATAATGGAATGGAAGAAGATTCTTGACGAAGCAGAGATTTACAATGAGAACTTGCGTCCATTTGTTATTGTTAGTTATTTTTATTACTCTTTATTGTAAAGGTTGAATGGGCGGGCGGCTTAAATCTGAATGGGGGGGTTTATTATCTTACAACAATCTTTTATAACCAGCCCTATTATGAAGTGTATGTATATGTGCATGTAACATTTTTATCTAAGTGTATCTCTCATTATTGCATTCGATCGACATAATTCAATTGCAATTCCGTTGATTTTATCCCTAACGGAAAATGGTGACCCAGCCGGAAATGGAACCCAGAACTTTACAATATAAGATCAGGCGACCTAACCACTATGCCACCGGGCCGTGTATTTGGTATCATACCTCGGAATAGGTAAACTTAGAGGTGAACGAACTATATTTTAACTAGGCATTATTAAGTGTCGATAACAACTAATATCAGTGATAATTTATCATACGAGGAGGTCGAATTTTATTATCACAAGACAATTACAACGTCGAAATATTACAACGATGAGTATAATTATTACTGACTAATTATTTGTCTGAAAGTCAAAGTTGTCGATTAAAAGTTGTTCAGTTCCGGATATGAAACAACTTCCTACACTATTGCTGAAGTTTACAAACGCATCCTGTCGTAAGTCGTATTCTGATCTAGAAATTTAAAAAATGTTTTATTGTTTAGACCCTTAAGAATATTTCCTTAACACGGCGTGAGTGAGGTCGGGCATGTCATACCCGAGAAATTTTTAAGCCCAGATTATTTATTGTTATTGCTGCCATGCGAGTCCGGCCGTCACAGTAGCTATGGGTAAGGGAGCGGTGGGTGAAGTGCAGTGTTGAGTTTAGTGTCGCGCCGGCGTCATTGGAAGATACCCGTGCGCAAAGGTAGCTCGGGTATGTTACACCCGACCTCGCAGTCGGTGTTACATTTTTGAGTTGACAGTTAGTTTATGATTTATAGTTATTTAAAGTATTGTTTGGTTTATTTTTATATTTCTCAAGATGTGTTATGAAGAAAATTAACGTCGACTACAACATTTATTATCTTTTATAAAAAATCTTTTCTTTCCAAGGTTTAAGAAAAAGCAACGTCTTTACTCATCAAGAATTTTTGGTTTTTTTTTAATTCAGAATACTACAAGGGTTGGAAACATGTCGAGCGGGACGTACCTTTTTTTAACCCCCACTTTACTAGCATGTAACTCTTTGAATGTTTGTATTTTTTTGTGGTGTTTTTTTTTTGTATTCTTGAAACGTTTTGTATTCTTTTGTATCTTGTAAAAAGATGGATGGTGAAAATGTATTTTTTGTACCCTACTCGGAAAAACGCCTAAAATTTAGGCCTCTAGACCAAAATACCCTATATGTAAGATGTTTTGTTGAAAGAACATTTCAGAGAATTTAGATCATAAGAGCCTCGTATCAATTTTCATAAGGCGCCTTGGCTTCTAAATTCTTCGCGAGCACCGTGTCTGCTAAAGCTACGCTTTGGGGAATCAAATCGCGCGACTAGTTCGCGTTAGATTTGCGTCGATTAAAAGAACAGCGGTGACCAAAGCATTCGATAATATCCAACATTAATTTGGCATGACAAGACTTGGCAGAGGTGGACATTGTATTTGGCATCTGTATCATTCAAATGCGAACTTCCGCCACTGAATTTTCCGTGTGGATCGTTGCATTAGTCATTAGTAAGGGCGCTGCTTTCGATTAAACAAGATTTCTCGATGACCATATAGTATAAAGACTACTATATTGCTCAATGCTATAGAACGCTTTGGCAGCATTTCTACGCCGGCGACATGCAGGTGGCGCTGGTAGCATTGTCCGGCGAAACGAATAGCAATTTATTTGGCCACCTATAATAAATTTGGTAAGTTATTATAAATGGCTCAATAATAAATTCAATTATTAGTGCCACAGTTATCGCATTTTTTTTATAAAAGCTGATTATATCACAGAAATAATACTGAGAGATAGAATGACCATCTATTAGTCCATCCAAACTTTAAAGTGCGAAAATATTACGTATTGAAACCTGTATACCAAATTAAAAAATTACATTTTTGTAAATAATAGGGGTTAAAATAATGAGAACTATGACTTAAAAAATCGTTTCATATTATATTATTATTTTATTTCAAGGCAAGATGCTTTCGCCACCTCTACAAGTTGGCCAATGCTTGGCCGCATCGCTTATGTCCCTCTCGGTCTTTCCCATTTCAAGCGTAAAAAGTGGCGCCGAATCGCTTCCACCTTAGCGATGCGGCCAATCACCAACGTGTAGTGGGGTATTAAGTTTATAACGCATTGGCGTCCACGACTCAGGAGCCATAGCTGTGTCGCTCAGTGTCAGCGGCGTACAACTAGCTGCGGAGCCGGCTCCGCGTGTGCGCGCACCATAGCGGTAATATACTAGAGGGCGGGTGTGTGAAGGCGGACTGTGAGTGAATGCCCCAATGGGCCCATGATGCCCCAATGGGAGCTAATGGGCCCATGATGGGTTGGCCACGAAGACCCATGTGTTCAGGGTCGGTCACACTCACGGGTCAACACCCATTCGACGGCCTCCACGCACGGGGTGCGAACCTGGGTAGGACTCTGGCCTTGGTCAGTTTCCCCTGGGAATCAAACCTCTGGCGCTCCTGGACGGTCTGCGCACCGTGCGGCGCGTCGGGGGAGTCTGGAAGCTGTATTGTTTCCTATAGAGCGGGGGTGGTTGCGTACCTTACGGCGACTGTTCTTGAAATGACCATCGGCCATCCGATCCTGGGTAAGATGCGGGCAAAGGACGCCATGGTCCGCGATAGATTCGGTATACACCGTTTCACCGCTTCGTAAGGGAGAGGATTGCGCAAGCGACCTCGAACTCGGAACCAATCGAGATACCGGAGAAATCTGGTCACAATTGGAAGTTAGGGCGCTAGTGTCGGGCCCGCCAGGTAACATAACTGGCTATCTCGCGGTAAGGCGTTGGTCTCTAACGGGTTGTGGCGTAGCTAGACGGTTGTTTTTTTTGTCCTAAGTCTTCTACGCTCACTCCAGGGAGATAGAACGACTAATCGTTAAAACTCCCTGTGGTGACGGGCTCGCCCGTTGTAGTCGACAACCCAAGTTGTTGTGAGTGAATGCGTTCACCGAATGGAGGGAGATAGTTGCATGTGGGGCCCCCTATCCTTGTCTAGTTGCGCATGCGCGTTTATCCATAGCATAGCAGACTTATGGCGTCGAAGCGTTGCCATGGAGGTATAGAAGCATTGCCATAGTGATATAAGTACGTGTGCCCGTGCATGCGCGACTAGACAAGGATGGAGGGAGTAATATATCAGGGTGGTCGTGCGGTCTAGTACTTTTATGCAGTGGCGCGCACACATAGCGAACCACATACATTCGGGCTGCGCGCAGCCAGTGGCTCCCATTTTGGACGCTTGTATCGTGTGCGCGTGCTGCTAGCCAGCGGGGCCTGCCCCCCCCCCCCCCACAGTGCGTGCAACTCCATACATTCTCTAGTAACGTTCTGCCTCCGCAGCCATGGCCCCGGAGCCAGTGCGTTTGAGCCTTACGCTACTGCTGATATTGAGGTGAGATACGAGGTGAAATGTGAAATACAACGAGGAAACCAAACCATTACACTGAACATACTGCTAACGAATTCTGAACTGTCTGCCTCCGTAAAGTAGAACACAGGCGACAAATATCTATAACAAATACCTGAATCTGCAGTTTTTGTTATGAGAAAAATATTTTAAATTAAAAAAACGGTTGTGTCACCAAAAGACTTTCCCGGCAATTCGCCAAGGACGTCATCTCATTCAATTTTAAAATCGCAAGCGCGCGTCGCTGTAAAATTCGCCGTTTAACATTCGAATTTCGTACGAGCGACACAACGCAATGGAGATTTACATTTCGAACGTATTTCGCGCGATATCAAACGCGCGACGCCGCCAATTTAAATACTCGATTACAGTGTCGCTTGTATATGAGACACTCTAACCAAAATTGAATTCACAATGTGATTTCGGCCCAACAAGGCATCTGTGTACCGAATTTCAAGTCCAATATTTCGAGACTGAAGTACGGACAGCGCGCCCCCTGGTAAACCGATTTTATCCACAATCTTTTTAACTCTTGCCATGATGCGTGCATGCCAAATTTCAGCTCAATCGGATGACGCGTTTATGCGCTATCGTGGAGGAACACACGCACACACACACACAGCACAGTATACCAGACAGTAGCTTATCTTGAAACAAAATTGAAATCAAAGCGAATACGTCACGAGTTGTAAGGGCTCGGATATGGTCGCCAGATGTCCCGCTGCTCGGCCACACAGACAGCCAAACGCTCGAAATTGTCGCCAGCCTTTACCTGCGCGTGATGCTAACCGTTCGCGTTCTTTGAGACGTACCCCTCTGCCCACATTCATCGCACATTCTTCCCGCATTGCCCTGTAGCTAGAGAGTTAAGCAGTAGCTTAACTCTCTGTACACAAACCAGTAGGTTTGTGTACTGTGCACAAAGAGATAGACTTCAGTCTGGAAATGTTCTTAATCGTCTCGGGGAAGGGGGAGGGGGGGGGGGGGGAGCAAAAATGTATATATCCGTCTTCCTCTCGATTTTTTTAGTGCGTTCGCAATACTTTACCTCCTCGTCGGTTGGTAGCCCGGTAAAGTAATAACCAAACATTTAATAAATGCAACAGATATAGAGAAACAACAATGCGTTTATCTGTAGCTTGATGATAATGATTGGGGTTATTGTCCCATTCATTTATATATTTAAAAACCTATAATAAAATATTCACATACACATACACCTACAAAACCTATATAGTTTTAGTCTAATCCTCCAACAGACTTAGTAAGATAGTGGGCTCGTTTGCTTTTCTTCGTGAACTAAAATCGGAAATTAGTCCGTGTGAACAAGACAGGGCAATGCGCTAGAGCGGAATGTGAAATGAACGGTTAACATTTTTTTGCATTAAAACTACCCACAAAAGATAAAGCGTCTGAATCTAACACAGCACGAAATGTGTTAAAATTTATTCGGACGAATATAAGTTCGACAGGTAGTTTTTTATCGACGATCGTTCGTTTCATATCCCGCTCTAACGTATTGCTCTATCTCGTTCGCTTGAACTAATTTCAGTTTTAGTTCACAAAGAAACGCAATCGAGCCCAGTGTAATTAAGATAATAAAGATATGATATAGGTATTAGTAAATAAAAGATATTTGGTTTTATGTGGCTCCTAATCAACTTTAATACGTTGTACAGCTGATTATCTGATATGATGCTTTTGCCTATCGAGTCTGTGGGTATTCAGATTACAATCTGAATATATATAAAAATTCAACCTGCGTATGTTTGTGCCAGCAAAACTCGAAAAGTAGTCGGTCGATTGACTTGAAATTGTGGCAACTTTGCATTCGAATAAGCACGTGTTTTTACAGTGATTTTTTTAACGTAAAATGCAGCCACCGTATGTTTGTGCTCGCAAAATCCGAAAAGTAGTCGGTCGATTGTCCGCGTGTTTTTATAGATAAATGAAATTTTGACACAACGTGGCATTCGAATACGCGCGTGTTTTATAGATAAATGAAATTTTGACAACGTTGCATTCGAATACGCGCGTGTTTTTATAGATAAATGAAATTTTGACACAACGTTGCATTCGAATACGCGTTCTTTTATAGATAAATGAAATTTTGACAACGTTGCATTCGAATACGCGCGTGTTTTTATAGATAAATGAAATTTTGACACAACGTTGCATTCGAATACGCGCGTGTTTTATAGATAAATGAAATGTTGATACAACGTTGCATTCGAATATGCGCGTGTTTTTATAGAAAAATTAAATTTTGACACATCTTTTCATTCGAATACGCGCGTGTTTTTATAGATAAATGAAATTTTGACACAACGTTGCATTCGAATACGCGCGTGTTTTTATAGATAAATGAAATTTTGACAACGTTGCATTCGAATACCCGTGTATTTTATAGATAAATGAAATGTTGATACAACGTTGCATTCGAATACGCGCGTGTTTTTATAGATAAATCAAATTTTGACACAACGTTTCATTGGAATAAGCGCGACAAAAGTCTTCCCACACCGGAGAAATATTTGGTGCACTTCGACATCGGTGCGTTTCCAATTCTTTTCGTATCAGAATGAGCCACAGCGAAGCGTGGCCGGGTATACTAAGTTATTAATGCAGTAATTAAATGATTGATTGGTCGCGCAAAGTGCCACATAGGCACTGCGTACACTCTAAAAACGTGTCACGCTAAGTACCCTGAAGGCATATTCTTGAAAAATTTAGCATGCTAAATTTGTTTATGGTCCATGTAAATCAAATGGACCATAGACAAAATTGGCATGCTAAATTTTTCAAGATTTGCCCCCATGATATTCGGCATGCTTAAAAGTTCAACTAGTTAGGCCAATGTTTACGTCATCGTTATCCCCGATCAGTCTCGTGACAATACATAACTTAATCTGCGAGCGAAAGCCGCATGATGTAATGGAAATTTGTCGTGTCACGTGGGTCCATCCCTTGTCAATTATTGCGGCCTTGTCACGTCACGTGGCATGTCAGTCCAGGCATCGCCTTGTTACAGCAAATGAAGCGATTATACAATTACTAAAGCGATTATGCAATATAACCTATTAGAAGATGAAATTAAAACAATTCAGACTAAAGATTCCTTTAAGAAGCAGAGCCATATGTGGCTAATAAATGAAAGTCGTGAAAACCACAAATTATTTGACTGTCTAGTATCAGTTTTATTTTTATTTGACTGAGTAGGTATCTATCTATCTATTTACTATTATTATGATTTCGATTTTTATTTATTTACTCGATAACTTTATTATTATAATTTCAAATACTTTTTGATATTTTAATTTCTTTTTTTAAAATGTTTATGACAAAGACATAATTTAGAATTTTTGATATTTTTTTGTGTGCACATGTTAAATATTTCCTGGTACACCTGCCTCAGTACAGGCCTAGGCCTAGTTAGGCGACTTAGTGACCAAGATGCTGCAGTGTGCTCTATTTTTCGCTACTGGTCCAAACAAAACAAATTTTTTTTGTAATGCTGCAGGAAATTATACTTTGTACTTTACCTTTAATAAATAAATAAAAATAAATAAAATATCTGTATTGCCTGTCCGCCCGTAAGGCCTCTTGTCCACGACACGTTTTTTTAACGTACGGGCGGCGTGTTAGCCGCGCTGTACAAGAAAACGTGACCTCTTGTCCACTGCACGGTTTTTGGCCATTCGACGCGTTAGGTACATACATTTTGTAAACAACTTCAAGGTGACGCAATAATTGTCCACCGTGCATCGACATGCTGTCATACATTGCCATACAACACTGATATAAATGTCGCCGTAAATAAACACGCCTCGCCGAGGGGGAAATACGATGCATACGGCGGCGGCGCAGTGCCGTTTTTATGAAATGTCCGTGGGCAAGGTTCCATATTGATTCATATTCACTGACGACACGGCGAATCCACCGTGGATTTTCACGGTGAAAAAAACGCTGACTGCTAAAAACTGTCATTGGCCCGTAATACCTCTTTTCTCAGCCGCTTTATATTTTTGGCTATTTATTTTCACCACTGAAGAATAAAAGTTGGAGGAGGACTGTTTTGTTATTGAAAGGAGGATGGGCGAAAATGTATGGAAGCTCTTTTCATGACTGCCATTTATTACTATGGCGGTCAGTCTTAAATCAATGCGGGGAAACAGTTACAGTTAAAAGAAAAACCTGTGTCACTATATGAAAAATCGTCGATATCACCGTTAACTACAACTATGCTTTTGAATTCAAACGCCTGCAGTTTCTCGTTAAGATTTGCTTTGCAATGACAGTGAACAAGGCCCAAGGATAAACGCTAAAGGTAGAAGGCGTTGATCTTCGTCAACCGTGTTTTTCGCACATCCAGTTATATGTAGCATGTTCGCGTGTCAATTCCAGCAAACTTTACTTTCTGGCTCCTCCTGCCGCGACCAAAGTATACGTTATTTAAGTATAAGTCTTACAGGATCTGTCCCAAAAGTAAGTTGAATAAGTCCAGGAAAAGACTCATCGCAGATCTAGGTACAAGCAACTAAAATTCTTCAAAGTAGCTTCCTCCCGTATGGTAACACCGGCGCCAGAGATTTTCCCAGTCGCTGAACGCACCCTGGAAGGCGTCGACGGGGACCTCCTTCAAGCATCTCGTAGTCGCTTCTTTGACGGCTTCTAAAATCCCGAAACGGTGGCCCTTGAGGTCCTTCTTGATCCTCGGAATCACAACAAAAAGTCGGATCACTTTTACACTGCTCCAAGATGTCACGCGAGATCGTTCTACGAGCGGCATTCTGTTGATCGGAAAGCACTTTGGGTACGTTCCTTAAAAATAATAAAAATAAAAAAAATAAAGTACCAACTTCGCGCAGATCTTCCGCACGCAAAAATCTTCGGTAACAATGCGGTGTATAGTACTTTTAGGGATATTACACTCATCTGCCAGCATTTTAACATGTCCCTCACTTTCTTCACATTATGGTCGGAATGTGACGTTGACGGGCGTCCAGAGCGGTCTTCGTCCTCGGCGTCCTCTCTGCCCTTTTGGAACAATCTTGTGTCAGCAGTAAAACATATTTAAAGACATGCCTTTATCGCCATAAGCTTCCCTCAGCATGGCAGGTGTCGGCGCCCATTTTCTTTAGCGCAGCACAAAATTTTATGTCGTAACGCTGGTCAATGAAACGCGGCATCTTGAAATTCCAACGCGTCACTAAAACAAGCGTTCTAGCTAGCATCATCGATGCGCACTGTCGAACAGCCTGCAGGCAACTGACACGGGTATCACACGGGTATCGTGGGCTTCCCTAAACCCCCCACCACTTGCTTGCTCGGCAACGCAAGGTCATTCAACTTACTTTTGGGATAGACCCTGTAAATACAGCGAAACGCTCATCTCTATACCTTCTTAGAGATATGTATAGAAACGCTTTAATACTGACCACTGCTGCGCTATTCGTGCTCAGAAGACTTTGAGCCGCCTATATTAAAATCTACTCCTCATCATCACTTGAGGAAACATCTAATACGTGGTACGGAATATAGTAGAATCGGTGTTTTTATCTATAGTCACGAAAACTGACGACCTGCCGTCATCGGTGTCTTCACTGCTATCAAGTGCGCGTGATCGACCCTCCAATCTTGATTTAAATATTATCCTCTTGCGTCTGATACAACGAGCAACGCCCCCGTATGACGTCATCATCGCGTCTTTCGAGCGGGGCAGGTGTGCTTTCTTTTATTTATCGTCCCTCAAAACAGCGGAGCTTTTCTAACGAGCGACTCAAAGTGGTTGTACGCCGTAATTGCTTTCACGAAAGTTTTGCTTGTAAGTTGTATACAGAAGCTTACGAATAGTGTTTTTCCCTTGTGGATATAGACGTTGATAGTCCGGTCTCCGTCGTTGTTCGCGATAGACAGAGCGGCAATCAATTTTTTTTTTTATTTATTAAAATTTATTTTATACCATTTTTTTGTGAAATACTTATACTTATATTATTTATCTTATATATGTACACTAATAGATATAATTGCCCAATATTGCACTAATTTTCTATACAGGTTGAGTTTTTTTATTAGTGACATCCTTGTAGTGGGTGAATCAGTACAAGCAAGTAAGAATCTTCACTGCCACCTTTTCTCCCACTAGAGGGCGCAGAGTGCAGTGGCCCGAGAAGGTGTGAAATGCGAGCGACTCACCGCTCGCTTTACACTTGCTTGGGCCAAATGGCCACCAACAAAAGTTTTGCGTTGGAGGACTCCAGGACCAGTCAGTGCAGTGCGTGAAATCGCCCCCTTAAAATCCGTCCAAATCCACTTTGAAGTATCAGGAGATCATGTTAGGCGAGGAGGTATCTATCCGATTTTTCGACAAATTGTATACTCTCACACGCTCTGGTACCTATAAGAGGGTTTGATGTTGCATTTTCGATTTTAAAGCATCACCGTCTCTTTCACGCTGCATACATTCGCCTCCCTAGCGTGATTGAAATAACGGTTCTCTCACCCGCGATGAACTCCTCTACAATATGAACTCCTGTCACAAAATTTACTGATCCAACCTAGAACGTCAGTTTAATTATTTGGGGGGGGGGGGGGGTTAATTATTTTCTGCCACAGCATTGATTATATAGGGTATTGGATTGCTCAATGCCATAGGACGTTTTGGCAACCCTTCTACGCCGGCGACATGCAGGTGGCGCTGACAGTCTTGTACGCTGAAACTGATAGCAATTTATTTGTTCATAAAAAGTTTATTTTTATATACATCGATAGTTATTCTTTTATAAAGTTCTGATTAATTATTAAAACCCATTATTGATATACCAATGATAACAATAATAACATGTAATTATTAGTGCCATCTATCGTTTTTTTTAAATAGGCTGATACGATCACAAATAATACGACGAGAAAGAATGCTATGTATTAGTCTATCTGAACTTTAAAGTGCATAGTTATTACGTATACCAAATTAAAAATTCACATCTTTATGTAAATATTATTCAAATAATACGATAGTTGAGAAGCCAGCGAAAAAAGTGCAAGAGTTTTGTAAAAGCTGATACTTCCAGATCAGACAGTATTTTGCCATAGAATGCTGGGATAAAGTCAGCAGGCCAGACTCCGGGACACCTGGCGCTGGCGTACTAGGAAAGGTGTAATTTTAATGAGTACCCCCGAAGTGTTTTGGAAAAGCTGTAAATTCTCCAGTGGATGAATCATGCAATACAGAACAAGAAACAAATGGTCAGACTGCTTAACAATATAATGTGTGTCGTCAGCATTACTCCATACATGTCACAACAATGAAGTCTCTGCAAATACGCCGGTACGTATTTTGTCGGTAACTATTACATTTACATTTTCGTCGTGTCCAATTGACGACTAAAGACCGCTCTTGGACGTGTCAAAATAATTGGGTTAGGTAGTAAGTCTCGTTACTACTCTTTACTGAACATACATAGGTAGTCAAGAATCAACTACTAGATTGTCATGTTATCAAGAATTAACTACTAGATTGTCAAACTATAATAAAGAATTAACTACTAGATTGTCAAACTATAATTACGCATCGGTCTAATAAGGAAAGAGTAATATTATAAGTGAAATACTCGGTGAAATATGTCTTTGCAGAAAAGAAAAACGAACTAACATCGAGTTTATAATGACCGTTGGGAATCAGACTATTTAATCGTGACAAACAATAATAAACATCAGTGCATTGTTTGTATGCAAGTATGAAACGACATTACACTACTTGACACGAAAAAACGTTTCAGCAATACACAGGGGAGTCAAGAAAGGCTATCATTACGGATTATAAGAAATAACTAAAACAACAAACATTTTTTTATCTGACACCGCTAACAAGTGAAGTATTGCCGCTTCTTACGAAGTAGCGCTGGAAATTGTCAAACCGAAAAATTCGAAACAGTCTCAATGTCGCATCAAACAATTGCAAGACGGGTGGACCAGATGTATCCATAAAACTGCATGACACGGTTGAAACATGTAAATATCTTTCGCTATGCCTGGATGAAAGCACTGATCTGTCCATTAGCCAGCTTCTAATTTTTATCCGCACTATTCAAAACGACTTCAGTGTAAAAGATGAGATGCTTGATCTTATTCCTCTCCATGGTACAGTTATTTTTGAAGCTGTGTAATAAGGTGGTGTCAGAATACGGGGTAATCGATAAATGTTCCTGTATTGTCACTGATGGAGCCAGAGCTATGTATGTTAAGAACTAAAAATGAATTTGCAGGACTCTTGAAACAAAACAACATCCAACTATCCTGTTATACACTGTATTGTTCACCAAGAGGCCCTATGTGGAAAACCCTTACGTCAAATGAATGTCATGAAAGTGTTTGTTAAAATAACTAATATTATTAGAGGGGGGGAGGGTAATCGTGCTTTGACTCACAGAAAGTTTGGTGATTTTTTAGCCGAAGTAGATGCTACATATGGGTTCTTGTTACTTCACGCCGATATTCGTTGGCTAAGCGCCGGAAACTGATTGCAACGATTCTTCGCTCTAGGCAAGGAGATTCCTATTTTCCTTGAAGATGAAGCATTGAGCCAGTGAAAGAACACAGGGCTGGCAATACTGGCAAGCACGAATCTTTGCGAAAGCAGCTTTTCCAACATGAAATCTTTACAGTCAAAATATAGATGTTCCTCCCTGATAAATCACTTACTCAGCTGCTTCGTTTATTAACAACAAATATTAAAGTTAATATTGATGCATTAGTTAGTAAAAACCAACATCCTCAAATTTCCCACATTTTTTTTTAATTTTATATTTTTTGAATAAATTAAAATAATAATTCAAACGCATTTTTTCTTTGTACAACTATACCTATTAAAACTCACTCTAAAGTTGCATACGAAGTATTTTATAATGCGGCTCTCCAAACCGCATTTTTTAAAGCGGCCCTTGGGCACTTGCAGTTGGACAGCCCTGCCCTATATAATAACACAGTGAACCAAATGGTAGGGTCACTGCGTCAGCTGGCCCACCTCACAATTAAGCAACAAGGGTCATTGCATTAAGCAAAAGGAAAATAGAAACTTCATGACCCGGTTCTAATCACAGTAAGTAACGTGAAATCTTGGACTCTTACCAATGCAGGCATGACGTTACTGGAGGAGTTAGAGATGAGGCTGCGCCGTCTGCTTCCGGATACGCTTTACAAACAATTTGCAAAAGATTTCAAAAGTATGGCAAGTCGTAACACCGAGGTTCAGCAGGTCACGTCACTACAGATGCGAAAAAGGGACTGCGGCCTTAAATATACTTAAGCCAGTTTATATTTCGTGGACGTATAAAAGCCCACTCACTTCGGCTCGTTTAATAATGACAAGATTTTTAATCTCGTCTTTTTTCGGAGCCGAGTGGGATGTCAATCACTTAAGTGCCACAGGGTGGACTTCTAGGACGGTCTATTTCTGTTTATAAAATCCCTCTGATTCATAAAGGATTTTTCTATTGCAATGGCAAGGACAGCAGCCAATAAGGTTAATAAAAGACAAAACGGTGAAAGAGGAAAAATGATGTAGGCAAAAAACGGAAACCGCAAATGCTGTGCTTCATTGAAGTGCATGACTGCATACGTTTGTTTGTTTATACATTCTTATCGGCTGCCTTAATCGTTAATTAAATGACACGATGACGTTTCATCGCAATTAGATGCAATTAAGTACACAAACGGAGTTGTCATGGAATACACGACCGAGGTCGATCGATATCATTCGAAAACTGATGCATCTGAGTGCATCCCTCATCAATATTACCTGTTTGCATCTGCCACAACTATTTAGTTATAGATATATTTGTATCTGCTTTGTACGTTTATTGATGAATAAAACTTGTTTCTTTTACTTTTATTATCAAAATTAATTAATTAAAAAACGTGTTGATGACATCAATTTCATTATTATTGCCTTTTGGTAATTCAAAGAAATGCTAAGATCGCCGTGAAATTAGGCTTTTTATAAGTAGAAAAAAAACCCTGATTTCAACGGTATATATATAACTTATTTTCGACCACAGTGACTTTGTCTTTAACCATCACGCAGCGTAGTTACGACTCACGGAGCGGTTATCACCAGCGCCAGCCGTGGTTGCGAGACAACTGTTTTGTTTCAAAACTCACGACACTGCAGGTTTATGCGGTCACGTAGCCGCTGCGGTTGCGAAACGGACCGAAAACTTGGCGAGAGAACATCGATATCGAGATTGTCAATAGCCACACCCGCGCGCCTGTACCGCGTCGCCCGCGAATCAACCGCAGAGCGCGCGGGCAACAGCCGCCAAGCTTGCGGGTAACCGCGTCCAGCGCGGTTCTACCAGTAGCCCGCACACAAACGCGAACACGTTATTGTATTGGATAGCGTAGATTTCTTCACTGCACTAATGCTCCCCGTGTACGAAGCCTACCTGCTCTATCCTACATTCAACCAATAGATATAATAGAAGAAAAAAATGTCGGGTGGTCCCTAAAGAGCAAGTTAGTCATGACTGACGATTGACGATTAACGACTAATTGATTTAGTCATGATTATTTCAATCGCGATTAACTTTATCACGACTAAATTAGTCGTGACTGAATCAATCATGATTGATTAGTCGATTGAAAAATTTTGTCGATTGACCCAACACTGATAGTGACAAATATGTACATGAATTAGTTGTTTTTACTACTTTAAACAACTTTTAATATTCGCCCATTCCGCCGATTGTGTGAACGCCGTATAATGTTATGTGGTGTGACACGTGAAACCTGAATCTTATATCGGTCAATTCTCGCCCTACATTAGACGTAGATATCATGAGATTTTTAATGCTGACCCCGGCCAGACCTGAGCGTTGAACTTATGACCCCCTTGGTGAAACGCCTCCTTAATTAGTCACGTCTGCTTTAAGCATAATCATTAAAAATATATTAATGCGATTTGACGTCATCATAGCATGGTAGATAGTTAATTACTTTTTCGGCAAAGGGAAAGTATCGTGAACGCACTTCTGGGTGCCTGTGTGTATGTCTGTCTCCAAACACACACCATTAAGACCCTTTCCTAGGTGGAAGTCTGTTTGTGTGTGTCACTCACGCCATGTGTGGGGCAGTGTGTATATGTGTATTCCTCCACGATAACTCCCAAACGCTTCATTCGATTAAACTGAAATGACAGGCATGCAAGCATCATTTAATCATGGCAGGCCCGTTGAAAAGATTGTGGCTGATATCGGCCCACCATGGGGCGCGGAACTCATACTTAAATCTCTGGACTGAAGACTTCAAATTAGGTACACAGATGCGTCGTTGTGCATAAACAACATTGTGAAAGTTTGGTTGGAATATCTCTTATACAGGCGACACGATTTCGGAAAATAATCATCATATTGGAAAATAGCCATTTTGATACCACGGAAATGCTACAAAAAATCTGCAAATATACTACATTTGTAATCATAATCACTTGACACAATAACTAGACCGGGGGAGGGGGGAAGGAGTTGAAGGGGGGGTGAAGGTAAGTTTGTGGGGGAGGGGGGTTGAGGGAGGGGGGTTGAGGGAAGGAGTTGTGTGGGGGAGTTGGGGGAGGGATGAGGGGTTTTGGGGGATCGGTTGGGGGTTGGGGTGGGGGGGAGGTTGTCTGATTACCGGGAAAATCTTGGGGTGACACAACCGATTTTTTAAAATATTTTGTGGAATTCATCTAATAATAATACATTAAGTATACTATTAAGCTGCGACAAATCGGATATTAATAAAATCATTGACTAAATAGGATATTAGATTGCTCAATGCCATAGTACATTTCAGCAACCCTTCTACAACGGCGACATTCAGATGACACTGATAGCATTGACCAGCGAAACAAATAGCAATTTATTTGACCATGACAATGAATAAAAACCATGACAATGAATGTTTTTTTGAGGACTGATTGATAATAAAAACCCATTATTTAAGCATTGGTAACAATAATGACATCAAATTATTAGTGCCATCTATCGCATTTTTGAAGTTGATTACAGCACAGAAATAATACGAAGAGATAAGAATGCAATTTATTAGTCTATCAGCATTAACCGCCCTACCTATACGAACGTACGTGATACGTCCACTATATTATCGTATCGATTTTTTAAACAATATATAAAAAATATATATTTACAAATTTATATAAAACCGATATATCAAAACTGCCTATATAAACCGCTGTATATTATGTCTGGTATATTTTAAACAAGTATTGTTATTGAGAAATGTTATGAAAACAAGGATTTACCTACTTTTTGAATAATAACCCAAAGGTAGGGCGGTTAAAGCTCCTAATTAGTATGTATTGAAACCTGTATACCAAATTGAAATGGACATCTAAATGTAAATATTTAAAAAATAAGAGCCATAATTTAAACATTTGTTTGTACACCATACCGTTCAGGAGTGTTTAGAACGCCATATATTGGGCTACTGAACATTAGAGAAGTTTAATCAGTGCCATCTACACGTTTCGTTTCATAATAAAATCCTAGCTGCCAAAACGTAGTACGGTGTTGAGCAATCTAGTAAATTAAATAATCAATGATATGCTCTAGCATACTGTAGCTAAATAAATACTTAGTACTTATGTATCGGCCGAACAAGTCTAAATTAATTACTGAAGCAAAGCAATGACAAGATAACGACAACAATGTCGACAACTGATAACAACAATGTCGTGTATTTTTTAGATAGACGATGCCAAGTATTGTTGCTAGGCCGCATTCCATGTATTAAATCTAGGGGAAACCGTGGACAGTGGCGGCGCTAGACCACAATTGGACGTCGGCGAAATTAGGTTCGCGAGGCCTTTTTTATTTCCCAGTCAAAAAGAAAACGTTAGATTACATGAGCCGAATTATAGTGAAACTAATGTATGAGTAAACGAGTTTTATTGCTAATCAAATGATGTTAAAAACTACACAACTAGTAATTAAAATAGACAAACTTATCGGCTTTTGGCCTCACAGAACTTTTTCAGGATTATGTTATAGCTAATACTAGCCGCTATTTCAGCTTCAGTTGATAGAATTGATAACACAGATAGCCTCTCTTGGGTCATCGTGCTTCTCAAGTAGGTCTTAATCAATTTTAACTTTAAGAAGCTTCTCTCAGCGGAAGCTGTACTGGCGGGAACTGTGAGCATGATTCTAATTGCTTTGTAAACATTTGGATATATTTCTTTCAAATTATTTTCTAACATGTACTGAATGAGTTGTTTCGCGTCGTTGACAGTCAAGTGAATTCACTTTTAAAAGCTGTAGCTCTTCATATCGCTCGAAAGGCTGTATGTTTTCGCAGTCACCTTCCCGCAGTATTGTACCTAAATCATTACAATGCTTGAGAAGGTCCTCTTTTGATATCGATTTCAAATAACTGATATCATAAATAAAATCAAATTGGTCAAAATATTCATTGAGCGCTTTAAATCGACATTCGGTGTCGACTATAATAGCATCTATAATTGTGTTAAATAAATAAAAAATAAAAAAATAATTTGTAAAACTTTTGCGAGGTCCCCTCAGGTGCGAGGCCGTAGGCGGTCGCCGACGTCGCCGACGCCTAGCGCCGCCACTGACCGTGGACAAAAGTATTAAATGTAGGGGAGACCGTGGACAAAAGTAACAGTTTTATTGATTTATCATCACAATTAAAATACAACACATTAAATATTTCTAAAGCATGTACGTTTCATCTGGAATTCGTTTAAAAGAGAATGGACATTTTCCCAATAAGCTGTAAATTATATACCAATGGAACGACCTGTTTATGTGGATCGTTCATTACTAGAACGATTGATCGCAACTATGTATGAGCCGTTTCTGAGTGAAATCCTATTAAATGGCTAATTACCTGATATTCCTTAGGGCAGGGTTCCCAAAACTTATTCATATCACCCCCCCCCCCCTCACTGCTTCCAAAAGAAAATGATTATCCCCTCTCCCCCCACCCCTTGTCATGTTATGAATTAATAAAATAAGTGTAAAAAAAGTAATAAACGTAAGGTTGATTTATTGCTTATATTATATAATTACATAAAAGTGGTAAAAAAGAAAATAAACCAATAAAACGGATGAGCTTGTATATGTTTAATCGGTTGATAATTCTTGGTTGAATTGAAGAAAGTTCACAGCGTAAATTTCCGGTAATATCGAGTTTGTTTCAATACTTTGTTTCAATTGCTACAACTTATGAAAATGCCTTTTCGCACAAATAAATGCTTGAAAAAAGTAAATACAAACGCAGCGCTTGCTCTGCTATGGAGGGATAAACTTTGAAATGCTGGATCCAAAACAATGTTTTATCTACCCTAGACAACGGCGGCCGCAACGTCACCGAAACATCGGGTGCTACAAACTTCACGCGGTAAATTTTCGTTCTATCTTATGTATAATGTATTATCCATCTTTTCAAGAACATATTTGGCAGCAGAATCATTTTAGCTTGCTCTTGAAGTCGTCCGCGAAGGGCCCTATTCTTTTGGTAAAGAGAAATGTAGAAATATTAGGTATATAAGACGTGGTGGTATGGCACCTGTGGTACGACTAAAGGGGTAGGTCGTGTCCGTTTTACTGTATCACTCAGGAGCCTACGCCCCCCTTGGAATGTCTTTACGCCCCCATTGGGGGACGCCACTTTGAAAATCACTGCCCTAGGGAACCTAATACATCCAGGCATTGTCTTTTGAATAACTGTTTAAACGAAAACGATCGCAGAATACCCGATTTCTCTCTATTTCCAATATTTAAGGAACAAATGGGAAGTCGAAATTTTGAAGATGACTCGGCAGGAGCCGCACTGCAGGATTTTTTTTGTGATCGATTTTTTTGGTGATCAAACTGTCCTTTTTTGTGCAAAATATATGTATATGTGTATAAGTGCTCGATCGCACCAAGGTGAGTAGGTGAAAACTGCTGGCGCATTGCTGCAGTTAAATCGCTTGATTTCAGCAGGTCCAGATCTTGATATTTTTTACTGCAAGCCTACATGTTTTTAAAATGTGGGCTATCAATTATTTATTCAAATTCGGATAATCCCCATTATGTTTATGGTGAAGAATTTCAAAGTGGTAATAAGTAAGTAAGAAATATTAACCTTCTGGGTATAGTTGTATTATACATAGTAGGTACGTAAGAAAATATACTGAGAACCAGATTTTCCAGTGCATGATTTTTAAAACTATTTTTCTCATAATAAGTCATTATTAATGAGTGTACTGGAAGTTAAAAAAATATATTCTCAAAAAAGGGGTGTCAGGAGGTTAAAATAACATATCAACGCCTTGGATAACTTGGCCTACAATAGTAGTAAACGGAGCGGGGAGGGGTGGGTGGGGGGGGGGGGGTTGTTTCCAGCCCTTGATGTCACCTGGATCTATAAGATCTTTTGTAACTAACAACGTTGTGGTTGGGTCAGTGGTCTGCTAGTAGCCCGGTACTGCTTACCAGTCCATGCAGATCACTGACTTTCAAGTTGGGCAGATCGCTGGGTTCGAGAAAGGCTCGTCCCAGTAAACTGTGTCTATTTACGGCGAGGCCTGGGCAGCGACCAACGATGTGTATGCTGTCTTCATGTTCGTCGCCACATATTCGGTCCTTGCTGTCAGTCAAGCCAAGGTTAAATAGATGCGCTCTAAGAGTCGTGTGCCCGGTGAGGAGACCGATAGTGATTCTAAGGTTCTTCTTGCTCATGTCAAGTAGGGCCTTGGTTTTCTTTGGAACTTGGCCTGTATTGTTGTCCAAAAAAATTAAGTAATAAAAACAAATAAATAAAATAAGAACGAGCGCATTTACAGAAACGAGTCGCAACCCGCCCCTGATCGGCTGTGTTCATACCTACATATTATTATGTAGAATCCATAAAAACGACAGTTCAAGAGCGTAGCAAATAGTAAAAGCGACGGATGCGACGCGAATAAAGAATTTACTGCTAAACCAGGCGGGGATAGGCGCCTTGTAACTTGCCAGAGGGTCATACGTGCCATACATATGTAGCAAGAATGTATTGGTATATCTCAATGTATGAATATAAAACTAATTTTTAAGATCCTTACATCGTGTTGTAAGGCTAACGATGGCGCTGTCAGGAGGAAAAACAATAGGCATACTAATATAGACCACGTAACCAGCCTAAGAAATCGATAGAGGAATAAAAAGAGAAAACTGCATATGGGTCCCTCTATCCCTGTTTAGTCGCGCATGCACGGGACACACATTAATATATTATACTGAATGAACAAATATTATGCTCAAGTAAAGAATGATAAAAGCGCATGCGCGACTAGACAAGGATAGAGGAGGCACATAGGCAGCTATCTCTTTCTATTCCACTAACGCATTCACTCACAGTCCACCTTCGTTCTCCCGCGGTCTATTCTAGCATGTGTATGATACTGAGTGCACAATTATTATACTCAATTAAAGAATGATAAACGCGCATGCGCGACTAGACGAGGATAGAGGGGGGCCATATGAAACTATCTCTTTCTATTCCGCTGTCGCATTCACTCATAGTCCATCTTCGTACTCCCGCGGTCTATTCTAGTATGCTCTGGCAAAAACACACACCGAAGACTCGCAGCTTGTATCCGGCGCATTTCAGTAAAAGTGGCAATTTTGGAGATTTAGTCATAATACACAAACCGGATACCGCGCCTTTGTAATCGGTATCCAACAACCGAAAAAATATTGTCAAGGTACCAGCAAAAATATAATAGAAAATAATAAGTAGTAGTTCTGTGGACAGTAGACATCACGTGTATTAGGACCATTAAAACGGCTACCATCTTGAAACGTAATCATATTTTTATTCCCCCCCCCCCCCCCCCCCTCTTAACACCCTCCACATTGCGTACACAGGGTTAGTTTTTATTACTGACCACCCGTCCAGTGGGTGATTCTGTACATGAAAGTAATCAAGAAAATTACAAAAAAATACGTTTCTCTTAATTATTTTTTAGCTATTGCATAGCTTTTATCGCGGGCCTTAGGCCAGCGCGGCGACCGAATGAAGAAATTTCTTAACGAATATTAATGATTTTAAACTGATAATTACGTCTAAACGAGTACTGCTTACGATTCGAAACAAGTATATGTTAAACAAGAATACTTTCCTAATATTCTTAGCTTTGAATATTTCAGATTTTGTTTATATTACATAGTGTAATTAATTTGTGAAATTAGGTCTAACCGAACACAAAAACGACTACTACGCAAATACTATCTGGCGTATTATTATGAAACCTGCACCATTTTAAAGATAATTTAATTATCTATCTTTTTATCTACGAATTTTTTCGAATAGTCAAAGAATAATATCCGTTTTTTTTTGCTTTATTGAATAAAATTCGTGCGCGGCGCTCTATCGGAAGACGTTTAAATTATTCCGAATCATTTGCTTCCGCAGCCGCAAATGATTCGGAATAATTTCAACGTTTTCCGATATAGCGCAGTTATCTCAGATATATCAGAAAAAATTAAATAAATAAAATAAATATTTTTAATTGCATAAGTTGTTAAAAAATGCTATGCAATAGCTTTACCGCGGCAGTCCCCGAGTGCCACAAGTATTTTTTTATTTTTATATTTTGGTTATTGATATAAGTAGCGAGACTGTTTACAGTGCACTATTATTTTAAGGACGTAGGTTGCAAGCTAGATCTGTCTTCTTTTACTTATATTCGGCATGACTGCTCTGATGAGGAGCCAGCGACAAAAAAATGCAACAGTTTTGTAAAAGCTGATACTTTTAGATTTGACAGTATTTTGGCCATAGAATACTGGGCTAGACTCAGCAGGCCAGACACCTGAACACATGGCGCTGGCGTACTAGGAAAGGTGTAATTTCAATTAGTACCACCAAAATGAAATGGAAAAGCCGAAAATTCATCACTAGACAGTGGATGCAATACAAAACTCGAAACAAATGACCAGACTGCTTAATAGTATAATGCGTGGCGTCAGCATTACTCCATACATGTCATAAAATGAATTTTATTATATTGCGCCGATGCGTAATAGTTACGGACAAATACGTACCGGTGTATTTGCAGGGACTTTATTTTTATGACATTTATGGAGTAATGCTGACGTCATGCGTTCTATTGTTAAGCAGTCTGATCATTTGTTTCGAGTTCCTTATTGCATCCTATTGTCTACTGTAAAAAAAACAGCTTTTCAAAACACTTTGTGGGTACTCATTAAAATTACACCTTTCCTGGTGCGCCAGCGCCAGGTGTCCCGGAATCTGGCCTGCTGACTCTACCCCGGCATTCTATGATCAAAATACTGTCTGATCTGAGAGTATCAGATTTTACAAAACTCTTGCACTTTTTTGTCGCTGCCTCTTGAACTAAAATGCGATACAGAATGACGGGAATGACAAAACCTAATAACGACGAACTAATACTAAACTGAATCTGAACCTTAACGCGACGAATGCCCTAATTTAATGTAACATATTGAGTTACCTAATTCAAAACTCATGAGATGTTCCCGTAAACATTACATTTTCTGACCATATTATAAAATATTATTGCAGCTTCATAACGAATTTTTCATCGTTATAATTACACATCTGAAAATTTTTACGACCGCATAGCATTTCAGAATTTTCGGACTAACCTACCCCCCTCCTCTGCCCCCTATTCTTCAATAGGATATGTGTACAACTTGCGTTGTCGACTACAGCGGGCGAGCCCGTCACCTCAGGAAGTTTTAACGATTAGTCGTCAAATCTCCCTGGAGTGAGCGTAGAAGACTTGGGGACAAAACAGTCCACCGTCCAGCTACGTCACAAGCCCGTAAGAGGCCAACGCCTTAACCGCTAGATAGCCAGGAATGTTACCTGGCGGGCCGACACTCACGCCCTTACTTCCAACTGTGACCAGATTACTCCGGTCTCTCGATTGCTTACGAGTTCGAGGTCGCTTGCGCGGTCCTCTCCTTACGAAGCGGTGAAACGGTGTATACCGAATCTATTGCGGACCACAGCGTCCTATGCCCGGCTGTTCACCCAGGATCGGATGGCCGATGGTCGTTTCAAGAGCAGTCGCCGTAAGGTCCGCAACCACCCCCGCTCTATAGGAAACAGTACTGCTTCCAGACTCCCCCGACTGTTAGTCAGAGCGGGAGCTAATGGGCCCATGATGAGGTGGCCACGATGACCCATGTGTTCAGGGTCGGTCACACTCACGGGTCAACACCCATCCGATGGCCTCCACGCATGGGGTGCGAGCCTGGGTAGGACACTGGGTCAACCAGTCTCCCCTGGGAATCAAACCTCTGGCGCTCCTGGACGGTCTGCGCGCCGTGCGGCACAAGCGAATCGATTGTGCTCTCCGACTAACAGTCGGGGGAGTCTGGGAACTGTATTGTTTCCTATAGAGCGGGGGTGGTTGCGTACCTTACGGCGACTGCTCTTGAAATGACCATTGTCCATCCGATCCCGGTTCAGAGCCGGGCAAAGGACGCCTTGGTCCGCGATAGATTCGGTGTACTCCGTTTCACCGCTTCGTAAGGGAGAGGACCGCGCAAGCGACCTCGAACTCGGAACCAATCGAGAGACCGGAGAAATCTGGTCACAATTGGAAGTGAGGGCGCGAGTATCTCGAGCCCGCCGGGTTTATTCCTGGCTCACTCGCGGTAAGGCGTTGGACTCTTACGGGTTGTGACGTAGCTGGACGTAGGATTGTACTGTCCAAAGTCTTCTACGTTCACTGCAGGGCGACAGAACGACTAATCGTTAAAACGTCCTGTGGTGACGGGCTCGCCCGTTGTAGTCGACACCGCAAGATGTTAGTCAGAGTGCACAGTCGATTAGCTTACGCCGCACGGTGCGCAGACCGTCCAGGAGCGCCAGAAGTTTGATTCCCAGGGGAAACTGACCATAAGGCCAGAGTCCTACCCAGGCTCGCACTTCATGCGTGGAGGCCGTCGGATAGGTGTTGACTCGTGAGTGTGACCAACCCTGAACAGAATGGGTCTTCGTGGCCAACTCAGCAAGGGCCCATTAACTCCCTAAGGATATGTGTACAATAAATATTTCCACATCTGTGGTATTTCTGTATGCGGCAAGCAAACACTCTTTCTAATAAAAAGGGACGAGGCGTTACGCAATACATGGAGCGTACATAACATATGAAATTGTCCGCAGAGACTGGAGGTCAAGGTTTATTAGAGGAATTTGGACATAAAGGGAGTTAATCTTAAGGCGCTGATATACGACTTTAATGATTTTAAACTGATAATTACGTCTAAACGAGTACTGCTTACGATTCGAAAAAAATATATGTTAAACAAGAATATATACCCAATATTCTAATCTGTGAATATTTTAGATTTTGTTTATATTACATAGTGTAATTAATTTGGGAAATGAGGTCTAACCGAACACAAGAACGATAATTACGCAACTACTATCTAGTGTATTATTATGTAACCTGCACCATTTTAAAGATAATTTAATTATCTATCTTGTTATCTGTGATTTTTTTCGAAAAGTCAAAGAATAATATCCGATTTTGCTTATTCGAACAAAATTGGTACGCGAGTTATAAAGCGGGCCTCGCCGGCGACGACACTCAGTACGACTGCGACCACTGTCACGAGTGGATGCTGACGCTGCGCTCCGAACGAAAAAATTACGTTAATTAAAAACAAAATGGCCAGAAACTCAAAAAATTTAAAACTTAATCGCAGTATATTAGAGAAAAATAGATTATTAAGGTAAGTAACGTGTATTAGTGTATTATTACGTGTATATTATTACCATTTGTCTACTCTGATGCTCTTTGCCTGACGTCAAATTGGGGTGACCACACGAATAGGATTCGTGCAACAATTTAACTAATCAACACATAAAATAAATTACTTCTTTTATTTTATAAACTGACGTTATTACTGTTTTCATTTTAGGCGAATACGAAACAACACTAACTCTGAAGATGTAAATTCACAGACGAGGTGAGTAAACAGTGTAGGTAAACAAAACTACATCAAAAGGTAATGCTCACAGGTAAATGCATACCTAATTTAATATTTTGATTTTAGTGTAATTCGAACAATAATTATGTTTTATCAGAACTTTAAAGTTTTATCAGAACTATCGGAATCAGAATATTATTTTGAAATCAAATATCAAACTTGAATATTGAATTTGAAAATCGATTTAGGGCCGATTTATATATGAAACCTGAAGTACAAATATAAGTTGAACCATCGGTTTACTAAATTCATTCATAAAGCGACAAAATTTAATTCGGGTTTTCGTAGTATGACGTAAATTATACTTTGGTTGGAGGGGGTTGTTTTTGTTGCAAAAAGATAATTGTGGTTTTTAGCTAAAAATTTTGTAGTAATAATAATAAACCTACTTATAACATAGTTACGCGCATCCCTGACTCACTGACTGATTTTGTAACGCTGTAGGTAAAGACAGTATTTTTTTAAATTTGTCAGTTTTTAAACTTGAAATGCTACTTCGAATTTCGAATTTGAGATTGTACTTCGAATTTCAAACTTGAAATTGTGCTTTGAATTTCGAACTTAACATTCTACTACGAATTTCAAACTTGAAATTCTACTTCGAATTTCGAACTTGACATTTTACTTCGAATTTCGAACTTGACATTCTACTACGAATTTCGAACTTGAAATTCTACTTCGAATTTCGAACTTGACATTTTACTTCGAATTTCGAACTTGACATTCTACTTCGAATTACGAATTTAACATTCAAGTTCGAATTTCGCACTTGACATTTTGGCATTTGAAATTCGGAATTTCGGTTAAATTTCGATAATTTCGGACAATGAAAATATTGCAAAAAAACAGTTGTCAAAACAAGAGAATGTGAAAATAGACCCGAGTGGACTTTTTCTTGATGAGGAAGTACCATTTCTTGGTGCGTCACCAGACGGTATCATTGATGAAAATACAATTGTTGAAATAAAATGTCCAATCACAGCTTACAAACTAGGATTAGAAAGAGCTATTCATGAAAAAAAGATATCGTTCTACAAAAAAATACAGAACGGTAATTATATAATAAACAAAGAACATAGTTGGTGGTATCAAATACAGAGGAAATTGCATGTAACAAGAAGATCTAAGTGTATGCTTGGTATTTGGTCTGGGGATAAGTTTCCTGTAAAAATATAATTAATTTACAAGGATTGCACCTTTTGGGAAACTAAAATGAAAAATAAGTTGATTAAGTTCTACACAGATTGCATGCTTCCTGAACTGGTAGATCCTAGACATACGAGGAATATGATAATTAGAGAACCATCTTATATAGTTAGTGCTATAGAGGGGCGCAAAAGGAAAAAGGAAGAGGAAAAAGAAAAGAAAAAAACACAGACAAAAAACGAAGAATGACGATTTTGAATGAAGTCAATAAAGACGAAGACACACTTCATGATCAAAGTCCTAGTATAGCTGCTGAAAAAGTACTGATTTTTGATGAGTTTTAAATTCAGTTACCAATCGAAAAACCCACACGAACACCGCACACACACACACACACACCCTCACACACACACACACACACACACACACACACCAACACATGCACAAACACACACACGCACACGCACCACACCCGTGTGTCGAAGCTCATCATTTGCTTCAATAGCTGACAAATACACCCAGTGCACCACTGCTTATTACGGTTCAATCGTGGCAGTAGTTTTCGATGGATACCCAACAGATCCTACACAAAAAGGCACGAAGAGCTCTGAAATCTCCGGAAATAATATTTGATAAAAATACTAAGGCTCAGGTTTCACAAGAGAATTTCTTATTAAACGACAAAGTAAAATTCGTTTCACCGACCTGCTGAAAACGAGAATGGAAAAGCTTAACATATTCGGGTACTGCATGCTAAGGAAGATGCTGACAGGCTCATAATCACTACAGCTGTCACTTTTGTCCTATGATATAGTGTTAGACGCTGGCGAGGACATGGACTTGTTTATAATCCTCACTGGGATCTCACGCCATCGTGACGTTTTATTTCAAGAAACGTGTAATACACAATGCTGCAGATGTGATCTATTCCAGAATCACCTCTTCAACGTAACATCAAAACCGGACATTTTTCTTTTCATCCACACCTTCAGTGGGTGTGACTCGGCATCTTGCTTCTTCGGACAAGGGAAGATAAAAATGTTTTTCATACTCCAAAAACACTCGGACCTCGGAAAGAAAGCTGCTATTTCTCTTGACACCACCTCTACACCTGATGAGATAGCAGCAGCAGGGGACCAGATTTGGTAGTTTCTCTGTACAGTGGCAACCCCGAATACGACATCCAGAGCCTTGATGAGCTGCGGTATCATCTATTCGAGAGGGCTGCAGCCAAAACGAGCTTCAATCTCGCCAGGTTGAGTACAAGAGAGGCTACCCGTCAATTCTACCGCACCTACCAGCTATCAGGTACCAAATTAAATCGTTCTTATACAGCTCGTATACAGCTCTACTCTATATTTCTAAACATATAAATTGTCTTTCGTCATTTTCTCTTCAACTGTCAATTCTGTTCCAGGTGCATAAATGGCTGGGAGCCGGACAGGACCCTCTCGACTGGGGATGAATATCCACCTCACAAGGCCTCAGTCCCAAAATGATGACCAGAGACGCAGTGCCACAACACCTTTTGCCGATTCAGCAACTATACCAGGACTTTGATTACGAAGCGTGTCTTCGTCTTTATTGCCTTCATTCAAAATCGTCATTTTTCGTTTCTTGTTTTTTTTTCCTCATCCCTTTTCTATTTGCGCCCCTGTATAGCACTAACTATATAAGAGGGATCTCTAATGATCATATTCCTCGTATGCCTAGGATCGACTAGTTCATTATCCTATGTTTTTTATTACCTTTATGCTATGTTTTTTTGCTAATTGCGGGCGTTTTTGTTTACGTAATTACGTAATTCTTGTTTACCAAATTTTCTAACAATAATAAAATGATTACAATACAAATCCGATTATTATTTCACAATACGTACTTTTATTTATTTAATACCTTTGAATCTTGAAGGTACACTATTTTCGTACGTAGGTATGGTCACTCTACAAGCCGCTCTCGGCGCGCGCGGCATTTCCAGTTCTCTTATCACGCGTTGGCTCCGCCCAATCGCCCAAAGCCGTTGACAATAGTCGTCGCCTTAAGGGGACGATTTCTGAGGTCCAATGTGGTTCGCCGCGCCATTTTTACTTAAAACTGCGTTTACGCAGGAAAAACGCAATCTAAATTTTTAAATGAGAAACGTTGAAAGGTTGTTTCATGATCAATCGTTATATGCAGTCGCTATATGTACATAAAAAACTAATACTTGCGCAGCAAAAACTTATGAAAGTTATAAATAGGATAGAAAACGAATTTACAGCGTGAAATTTGTAGCACCCGACGTTTCGGTGACGTTGCAGCCGCCGTTGTCTAGGGTAGACTCTAGACGTCATTGAAACGTCGGGTGCTACAAATTTCACGCGGTGAATTCGTTTTCTATCCTATTTATAATGTCAAACAACCGCGATAGTCTTCGATCTTATAAAAGTTGTTAAATAAATACACAGAGTAAAGGGGGAATTCAACATTTAGCCAAGATATACCACCTAGAAGGTTTGAAATCAAAGACTATCGCGGCTGTTTGACATTATAAATAGAACAAAAACGAATTTCTCGCGTGAAGTTTGTAGCACCCGACGTCTCGGTGATGTTGCAACCGCCGTTGTCCAAGGAAGACTGAAGTGCTATCAATCGTCATATGCGGGTAGGAGACAAACTGCCGCTGTTACTTCGCAGATTATAACGGCAATGGCGCGCGAATTTTGAAAATCCGCCGTGGACACAACGCTCACTATATCTCGTGTTACGTCCTTGCGCTCGGCGATCGGCATTAAAAACATGTTAAGAAGAGGGTTCCACGTATAAGAGAGTTTGAAACCGTCGTCTCTATGGAACTTCGGGGTTCTTTTTATTTCAGCGAGAAAAGTAAAACTGTACTTTTGGATAGCACAATGGGATTTTAAAACTGCACTCAAACTTCACGCGGTAAACTCGTTTTTTTCTATTTACAATGTAAAGAAGGTTTTGCTAATATCAGATCAAAGAAAGATCAAGATAAGATCAAAGAATATGGAAATGGTTCCTACGAATCGTTAGGAAGCCTTGTACTATACGCCATACTGCCATGATGATTTCGCTATCCTTGCGCTTATAACAAAATAATAAAAAAGCACGGGTATACATCTTTTAAGAACTTCATATTCTTTAACTCTAATTATCTCCGCTAAAATTTCTAAACTTAGGTCAAATTTTGAATTCCTTTTTGGATCTGCAAATTCAACAACTTTGGCATTTTGTATTGATAATAACTATTACTAATCTCCTATCTAAAAGAGACTTTCCACCCTTTGGGAGGCCACGGTCTTCCACTTCGATCAAGCCGGGATAACACACTCGCCATTCCGATACATCATTCTTCTGTTTACACGCACTCTTTTACAGTCCATTCTGCTCGTTTATGGAATCAGCCCCCTCACTCTATCAGGCATGCACCTTCGCTGCATACTTTCAAAAAATTGCTGAAGAAACATTTATTTTTACCACTAACCAAATACCTCACCTTGTCCTCTCCTTTATCCTTCCCTGAGCAACCTTAGCATAAGTTACTGACATGTATCTGTATAAGTTTATTTTTAATTTAACTTTACTACTTCTTTGTTTATTGTACGGTGAAAATAAGGAATTATTTTATCAAATGGTTGACTGTAAGATATCGCTATAGCGATAAGTCCGCCATTTGTGCATATATTGTTTTTTTTATAAAACCAGCGTAATATTCATTAAGTTATGTTTTATAGCACAATAAAGTTTTTCTATTCTATTCTATTCTATACTAATCATGAAGCCGCTTGTTGTCGATTTCCTAAAATAAAAATTCAGACTTTTAGAATGCGTATTTCTGTGTAAACTAAGTTTTTAATTAAAATGGCACAACCCTATTGGGTCCCAGACACTATCACAAGTCGGATTTTCATTGGGTTGTGTAGGAAACTGCACTGATATAAGCCCTGTCGATTAGTGTTTTGCGCATAGATTTGCATAAACACAAATCACACAATGAAATCTTTCAAAAAAAATATATATTTAAACCGTTTTAGAATTCTGTCCCTTCCTATATCTAAAAATTCTAATTCGAATCCGGGGCGAATCGAAATGGGGAGCTTTCGGAAAACACAAGGTTTTTGTAGCTTTCAACTCCGATTTTCCGCAGCGTATAATAGCTGTTTTTAATCTGGGGATATTATAATCGAGGTACCCTAACTATACATTTTATGGTAAAGAGTTGCCATGTAAGACTAGCCGCGTGACTAAGCTCAATAAACACTGATCCGTAATCCGTACAAAACTTTGAAGGGGGAAAACAGCCACCCTCTGAAGGAGAAGTTGAGTTTGTCCTTGCCAAAAAATCGCTAGCATTAAATGATGGGGAGGTGGGGTGGGGGGGGGGGGACCTATTTGAATAACTGAGCATAATAATGTATTGTTGTCAACTGAACTAACCCCGCCACCCCCCACTTCCAAAAACCTTGACTTGCCGCATGACTTCTTCAAATACATTAGTATAATTATGTATATAATATAATGCAGAAATACCGGGTATCCAAAAATACTAGCGGGGTTTTGTTTTTGCTCTAACGTTGTAAAGAGGCGGTGCGGGGGTGCGGGGAATGGACAGCATCGCACACTACTTCATGGAATTTTAATAGTTTGTTTGTTTGTTTATACTCTTTATTGTGAAAATGTCACAATGGGCGGGTTTATTGTTATATGACAATCTCTTACAACCAACCCTACTATGATATGTATGTGTGCGTGTAACATGTCTGTAAGTGTGTGTCTTGTTATTGCATTCGATCGACAGAATTGAAAATGCGATTCCGTTAATTTGATCCCAACGGAAAATGGTGACCCAAAATAGTCATTTAGTACTACTACCCGGGACCGCATTTTGCTTTTTGCGTACGCGCGTATTGCCGCAACAGTGATTCTATAGGTACCGCTCAACGTTTGTATCGTGCGAAATAACATTTCCGTAGTGCACCAAGTGACGATGTCATTAGAAAATGGATTCGGTTGTTTAAAAAAATTGTGGCTCAACAGTAATAATTCAATACACAGGTCACCCGCGATTGTTAAAGGTCAAGAAACGATCGAAGAAGTAGGGGCTTCAGAATCTATCTCTATCAATTCGTTATCGAAATCAATTATCCAACATCAAAAAATCGTCTTCTTTAGTTAATTTTGAAGATAGCCTTGCATATCAAAGCCAACAAAATCCAGCTAGTTCAAGACCTAAAAAATATTAATTATGCTAAACGACTGAATTTTGTAAATGAAATGCTGAAGCGGTTCAACCTTTGGAAACATTCTGTTTAGCGACGAAGCCGACTTCCACTTAAATGGGCAAGTCAACAAGCAGAATTACCGCTACTGGGCAAGAGAGAATCCTGAACGAAAGTATCAATGACCACTTCATAGCCCAAAGGTCGTTGTATCGGCTGCAATGCCCGGTAAAGGCATCATTAGTATTATTTCTACGAAGAACGACCAGGGCGAGCACTCACTGTAAACAGTGACCGTTACTGCGAAATGTTAAGAAATTTTTTGGCCCCAAAGTTGCAAGGATTTGAAGGCTTTAATTTAAAAACATGGCTTCAGCAAGATGGAACAACTTGCCATACATCTGACATGTCAATGAATTATTCCCGAACAGAGTGATTTCTCGTAGAGGCACCATTAACTGGCCTCCCATGAGCCCCGATCTCAGTCCACTCGACTATTTCGTTTGGGGATACCCAAAAAGTAAAGTATACGAAAACAAACCAACGAATCTGACGCAATTGAAGCAGAAATGGCGGCAGTCCCGAGAGCAATGTGCCAAAGTGTTGTCAACAATCTTTGTTCGAGGCTACAGAAGTGCCAGCAGCGTGAATGTCGGCATCTACACATCATCATCTTTTCTAAATAATTTTCCAGATCAGTGTCTATAAATAAGTAATAATCAACCTATTTGATAATTTATATTTTTTCCTATTCTCAAACACCCGCCACTGTTTTGGACACTCGGTACTGCATACACAGGGAAACAATTTCTTTGTACCAAGAGTCAGGACAGCTTTCGCCCAACGCTACTACAATTACTTGGCCTTGAGGTAATATAAGAATATTTAGTCCAAAATTAAAAATCAAAGAAATATCCTCGGTTTAAAAAACCTCCTAAGTCAACATCTAATGGAAATCGGGTCACCGTTCGAGACAAATACATATATCAAAAGTCTTTGATCTATAATAAAATTATTCCATTTAAAGTAAGTACATTTAAGTACTCATGTAAGAACATTTAAACTATTCATGCATACATTCTTGCTGTACATTTTATATTATACTAGTGGTATTACCCGGCGTTGCCCATGTTATATCAGTTCGCAAATACCTATGTATACCTATATATATCAGTTCTCAAATACCGGCTGAATGGTATAGAAGTTGATGGGCTACAGCGCCATCTATGGGTGAGTTACAACAAAGTGAATAACGCGAAAATATTATCCGTGCTCAAGTAGGTACCTATGTATACATGGCGATCGTATGAAAAGTATAAAAGTTGGTGCTGCAGCGCCATCTAGTAGCGAGTTATAACATGTGCTAACTTATGGTGATCGGTTAAACGGTGTCGAAATCTATTCAGCTCAAGCAAACAGATATATTGTTTTCGCGAAAAATCCTTTAGTTAAATTAAGCGAGACGGTAGCCGTTGTCGGGTCATCATAAGCATTAATCATAACTTTTGTTTTATCTATGTTTATCCGGAGACCCATCTCGCTAGGATGCCTCGTTGAGGTCGCTCAGCATTTCCTGGAGTTCCTCTAAAGCCTCTGCCATGATAAATATAGCATCTGCATACTTTTCATTCGATACGTGTTCCCCGTTAATATTGATGCCATATCCTTTCCACTTTAACAAATTGAAGACGTCCTCTAGGGCATAGGTGAACAGTTTCGAAAAAAATACATCCCCTGTCTCATATATTTTTGCATTATAGATATACTTACCGAGAACTTTCCTATCTATTGCATAAAGGATTTCGTCGATTTTTAATATTGTCAACATAAAAATCCTATCAATCATTGCAATAATATTATTATGTAGTTATGCAAGAAATTAAAGACATATTGGGTCCTTACCTATGTAATTGCTGTTTCTTCACACTGGCCACTTTGAACTTGGATAACTTGGGTTTGAGTTCGAATTTCAAATTCAAATAAATTTTATTTCAAGGCCATGTTATTCTTTTTTTAAGAATCATCTGTTTATTTGTCTTTCCGACGTTTGTTTTTGCTCAAATATTTTCGTTTGTGAAACCATGGTAAAGTTGAAAATTTGCATTATTTTCAAATATGAGATCCTGTGCCGGTGTTTCTTATTACAGCTTCTTGCAGTCTGACTATACAGTTACCGTAACTGTACACTGTTAAGGTAACTGATGATGGATGCAAACAATGATGGACAAGCTCGTGATTAAATAAGCGAGCCTGGTCAATCGCTCATCGCCACTGCTTCTGCATGACAACGTATAACCACCGATTTCACTGCAAGCAGTCGCAAAGTTGCAGGACTTGCGGCTGGATATTCTTGGTATCCCACCGTACTTGCCAGACCTTGCTCCAATAGTTTTTTTCAGAATTTAGATAACTTTTTATAAGGGTAAAAAATCAACTTTGAAGTCGGTGAAAAACGCCTTCAAAGCTGTCCATGAAAGTTTTACAGCAGAGGAATTAAGCAACCCCCATTAAAATAATAAATCTGCATAGATAAAAGGGGTCAATATTTCTAATAATTAAATAAATATTTTTCATATAATGTTTTTGGCCTTAAATTTTCTTTATAGAACAGAAACTTCATGGTAAGGACCCAATATTTATTTATTTAGTAATGCAAATATAATATGTGAGTGAGCAATTTCAGTCTAAGAACTGAACACGAATATATTTTAAACATTGAATCAATAACAGAAATTGAATACATCGCATAGTTCAGCGGCAACGTCACCTAACTAGACCGGGTCTATTCTAAGATAAACATTTAATTTTGTATGTGCTTGCTCAATACTGTGTTTATAAAAATGGCAGATATCCTTTCGTCAATTACTCTATTATTACTATTATTATATTGAAATATGTAAATTATCATTGATCAATCATGCACAAAAAAATGCATAAGTTATACTAAAATGTACTAAATACTAAAAATTACAAAGGAATTATAATAGTTTGACTGTCTGCCTTATCTGAAAAACCTATATTCTTTCGTTTCACCTAAGTATTGCGAAACCCTGTGATAAGAATCTAGCCATCAATAGCGCACGAATACCAATTACGGAACTATTAACTGTTTTTTATTTGGCATTGAAATCGACCACAGCAATATACCGTACTCTGTCGCTCTCTAGTTGGAAAAGGGGAAAGCGATATACGGCTAGAGAGCAGAAGCGCAATGCGGGATAATACGTCATAGACTAAGAGACGACGCGGCGACGTCGAAAAAGTTACGTCATTTTAGGACAAAAGTACGCGGGCTCTTATTTTTTATTTTTTCCATAATTTTTAGAGATATTAAAAAAACGATTACATTTTACTTTCTAATTCTATATCGATACCGCTTATACAAGCGGTATCTCTTGTCTCAGACCATGCGGTCTCAGACCATACGGTCTGAGACGCGCAGGAACACTTGATGGTAATAACTTCGTAATTTTCAAAATTATCTTAGTGTTTTTATTGAGCAGACTTTATGATGGTCTGAACACAATGATACTTTAGCAAACCAGGTCAGAAAACCAACGTACATTATCAAATATAGTGTAGCTTATGGACTGACCTTTAGTAAAAAATGTATACTTTCGTCTATTACAACCAATTTTAAATTATGGTATAATTGGTTAGGACAGCACTGGTACATATAACAGCGTTCGGTGCTTATCCTCTTAGTAGTTTAGGAGTTATTTAGGTTTTTGTGGTTTTTTTTGTTTCCTGATTTTCATATAAAAATATTTATTTTAGGTAAACTAATTGTATCACCATTCTCATGTATTGCCTAAAATATAATAATAATGTTCTATTAGAATACATAATACTTTCTATATATTTTTTAAGCTATTGCATAGCTTTTATCGCGGGCCTAGCCAGCGCGGCGACCGAATGAAGAAATTTCTTAACGAAAATTAATGATTTTAAACTGATAATTACGTCTAAACGAGTACTGCTTACGATTCGAAAAAAATATATGTTAAACAAGAACATTTTCCTAATATTCTTAGCTTTGAATATTTTAGATTTTGTTTATATTACATAGTTTAATTAATTTGTGAAATTAGGTCTAACCGAACACAAAAACGACTACTACGCAAATACTATCTGGCGTATTATTATGAAACCTGCACCATTTTAAAGATAATTTAATTATCTATCTTTTTATCTACGATTTTTTTCGAATAGTCAAAGAATAAAAGAATAATATCCGGTTTTGTTGCTTTATTGAATAACATTCGTGCACGGCGCTCTATCGGAATTATTCCGAATCATTTGATTATGCAGCTCCATATGATTCGGAATAATTTCAACGTTTACCGATAGAGCGCAGTTATCTGATATCAGAAATAAATTGAATTAATACAGTATGACCGCGGCGACTGTTACGGTAGGATTCTGACATTGTGTTCCGAAGAAAGACGAAATACATTACGTTATTAAAAAAACAAAATGGGCAGGAAATCTACATTTTTACAACATAAACGCCGTATACTGGAGAAAAATAGATTATTAAGGTAAGTAACGTGTATTATTACGTGTATTTTTTATTACCATTTCTCTGCTCTGACGTTCCTTGCCTGACGTCACATTGGGGTGACTAGACGAATAGGCTTCGTGCAACTGTCGTATTGATTCACTCACGTCGTACATGTTACTCCCTATCACTCTTGAAACGTTTTTTGATGAAACTTGGTAATTATTTTAATAAAAATAAAAGCAGAAATAAGCAGCTAAGGAAAGATTTGAAACAATATCGGGTTTTATTGAAGCACAAATACATTTTAAACTTAACGCGACTGACAAATGTTAGCCTGAAATAACCCGTAAAACGACTTTTAGAGCGTGAATGCTAGTCCCCTCAACGGGCAATCTAGGCATTCCGATAAGACCTACAATCATGCTTGCCCCAAAGAAATTCATATTTCTCGTGTCGCTGTGTTGAAGTTATACTTGCTTTTTTTATAAAAAGCAGTTTTTGAAAACTAGAATTCGTTGTGATAATATTTCAGTGTATCAACAATAAGCCAAAAACCGTTCATAATTAAGACCACAAAAATGTACAGTACCCTGCGAGAGAGCAATAAAAATGTAAACATATTTAAATTAAAGGGATTATCACTATCATATATTTTATTTTATTGCATAACACATCTGTAATATATACGTAATTAATAAAGTTACCTATACGTAACAACACATACATATATTATATATAAATAAATAATATTACTATATGTTTGAAAACATATTTTTCAAATTGCCTTAGAACTTAGGTATTAAACTTTTAATTTAACCATAGAAGATAATCCAGAATAAATATTCTTAATTTGATTTTGGTCAGAAAATTACGTGACTTTTTCGGCGCTGGCTTTTTGACTATAAGGACATAAATCATGAAAGAGGGGATGAGATAATAGACTTCATACTTTTTATCTTGAAGAAAACAGTCTCATGTAACAACTTTATCCGCTCGTTCGTCTATTAGTGTTTTAGGGCGCATTGAAAACTTGCACTCATTTATACTATCACGACCCATCAACCGACCAGGAGGGAAAGTATCGTGAACGCGCCAAAAAAATCCTCATGAAGACGGAAATATCCATTTTGATGAATTTATCCAAATACCCTGAGACGATTACTGCCATTTCCAGATTGAAGTCCGTCCGTGTGTCTGTGTGTGTGTGTATTTCTTTACGATACAGCCCAAACGCGTAATCCGATTGAGCTGAAATTTGGTATGCAGGCATCATTTGGTCATGGCAAGAGTTGAAAAGATTGTGGTTGAAATCGGTCTACCATGAAGCGCACAAATCGTATTTCAATCTCGAAATATTGGACTTAAAACTTGAAATCTGCTACACAGATGCGTTGTTGGTCCAAAATCACATTTTGGTTGAAATATCTTTCAAATTCATCATATATTTTAATCAAATACTACGCCCAGCCACCCGAGGCTAGCCGGGAAAAGAACCATGCCGCCCAAGGCATCCCAATGGGACCCAACCGGATTCGACCGCCGGCCAAAAGGGCGCTCATCGATTGTATTTATAAAATAAATATTCGGATGAAATCAGTCCTTAGCTGCTTGCCAGGAAAGACTTGGGTGACGCAAACGATTGTTTATCTTGTTATTTTAAAGTTTCATTTGCAATTTCAACTTTCACTGATAAAGCCAAATATTGCATGATGCTCAATAAGTTGTTTGACCATCTAAAAAACATCAAAACCTTTCAGAAAAAAAGCACCAAATTCATTCCAGAGAAAAGGTGGTAATATCTGACAGGTGTTGAATCATTTAGAAGCTTTATCAACCTATAGACTCTGATGTTGTAGACTTTTTAAAATGACTAACAATCATAATGACTGTAATATAGCGAAAGTTGGACCAACGTACCGTCCACCTACCTATGTAGGTATACCTACATATCCGGTGCCTGGATATGTGAATTTGTTTTTTTTGCTTATTTTAAATACCAAATGCACTGATCAGCTCGGCATTATTCAATCCGTTTGGTTATCTCGTCAATTAGTGCGTTTTACGCCGACGTTATCTCAAGCGCATTGTAAATATTTGCATGTGTTCAACCGGGTCGCATTAACCAGTCATGGATGCATCGATATTATATCGATGCATATCTTGGGTTGTCGACTACAACGGGCGAGCCCGTCACCACAGGGAGTTTTAACGATTAGTCGTTCTATCTCCCTGGAGTGAGTGTAGAAGACTTTGGACAAAAGACAATCCGCCGTCTAGCTCCGCCGCAACCCGTAAGAGACCAACGCCTTACCGCGAGATAGCCAGCAATGTTACCTGGCGGGCGATACTCGCGCTCTTACTACCAATTGTGACCAGATTTCTCCGGTCTCTCGATTGGTTCCGAGTTCGAGGTCGCTTGCGCGGTCCTCTCCCTTACGAAGCGGTGAAACGCTGAATACCGAATCTATCGCGGACCATGGCGTCCTTTGCCCGCCTCTAACCCGGGATCGGATGGCCAATGGTTATTTCAAGAGCAGTCGCCGTAAGGCACGCAACCACCCCCGCTCTATAGGAAACAATACAGCTTCCAGACTCCCCCGACTGTTAGTCGGAGTAGTGGACTGGGACCGCTTTGGGGAGTCCCTCTGTGAGAGGCTCTCCCGGTTCCCGTCCCCTCACTCCAATTCGGCCGAGGCACTTAGTGTTGCACTTCATGAGGCAGTTGCCTCGGCCTGCGAGTCGGTCCTCGGTCGGAGGAGGCCCTGCGGAGGCTTTACGGCACCGTGGTGGTCTCCGGAAATATCCGACCTTCGCAGGTGCTTCCGGCAAGCGTACCGCCGCATGGGGGAAGCCCGCAGGGGTTCTCTTCCCCCTGAGCGTGTGGAGGTACTTCGGGAGTCCCTGAGATCGGCTCGGAGCGTCTACCACGCCGCTATTAGGCGTGCCAAGACTGATTCCTGGCGTACATGGGTTAGCGAAGTTGGGAATGCAAACCCATGGGACATGAAGAACGTCATCGACAAAGGTGCCAAGCGGGGTGGGAACTACCTCTCTAGCATTGTCGAGGGTACTTCAGCCCCGCTTGACACCGAAGGCACTCTTTCAGTTCTCCTCGGTTCTTTGTGTCCATCGGATCGGAATGACAATGACGATCCCCACCACGCGCAGCTGCGGCGGCTTATTGCCGTAGACTCGCGCGTACCTGATCTGTCAGAGGTAACAGCGGACGAGGTCGGCACCATCATCGGGTCGCTATCGCGCAGAAAGGCACCGGGGATAGACAACCTTACGTCTGATATAGTGAAGCGGGTGTGGGAATTCGCAAGATGGGAGGTGACTGTCCTGATGCAGAAATGCATTAGGGACGGTCATTTCCCATTATGCTGGAAGGCTGGCCTCCTGCGGGTGATTCCCAAAGGTAACGACAAGCCGCGCTCGGATCCGAAAGCGTACAGGCCCATCACGCTCCTTCCCATAATGGGTAAGGTGCTCGAAGTGCTTGTGCGCGAACGGCTGGAAAGGACTCTGTCTCCCCAGAACGAGCGTCAGTTTGGCTTTACCCGAGGGAAAAGCACGGAGGACGCCATCCTGTTTGCGAAGAACTGGGTCCGCAACTATGACGGCCGCTACGTGGTAGGCGTATTTTTGGATATCTCCGGTGCATTCGACAACGCGTGGTGGCCGATGCTCATATGCAAGCTTCGCGCCCGCCTGTGCCCGAACAATTTGTTGAAAGTAGTGAGGAGCTACTTTTCAGACAGATCTGTCACTCTGAGGTACGGCCCGACCAGCGTCACCAAAACCCCGACTATGGGCTGTCCACAGGGGTCAGTGTTGGGTCCTAGCCTTTGGAACATTCTCTTTGATGATTTCCTCGGTCTACCTTACCCGGAGGGGTGCACCGTCAGCGCTTATGCAGACGACGCTCTCCTCCTGGTGGGCGGCAGGAGTCGCGCAGAGGTCGAAAGAAGGGTGGCTGACTCGCTGGACCTGATCCTCGGATGGGGTCAGCGAAACAGACTCACCTTCTCTCCGACGAAAACTCAGGCGCTTCTCCTGAAGGGACATCTTAAGCGGAACCCTGTTATCAGGATGAACGGTCGCCCGGTATCCTTCCCGGCCACCGTTCGATACCTGGGGGTGACGCTTACGGCTTCCCTTTCCTTTCTTTCGCACGCAAAGATTACAGCCGAAAAATCCCGGGATCTATTCTTTGCGCTCCGCGGAGTGAGTCGGGCCGACTGGGGAATTCGTTTCCCGGCGGTCATGACTATCTATAAGGGCGTCTTCGTCCCGCGTGCGACTTATGCCGCACGCGCTTGGACGGAGTCTGCTGTTCCTGAGGCGACGCGTGTCGCGCTGCTGCGCGGACAGCGCATCCCTCTCGTGGCCCTGACCGGGGCGTACAGAACGACGTCCACTCTTGCGTTACCCGTCATCGCTGGCGTTTTGCCGATTGACCTGGAGATTCTGGAGCGTGCAGCGTTGTCGCGGTACCGCCGGGGCGAGCCGGTAGTCCTTCATGGCCTATCGATCGACCCGGTGGCGCACCGAGCTGGGGAGTTTGCCCGCCTGATTCGGGTGGAGTCCTTGCGTGTCTGGCAGGCTAGATGGGACGCCGGGGGTACGGGCCGCCTGACCCATTGCTTTTTCCCGTCTGTTGCAGTGCGGATGGCAAATTCGTTTCTGCGGTTCGACCACCATACCACGCAGCTGGTTGGGGGCCACGGAGAGTTCAGAGCCAAACTATTTGACTTTGGACTTGCCGATGACCCCCGGTGCGCCTGTGGGTATGGTCGCCAAACTGCGGAACACGTAATTTGGTCTTGCCCAATTCTAGCGGCTGCACGGGAGAAATTGATGGATGCAGTGGGCGCGTGCGTTGGGCGTTCTCCGATTTGGTACCCGGATTTGGTCAGTTGTAGGAGCTGCTTCCAGTCGTTTGGCGAGTTTGTGGGGCACTGGGTGGCTTCTTGGGAAAGCATGAGGCTTCGGGATACCCCCCAGGGGGTACCCTCTTCCTTGGTGGCGTGATTCGGCGGCTACTTCCAGCCCGAAGTGCCCGTCTTTGTGTCCGTCTCTTTAGCGCCCCGAGGGGCGTTTCGTTCTTTGCAGGATCCAGGGATTCCTCCCCCCCGTGGCTGCTCCGAGACCTGCCCACGGACAGTGCGCCTTCACGTTCATTGTTCTGGAGCGTCCTCTACCCCGCTTACCGGCTCCTAAATTTACGATATTGTTGTTTCTTTTCTCGTTAAATTTTGTAATATTTTGTAAATTTTTTATGTTTTTTGTAAATAAGTTTTATTTTTTTAATAAATGGGTTCTCGGGGCGGTACGGGGGGGGTGGTTTACCCTATTTCACCCCCTGCGCGTTTTACCCTTCTGGTACGCGCAGGGTTGTCGTAGCACGACATCCCGGGCAGACAAGACGACCCTCGTCGTTATAACTGCCCGGGCGGTGGGCGGGGTTTGCTGCCCTCACCTATCGCCTTGAAACTCTTAACTGTTAGTCGGAGTGCACAATCGATTGGCTTGCGCTAAGGTCTCCGTTCTTCTTTGTCTTCTTTGTCGTCTCCGGTCTAAGGTCTCCGTTCTTCTTTGTCGAGTCTTTCCTAAGGTCTCCGTTCGCTCACCCCTCACGCGCTACCCTTCCGGCACGCGTGAGGTTGTCGTTGCATGACATCCTGGGCAGATAAAACGACCCACGTCGTTAGAACTGCCCGGGTGGTGGGCGGGGTTTTCAACCCTCGCCTGTCGCCGCGTAAATATTAAATGTTAGTCGGAGTGCACAATCGATTGGCTTGCGCCGCACGGTGCGCAGACCGTCCAGGAGCGCCAGAGGTTTGATTCCCAGGGGAGGTCCTTCGCCCGAACGTCCTACCTAGGCTCGCACCTCATGCGTGGAGGCCGCCGGATAGGTGTTGACCCGTGAGTGTGACCGACCCTGAACACATGGGTCTTCGTGGCCAACCCAGCATGGGCCCGTTAGCTCTAGATGCATATATGTACATATGTACATATGTACCTACATAATATGCGCCCTTTGCAGTGCAATCGTGTATGATGAACCGGGAAGAGATACAGCTGATGATCACGGCCGTTTATTTCAGTCAGGTAATTACACAAAAACTACCCAATAGGATAATGCCCACACTAACGATTTCCTGTGCGCATTTAATTTTAAACTAAATACTATGATACTATTATGCATATACAGAATGAGTTTAACCGCCCTACCTATACGAAAGTTAACATCGCCCGAACGCAAAAAACCCGTATCATGTACGTTCGAGTACGCTCGAGTACAAAAAAATAAAAAATAACCGAAACCCACAAAGCGTACGCGATACGTCAAATTGTTTCTACGAATCTAAATAAAAAAGGGTAATAAATGGGTCTCTTGTGTAAAAAAATGTCTGGTATATTGTAAACAAGTGCTATGTCTTCGAAGGGGGTGGTAAAGTGTACGCTCACAAGTGGCAAGACAGCCGGTCTTTAGTCCGGAGTGCACCGCCCCCCCCCCCCCCCCCAGAAGTATAATAACAGTATTATGGGTGAATACCATTCCAGCTCCGTTTGTATTTTATTTTTATAATAAACTAGCTGACCCGTGCCCACTTCGTTGGGCGGTAAACATTTTTACTTGTGATGAAATTATGAGTGTGGTTCGGTTAGTACTGAGTGCTATGACTTATTTCCTCACTGCCAAAAGGAGGGTTATATTTTTACACATATGTATGTATGTATTTGCATGCCAATTTGGCGATATTACCAAATTTGGCTATATTCAAATGAGTGAATGAAATGATTATGATTGAATAAATTATGTTTATTTTAATTGTTAAAAACTTCTCTGTATACTATATTAGATGTAATGCTATAATTTGGTACCAATATATATTGTCTTTCAGGAGTTCCAACCTGAGATACGGTCGCGGTTCCATGCCTATGTCGTATTATTTCTTTACCCATTTATTCACTAAAAGGGAAATTATATGGAGTAAAAGGGAAAAGTCTTTTGTTTTAAACACTTGAGACGATAAATTTACTTATTTTGATAATAATTCATAATTGTTGATAATATGACCACTAAACGTGACTAACGATTTTAAAAAAAAATTGTATATAAAAAACTACCCTTTGTGACTTAAATATAAAAGTTAGACATATGCTGTCGCTTACTTTTTTGTAGGCATTATCAAGCTCTACAACTTTTCTCTAGAACTCAATCATATATCTCTCATCGTTAAGGCAGCGTTCGTAAGAAACGTTTTCATTCGACCGTTTTTTCTTCGACTTACTTTGCAAATCCGACTACCACGAAAAAGTCTTTTTATTTTTCGGATTAATATATAGCCTATGAATTTCACCTCTTTAAAGATCTTGGCCTTTCCAGAAAAATAATCAACTCTTTCTTAAAAAAAATATCTAAAACTGCGATTTGCGCATCTCAAATTCTATGGCTTCGAAGGGGGAGTGAATGGGTGGCAAGGTGAACGCTCACATGTGGCAAGACAGCTGTCCTAAACCTACCACAGCCGGTTCGTAAGTCCGGAATCCACTGCTCACCCCCCAGAAGTGTAAAAAATAGTATTATGATGGGCCCGACTCCGGTCGGTGAATTCCATGGCAGCTCCGTTTGTATTTATTATTACAACTAACGTGGCTTTCTATTGGTAAAAGAATTTTTAAAATCGGTTCAGTAGATATAGATATTACTCCCTACAACCTCACAAACTTTACCTCTTTATAATATTAGTATAGATTAAATTTGATAGCAACAGTAATTTATTACAGGATTGTCATTTTAAACGAGAATATTTGAAATAATTCCACCACCTTTTTTTTCCCTGTCGGTTTCAATCAGACACAAAGTAATTTTTCCTTTTTCATTTGTAAACTTCTACACGGTTCCTGCGAGTAATTTTTAAGTCTAGGAGCTAAAGAATAGTTACTAATGTGCCTTTTCGCACATTTATTTGTTTTTTTTTTAATTACGTGTTTTGCTGGCGCACAACCTCTTGATAGAATTTTGTGGTCAGTAATATTATGTGAGTACGCATTGTTGAAATAGTAAAGTAGGGTTACTTTCGCAAAAATTTCCCTAATGTCCAAAAGCCTCAGCTCGTTAAATAGGTCGTTTGATAAGACAATGACGTGGCTTTCTCACTTAAGCTTTCTGCGCGTTAACAATCTGATCTAGCGCTGTTTAATGCAGTCAGACATTGTCTGACCTAAAAAAACATGTAGTACAACAAAGAACAACAAAAAAATTCGAGAGATGAAAACGATTCTATACCAGAACAAGGTGCCGAATTTAATCAGTCAGTTAGATACATTGAAGTAAGGACAGAATTATGAATTTCGAAATATAATATGTGCCGATAATCAATACAGGGACACCAAAATTCCCTACAGTGTTAGCATACTAGAGATACTTGAAGCCTGGAAAATTCCTGAAATCGCAATTTAAGGGGCTCTCTAGACGATCAAGCATGCTTGACAAGCTTCAGGTCGCGGGCAGGGAGGGGATCGTAAACCGCAGGAAATATGCAAATATTTTTTTTAAATATTTACCAAAAATGCCTAATTTTGTCGTTTATACCAGGGAGTCACGTTAATTAGACATAATTGATTGATGAACGATTGACTCCCTGGTATAAAACTACACAATTAGGCATTTTTGGTAAATATTAAAAAAAAATATTTGCATACTTCCTGGGGTTTACGATCCAATCCCAGCCCGGGACGCGATGCTTGACAAACATGCTTGATCGTCTAGAGAGCCCTTAATGAACCGCCCTACCTTTGGGTTATTATTCAAAAAGTAGGTAAAAACTCGTTGGATCTTTTCATTAGATACTTGTTTACAATATGCGCTCGTTACGCTTTATGGGTTTCGGATTTTTTTTTGTATGTGAACGTACGTGATACGGCTTGTTTATTTATTTATTCATTTATTTTTAGGAAAACGAACAGCTAATTATAATTTAACAAAAAGAGGAGTAGGATAACAGAGAGCCAATTAAAGGTTTTCACGTTTAAGTAACGTTGTAGAAACATGTGTGACCTTTCAAATAAAGCTATCGATTAAAAATACATAAAAAAATATTCAACAATTAATGCTAAATAATTCACTGTTCAGCTGCTGCCTAGCTGAGTTAATACTCGTACAGAATAGATCAAAGTCAAAGCGTTTAATCAAATAATTACAATTACCACTAGTTCGCCACAGAAATGCATTGTTGCGTTGCGTTCGAAAGATAATATAACGGACTTATCACGTATGTTCGTATAGGTAGGGCGGTTAATATCATATTATTGCTCATGACGTATTGCAAAAACTAGCTCAAAATTATGCAAACCCTTATTAAGGATTTATTAATAATATTTCTACGAAAGTTTCGGGAGGCAGTAGAATATGGTCGTCATACCAAATGAAAGACTTGCATAATGAACGTGGAACTTTTTTGTTCCGAAACTAAAGACATTTTGTTTTTTTCCTCAAACAATGAAACTTGTCAAAACGCAATATGTTACCTATAACATATTTTATGTGGTTATTTACTCAACATATTATAACCGGTTTAAAGCGGTTATTGGGCTCGATTGCGTTTCTTTGTAAACTAACAACGGAAAATAGTTCATGCGAACAAGACACATCAGTGCGTTAGAGCGTATATAAAACTACGAACACAAGACCATCTAAATTATTTGAAATCATTTCGTCTTGTCTTAGATTATGCCGCTTTATGTTCGATTGAAAGTTTTATGCTGTAAAAGTGACAAACGTTCATCTTATAATCTGCTCTAATGTATTGCCCTGTATCGCTGACATGAATTCATTCCGATTATAATACACGAAGAAACGCAATCGGGCCCATTGAGTCAACACTTTCAAACTGTCTTTTCACAGACAGTCATTTTCTAGCAGCAAATACCCTAGTAGTTTAAAATACGCGTGATTTATGGGTGTATTAAGACCTAAAGGCTTCCTTTTATCATGATTGCCCAACAAAAAAGAGTGTAATGTGTTTAGGGTTCGCCTATGTATGTTTTTCGTTTCTTTATTCCATTATAACTTCGAAACGTTAGAACCGATTTAGAAGTGTGTGGTATTGTTAGAATCGTTATGTCATCCCGAGTGTCATGGGGTACTGCCCAAATATCAAGTAAGTAGTTCTAAATATCAAGTAAGTAGTCTAAATGTCCAAATATCAATAAATTAACATAAATATATCGTGTTTAGTGTCAAATAAAAGGTCTGATTGAGTACATTTCGGAAATATACATGTATCTTTATGGATAAATACATAAACCAGTAATATTTGATTATAAAAACGTAATAAATATAATTATAAATACAATAGTTCACTTTCTGTGACGGCAGTCGTGTTTTTATTCTTTTTAATATATTTACTTGTTTGTGTTATACAAGAGTTGTCTTTGGCGTATTATTCCTCTTATGCAACGAATGTTTATCTTGCAAATTTCCTTTCCCATTACGAACGTAAAGAATTGCTGCAATGCAAATGTGTGTTAAAATTGCATCGCGTTTCCATGTCGCAACCTGACTAAACCAAAATGGTAGACGATGTTTTCGCCCTGACTTCCCAGACAAGTAGTTTTCATATCTCCGCCTCTATAGATAGCTATAGACATCATAGACAAGCCGATTGCAGAGTTTGAGCTATTTGCGGAGCAAGTCTGCTCTTCATTTGACCCCATTTTAAGCTACGGCTCTTATCTCTCAGATAAGATAATTTTATTAAGATGAGTGATTGAGTTATCCGGATGGATTAATTTAATTGCCCTAGTTACGTAGGCTGCAGGCTACGAAATAGCAAACAGTTCTTTGCGCAAATTGCAAATGCTACACTGAGAAATTATCCAAGTAAGTAGCTATCTAAACTAAGTAAATATGTTAAAAAGAATTTCAAAAAACACGACTGCCGTTACAGAAAGAGACTATTGTATTTATAGTTATTTTTATTAATGTTTTTTAAGAAATATTTGTGATTCATGTATTTGTCCATACATATACATGTATTTTTCCCGAATGCAGTCAATCAGACCTTTCATGTGACACTAAACACGATAAATTTATGTTAATTTATTGACATTTTGACAGTTAATGTACCCTATGACACCCAAGATGACATAATGATTCTAACAATACACACTTCTAAATTGGATCAAGCGTTAAGAAATTACGGTGGAATAAAGAAACGGAAACATACATAGATGAACCCTGAACACATTACAATCCATTTTAGTAGGGTAGACGTGTTAGAAAACAAAGACGTGAGCACTTTAAATAACATACGTGAAGCGGATTCATATTTATCAACAAAAAATCTTTGAAACACGTACCTAATTTATAGGACAAGTTTAATTAATTACAGCGCTATGACCATTTTTTAATTTCAACAATTATTTTATTTGACTCCTGAATGGTCGCCATACTTGTAACAAATGACTTAGAATTTTCTGTCAGTATCTCCTACTCTATCATTAATCAAGCCAACTGTTTGTAATACCTACTAATAATTAATAATAAAAATATCCAAACTCAATTGCAAATGCTCTTTTAGGTGGGGTTTCCAATCAGCATAAGTATAAGGCAATTAAAGTACTGTGCAATTATTTGGCAAACGTATTTAATGAAAAATACAAATATCAATTAATGAAAAGACTAACAAAGATAACATTAAAGGCCCGAGATATCTATGCCCTTGTCAGTCACTATCCGCACATGACGTCACAGCCTCATTCTATGGTCAATGAACCTTTGCAATATACTTTAGAGTAATTTAGAGCACGCATACGAAATGCATTAAACACCGTAATTAGCCGTGACCATGCTAGATCGCCTGACCAACGGAAGGTTCATTAGTAGCTTTAAATAAGCCGAAGTCTGAAGAAAATGAATCGAGATGAATGTTCCGAAAGCTTCCCATCCGAGATGGATCGGCTGTAACATTTATCTTTCTTGGCGTGTCTTAAAAGTAGACCTAACCGAATTTCGAACCGCCAGTTTTGGGATAACTGACAATTTGACTTTGAAAACGGGTCACTGGTCTGGTATAAGTACATCTAGAGTTTTCAACTACAGCGGGCGAGCCCGTCCCCTCAGGAAGTTTTAACGATTAGTCGTTCTGTCTCCCTGAAGTGAGCGCAGAAGACTTGGACAAAAACAGTCCACCATCAAGCTCCGCCACAAGCCCGTAAGAGGCCAACGCCTTAACCGCGAGATAGCCAGGAGTGTTACCCAGCGGGCTTACACTCACGCCCTTACTTCCAATTGCGACCAGATTACTTCAGTCTCTCGATTGGTTACGAGTTCGAGGTCGCTTGCGCGGTCCTCTCCCTTACGAAGCGGTGAAACGGTGTATACCGAATCTATCGAGGACCACGGCATCCTTTGCCCGGCTGTTCACCCAGGATCGAATAGCCGATGGTCGTTTCAAGAGCCGATGGTCGTTTTAGGGAGCGGGCCCATGATGAGGTGGCCACGATGACCCATGTGTTCAGGGTCGGTCACACTCACGGGTCAACACCCGGACGCCTTGGTCCGCGATAGATTCGGTGCACACCGTTTCACCGCTTCGTAAGGGAGAGGACCGCGCAAGCGACCTCGAACTCGGAACCAATCGAGAGACCGGAGAAATCTGGTCACAATTGGAAGTGAGGGCGCGAGTATCTCGAGCCCGCCAGGTTTATTCCTGGCTAACTCGCGGTAAGGCGTTGGACTCTCACGGGTTGTGGCGTAGCTAGACGTCGGATTGTTATGTCCTAAGTCTTCTACGCTCACTGCAGGTCGATAGAACGACGAATCGTTAAAACGTCCTGTGGTGACGGGTTCGCCCGTTGTAGTTGACATCTCAATATGTTAGTCAGAGTGCACAATCGATTGGCTTAGCCGCACGGTGCGCAGACCGTCCAGGAGTGCCAGGAGGTTGATTCTTAGGGGAAACTAGCCCTAAGGCCAGAGTCCTGCCGGGGCTCCCACTTCATGCGTGGAGGCCGCCGGATGGGCGTTGACCCGCGACTGTGACCAACCCTGAACAGAATGGGTCTTCGTGGCCAACTCAGCAAGGGACCATTAGCTCCCGATGTATATCACAACAGAGCAGAACTTTAGACGGGAGTTTAGACAAAGTCAATACCGCTGGCGCGTATGGTGGGAGAAGCGCAGTGACTTCAAAATATACAGCGGGAATATTGAAGTCAGCACTGACGCGACAGCGCTGTACTGACCTGGAATAAATTTAAACGATGGCAGTACCGGCTCAACATTGACTTATATTGAGTTTGAAGTCAGTAATAGACTTAATGTAAATCAGCCTTAACATCAGATCTGGAAAATATCTAGGAACTGATCGGTGCGCAATTTAATACTTTTAAATCAGATTTCTCTAGTTGTAGGCAAAAAACGTGTCATTCAGTGCTAAATTTCAAACAACGAATAAAATGAAACTTGTACACCAATGTACCTCGTGTATAAACAATTTTACGTTTTTATTTAAACGCGCTTTAATTAAAACAAGCCAAAAATAGGAAAAACTATTATAAACGCGGACGACATTGAACATTCTCGTCGCGTTTTTCCCCCCGTCATTGGAAAAAGACGCTCCCAGCTGTGCTGATGTTTTTGTTTTCGTTTTTCCAGCAACGCGCGGTGCGGCGCACAGTGTTTTGCTTCATAGATTAAACCTAGAAACTATAATGTCATAATCGAGTTTTCTAAAAATGACTTCAGACAATATGTATTCAGAGCACTTCGATCATATGAGAGAGCACTTCGATCATATAACCTAAACTTTCAATGTTTGGATATTTTTAATTTATCTTCAAATACTTGCTTCGAAGAAATTAGAAATATGATAAACAGCCTTCGGATTTGATTGGTATTTCTTCGTCCGTTGGGTACGTAGGCTGTGGTAATCGTTACTACACTATAACAATGCTTTCTAGCCAGTATAACATTTTCTATAAAAGTTCATATGTATATTAACATTATAAATACATTGTGATGTATACTTTATTATTACCTTATCGTATTATTTATATTCATTTATTATTTGTGCACGTGTATGTATACGTATGTACGGCCATCTATGAACGTATATTACACATTATAACAATCCCTCCCTTCCATTTCCATTCCCCTATTGTACTTATACATTAAATTTAGAAATGCTTCTTTTTCCTTTTTTCTTAAAAAAAAAGGTTATAAAATTATTATCTTTTAAATAGGTGCTTTATATTATTTGCTAATTTAAAATGTATTAATGGCTATATTAATGTTAATTTATAAAATGTTTTTTTTATATAATGAATATGCTGTATACATTTAGCTAATAAAATAAAATAAAATAATGAGTATATATGTATGTATGTTATATATCATCGTATATCTTAAATACATGTACATAACTCATAATGTGGCTTCCCTATCCCTTTCCCCTTACTTAAACATGCAATTTTGTTCATAGCTCATTGCGCTGTAACAAAAGATTTAGTTTAATTGTGAAAACTTTTAATTGGCCTTAGAGTTGTATGTGTTACTATTAAGTAAAAAACGCTGTAAGTTTTCCAAAAAAAAAATGTGTCTAATGCACTTTCACAAATAAATTAATGCGCATTTTTATATTTCTGTCGTTCTTAGATCAAGGATTGAGTTGCGAACAGTGACGTAACTAGGCGACGGTGGGACAGATTCGTACAAGGGGGGGGGGGGGCACATTGGTACACCATCGATATTCTAAAGGTGGGTATCCATTAGGTTCACGCATCAACTCTGCTCCGCGCAACTGCAACTGCTCGAATGGAGACGGTGCGCGCATCCACTCAAGAGCAACGAGTGCTCCGTAGTTGAACGTTGAGCGAACATATCGTCGCCAGAATTTATTTATTGCACAGGATTGTATAATCTAGCAAACAAATTGTATAATCTACAATGCACAGCATTGTATAATCTAGAAAAAGCAGTCTAGAAAAAGTTCAATTTCGTATGCCACCGCGACTAACGAGGAGCTCTCAAACATTTTCGGTTATCGCTTGCAATAACAACATCGGATCGAATAGACCTCTTGCCAGAATGTGTCGCGTTTTTGATAAATCGTGTAAAGGATTAGATGTATTTTATGATTCCATAAATATAATAAAAGATCATACCTAGCCTATCTCCTACTTTTTAAGATTTCGCTAACTGCCATCCTAATGTACTGTATTATATGATTATTATATTATAACATGCTATTGTATTATATCATATTATATATAATAAATATAATTATACAATTACTCATACTTCTATTTTGCTCTATCCAAATAACGTTATTAACAACTTATTTAATTATTTCTTTTCTTACCCTTATATTATTATTAGCTTTATTATATTTTTTCTACTATCAACGTGTTCATGTTATTTCTATGTTAATGTGTAATGTAAGCATTGCAAACTATTCATAGGATAGTAAATTTGTTTCGTTTAAATATGTTTTTAAGATACTAGTATCATATATTTACTATCTGCAAGTTTGCTATAAAATTAAAATAAATAAATAAATAATTTCAGTACTGCTCGATTAGAGCTAGACATTTCTCTTCGGCCCACTCCATATCGATGGATTCGCGGTTAATGAATGCCGAACGTGATGCGCGAGAAGTACACACCTTATTCTGCTCGCGTCCACGAACACAGTGCACATGTTATGCTCGCAGCATTTATCGCTACCGCGCAAAACACAATATGAGGAACATTTTCACCGATTTTTATCAAATTAAAATAAAAGAGTGTATGTATAAATTCATCGAACACATGAACGAATGTACAGGGTGAGTTTTCAATTAGTGACACCTTGCAGTGGGTGAAGCAGTACGAGCAAAACAGCAGCTTTTAAAATAATGTTTTGGGAAAAACACAAAATTATTTTTTTCTTGTTAAAAATTTCAAACATGTTTCAAAAAATAGTATACAGACTTGAGCACTTTGCGCTATCTAGCGGTAGGTACAATATCGCTAATATTGTTTATACGCGATATTTTACCCATTGCTATATATCGCAGCGCGCTCAGCGCTTGTCAAACTTTTATTCATCAGTCGAGTTTTTCACATATAAAAAAAAAAAAAAGTTGCCTATTTCCTCATACTGATTATTTATTTTATTTATTTTTTTTATTTTATTTCAAACCAGTTCCTACACTTGGCTATGTCAAAAACTAACAAAAATGACAAATATAATATTTAAATATATACCTATTATGGTATAAGGTATTAACGTCAGTATTGCAAGGTATGAACGTTGAACATCCTAGCGCAGACTTCTCTACGTTATATGGAAGAAACAACATTTTCCGATATTTTCAATCAAAATTCTTACATAATTTCGTAAAATTTTCATGTAGACAATAGTACTAAATAATCAAACAAATATTGGATAATTTCACAAATAATAATAATAATAATTTCCAATAAGGCAAGATATTTTAAAGAAAAAACACAAATATAAACAAAGCAGTAATAATAATAATAGTCAATAGCCAATAGTTAGAAGGAAAAAAAACGCAATTGTAAAATAGTCAATAATAGAAAGAATAGGGAATGTTAATAGTCAAGTAGGGCAATAGAGCTGCGAAAAATTGATATTGTCGAAATCCTCAATGCTATAAATGGGGGTTTTAATCAAAATACCCTGTACCTTTTTCTTAAAGTGAACCTCCCCAAGGCCCCTGATGTGTAATGGAAGTTTGTTCTAGAATAAGTAAGATTGGCAGAGAAAGCTATTCCGAACCTTACTCAGTCGCACTCTTAAAAATGACGCAAGTCCTCTTTATTTCGCGTATTATACGAATGAATATTTGAGTTAGTTGAAGTAGTCTCGATATTTTTTTTCGTATACATGATGTTTTGGTATATGTATATACGCGGCGCACAAAGTCATTAACCCACTGCTAGCGTGTCACTAATAAAAATCTCATGCTGTATAAAAAGTATATGCAATTTGCTCGTCCTTTTCTGGGCGACATGTGTGAAATGTGTCACAGCATGAACACGGAACCCTCGGCGCGCGAGTAAACCTCGCACTTGACCGGTTTTACTTTTAGCAATCTAGCGTGTATAGAACACCGTGCGACGAGCAGTGCATGGACACGCTTGGCGGTAAAAATAAAGACACACGCACACGAGACGCTACCAATACATGACGTAAACGACTTAAGGGGCTGTAACAGCAGCCGTTCTGGATTTTTAAATGATCAATTGAAAGTGTTATTTTAACAAAAACAAAAGAACAAGAAGGCAAAATGAAAATTACATGATGGAAAACTACGTAGACCACGTTTTTTTTGGCAAAACTGAATTCAATAATTCAGCCGTGTTCATTCCCGGATCTGAGGGGGGGGGCGGGTGCAAACCGGGGTATCTGCTTCGGGCGGCAATTTAAAGGGGTGCCAAATTCATGTGTTTAAAAAAAACTTGTTCCACTAAAGCGCCTAGCATCCAGATCGCGTCGCACAAGGATTGTTCATTTGATTTTAGAACGCGTGCGCAGAGTAAGATAAAAATTGCTTCCCACAGACAGAAAGGGACGGGGCTACACGAGCGGAGCCGAACGGCCGATCGTCAAGCGACATTCGGTATTCATGTCTACACGGCTGAATGTCAAGCGAAGGTCGGAATGTATGTGGCTGATTAGGTGAGCGAGTAATTTGCGTTGTTTTTCTTTGTTAACAACTACTCTTTCAAACGTGGAGTCCATACTCGATGAAGTCTGACGCTGACAAAGGTAAGGGAAGTGCTTAATGTTCATCCCTCAACCGTTTCGAGAGGTTTAAAATCTATGGGAGTCACTCAAAAGGAAGGGCATTGGGTTCCTCACGAGTTGAAGCCAAGAGACATCGAAAGACGTTTCATGATATGTGAAATGCTCCTTCGCCGTCAAAAAAGAAAAGGTTTTCTCCACCGAATAATCACCGGCGACGAAAAGTGGATCTTTTACGAGAACCCTAAACGCAAAAAATATCGCTCGTACCCCGGTGAATCAATTCCATCGACCTCAACAGCCACGCCGAAGAGAGACATCCACGGATCCAAGGTAATGCTTTGCATTTGGTGGGACCAAAAGAGTGTCATCTATTACGAGATACTGAAACTGAAAGAAACCATCACGGGCGATCGCTATCGAGCTCAGCTCAAGAATTTGAGGGATGCTGTGAAGATATAATGGCCAGAATACGCTAAAAGGTACGATAAGGTAATTTTCCAGCATGACCATGCTCAACCACACGTCGCGATACAGGTCAAGAACTTCCTGGAAACGATTCGCTGGGACATCCTACCTCACCCGCCGTACTCCCCAGATATTGCGCCATCCGACTACTATTTGTTCCGGGCGATGGCCCATGGCCTTTCATTTCCTTACGGATTCATGTGCCCGACTATAACCGCACGTATAGTGATACATGCTGTCATGTTAGAAGCGAGATCCCAAGGTCGCGACGTAATGAAATAACATTATGTTTTAACATTACGACACGACATTAACTACCGTCACGCCAACACCGGCACGCATCATGTTAATTACGACAACACCGGCATACGTGTATGGACCACAGTCCGAGTTATATACGTAATCCTTCTCAAAACATGCGTATTTCCGTGTATTATTAGGTCTTTGAATTGAACACTTCGTTTTTTTTATGATATTTATTCATTTATTCGAAGCAAATTGGAAAGTGCATTTCATTCAATGTTGTCCATCGCTAGCTATGACGTTCTCCTATCTTTCTGGCAAGAGACTGATTCCCTGGCGGAAGAAGTTTTCGTCCTTGGAGGCTATCCACTAATCCAGCCATTTTTCAATATCCTCGAAAGACTGGAAACATTTTATTTTATTTTATTTTATTCGTACATTTATTATACATATAATCGAGTAATACGGTTTCAACAAAATTCCTTGTAATTCAACAAAATTACGATTGAAACATCGATATTCTGTATAAAACCATAGTACCCAAAATGGTAATGTAAGAATGAATCCAATATTTTTCTTAGTGTGCCTGTAACATCCCCTTAAGACGGACGCACATACAACAAACGTACTTACCTAGGTAATTCAGAGGGACAGTATTTGGCAGCCATTGCGGCTTTGGAGGATTCCCGAACGCTAAATTTGGGGTACGGAAAGAAACGATAAATGACTGCAGATACTGCGGATAGTACTCGTAGTTACGCGATCGCACACGAAGACTTGCGAGTCACGAAATACCTACTTCGATTTTTTAGTCGACCTAAAATGTTAAAGTTCCATAAAAAGAAACACGCAGGAAATATGCAAAGATTTCACCTATTTAATTTATATTTCAGATTTAATGTTGGAAAACACCATCAACGATGACTCTATGGGCCATAAAATGGCAATTTCTAAGGCCAATTAATCGCGATTGATTTAATCACGTTTAATTTAATCGCGGCTAACGTTAATCACGATTGAAGTAATCGCGACTAATAATCGTTAATCGTCAATCGTCAATCGCGACTAACTTGCTCTTTAGATACCAACCGACATTTCATTTTAGTCGGTCGGTCGGTCACGTTTGTGGTCGCGTTTGCGGTTACCGACCGCACCGACCGATGAAAAAACGCAAAACTGAAGTTGACCGCTGTCGAGAAAATCAATCGCTGACGTTTAATCGTCAATCGCGACTAACGATGGAAACTAATCAATCGTTAGTCGCCGATTGACGATTAATCGAATCAATCGTTAGTCGTCAATCGCGATTAAAGTATCAAATCTTCAATCGTTAGTCGACTAAATTTTGCCCAACACTGCGCTATAGTCACTAATAAAAAATGCTTTCCAACGACATATGTCTGGTCGTTATTGGTGGGGGAGACGCGTCCCATACATTTTTGACCATCTTCCATTATACTTTTCCGAAAGGAAAATGATGCAATATTTTAGGTGTCTATTGTTTTATGCCTAAATAAGGAGGTGATTGAAAAATATAGCTCCCGACTATATTACCTAATGTTTTTTGTTTGTTCTAGCACACGAGATTTAGCCCCAATCTCACCGCTATTCGATTTTTTTACGGGGGACGGGAAATTGCAGCCCTGAAAAAGGAAGAGATGGACTTTATTTTAACAATAACTTTAATTATTATTAATAATAATTCTAATAATAAACCAGTTGCTATGAATTCCTACACTTAGCAAAGTCATCATTTACAAAAAAAATACTACTAGAATATGTATATCCTTACATTATAAGGTATATTAGTATGAAGGTTGAACATTCAAGGGCAGATTTTCTGGGTTATACATTATATACATATATTAGATTTTCCGATATTTTCATTCAATATTCTTCGATAATTACACAAATTATGGACAGTAGTACTAATAATCAATGAGACATATTTGATAATTTCACAAATTATCACGAGAGTAATAATAATAATAGTAAATCGCCAATAGTCAGATTAAAAATTCCTAATTATATAAAAGTCAATAATAGAACGAATAAAGATCACGAAAATCAAAATAACTGAGAAAATTCGATATCGTCAAAATCCTTAATGCCACAAATTGGGTTATTAATTAAAATACACTCTAACTGTTTCTTAAAGTGAACCTCCCCAAGGCCCCTGTTGCATTATAACAATTTATTGTAAAATAGGTTAGATTGACAAAGAAAGCTATTTCGATTTTGACTCGGTCGCACTTTGAAATGACGCAAGTCCTCTGCGAAACAGTACTCGGGCAAGTTGAAGTAGTCGAGATATATTTTCTTGTATACATGTTTCGGTATATATACGCGGCATACATAGGCATGATACCATATATATATATATATATATATATATATATATATATATATATATATATATATATATATATATATATATATATATATATATATATATATATATATATATATATATATATATATATATATATATATATATATATATATATATATATATATATATATATATATATATATATATATATATATATATATATATATATAGCATTGTTATACCATAATATCATAGTCTTGTTAATTTTCTCAATAAACGACTTTTTAAGGGCCAATTTCGACGATTTTCGCCGAACCTTCTGATAAAATTAGGACGCGTGAGATTTATTAAAATATTAAAAGTAAAAAAAGGATTTTAAAAAATCTTTACTTTCTACCGGGGAATTCCTGCGGCAATCTCCTGGCTCCATATCTAGACCCTCGTCATTACGTGTAATGGAAAGTACTCAAGAAAACAAAACAAACGAGCCTAAACTCGACTATTTAGCACTTTCCATCAGGGAGTTCCAGTGGCAATCTTCCGGCTCTATCTTCAGACCCCGCAATCATGTGTAATGGTAAGTACTTTTGATAACAAAACATACTAGCCCAAATTTAACTGCCCTATCATTTTCCATCAGGGAGTTCCAGTCCCTGCATCCCGACTCCATCACCAAATCAGCTCGATGGCACCATCATATTGCATTGTCACCGAACTTACATAAGTATGCCAAATTTCAGCTCAATCGAATACCAGCGAATGGTTGAAAAATTGTTTGCAAATTGTGAAACGGACAACTTACATACGAAGACGAACATTGCAAGTTAATATTAAGCTTATAAAAAGCGCCCAGCACTGGCGTAGTTAGTAAAGGCTGATTTACACAAAGGCTCCTTCCACCACCAGCGCCAGCGGTACTAACCTTGTCTAAACGCTGAAGTCAGTAGTTGGTCAGTCGCTGGCACTGCGCTGTGATTTGATGTAGCATCGTCTCGCAATTTTTTACTTCCGAAAACAACGTTTTTTTTCGATACCACTTCTTCTAACATTCCAGTCAAGACTTTTAACAGCAGATAGGATTTGTTTTCTTCGACAAATAATGTACTCCTGTCAAATTCTGCCGTTTCCGAGAAGTCATTTAATCTAATAGTATAGACTATAATAATCTAAGGTGCGTACACAGAGAAAAAATAACCACGACTGACTGACAGACTATGTAAACAGTGTGAACCAGTTCTTAGCCCAGCACTGACGCCTGTAAATGACAATGTAAACCAGCCTTAAGATCAATGCTAAACTAGGAAAAAACCGTCAACTGTTACGTCGCTGTATTGTTCTTCAGCTACAAAAGCTCTCACAGCACCCAGGTGCCATGCTATCATGGCGCCGAGCTCTCCGCAGGCGCATGTGACGTCATCACCCCCCCCCCCCCCTCCCATCCCCCTCCCTTCAGAATACGTCTCCACCCAAAGGCCGAGCTAACCGCAACGACGAGCTTTAAAATTTTGGCACTGACACCAAAGCATAACGTATTTTTATTAGAGCGTAAAAGCCAGTATTTTATAGTAAAGCCGTAAAGGACCAAAGGTCCGTCAACGCGAACTTTACAGTGTGCTCGTAGTGTCAACGTAGTAGTGTTTTTCATGTATCCAGTTGTTTTACTTTACCAGCCTACCAACCGACGAGGAGGTAAAACAATGTTAACGCGAAAAAAAATCTGTGTGTGGCTCCATGATAACGCCCAAACTCTTCATCCGATTGAGCTGAAATTTGGCGTGCAGGCATCATTCAGTCCTGGCAAGAGTTTAAAAGATACGGTTGAAATCGTTTCATCAAAGGGAGCGTCGGTCATAGTTCAATCTAGAAATATCGGACTTAGACTTGAAATTCGGTACACAGATGCCTTGTCAAAAAACAAACAAACAAAATCCAGATATTCCAAACAAAATCACGTTGTGAAATTTTGATTGGAATATCTCGAGACAAATATTTAATATTTAAAGAAAATACTACGTCATGTTTGAAAAAATACCATTTTAATGCCACGAAAAATACGGTGTAGAAATAAGTTCGTGCGGTTTTTTTTTCGAAAATGGAAGCTTTATTGTAAAAATTGGTTGCACATTCAATGTTCAAAGTATTGTCCGTCGCTAGACACTACTTTTTCCCATCTTCTGGCAATTGACGGATCCCATCGTGAAAAAAGGCCGGCTCTTTGGCCGCTATCCATGCATCGATTAATTTTTGACTTCATCGCAATTGGAGAAGTGCTGGTCAGCCAGGCCATGTTGCATCGACCGAAAGAGATGGTAATCGGGGAAGGAGTAATGTCTGGGCTATACGGCGGGTGGGTTAGGATTTCCCATTTGAGTGTTTCTAAGTACGTTCGGGCGCCGCAACATGTGGCCGTGCATTATCATGTTGCAAAATAACTTTGTCGTGTTTGTCGGTGTATTGCGGCCGTTTTTCTTGCAATTCTCTCAAACGCATCAATTGTCGTCGGTAGAGATCCCCTGTGATCCTTTCGTTCGATTGTAGCAGCTCAAAATACACCACACCTAGCTGGTCCCACCAAATACACAGCATGCCGCAGGGCTCCGGTATCTTTGATAGGCGCCTGACGGTTTAGGCGCTTTATCTGACGAGTTAGGGATGCATTTGGTGCTTTTTAAACCTACGCGTAAGTTTTGTAATCGACTATTGCCCGCCCAGATCAACCAAAAACCGCACTGAGCGCAATGAGCTCTATAGGCCCATTGTGCATTATTCAGTCCATTAGGAGTTATAGTACTACACACGGGCGTAGATATAGCTTTCACATGGGGGGAGGGGGGGGGGGGGGGGTCCGCAGGTACGAAAATGTACAAAGATACTAGTTATTGGCCGGACTTCACGCAGAAAAAAGCAAAATTCTAAACTCCAATCTCAGTTATTTAAAAATTACGTAAACATAAAAATACACGCAAGTTAATCGCGGACAAATGATAGTTACTTTAAGTACCTACCTTTAAATACAATACAAGTCGATGAAAGGGTAAAATACATTTCTAGGGTAATATATTTAGGCAGTTTCTCCTGGAGCACTGCTGCGCTGGGTTTGCCTTTCAGTCGTTCTTGGAACAATTATGTCGCTTGAACTCATCTGCTTTGCTTGCTCGAAAAGAATGGTGAACTCATTTTCGTTCCGAATATTTTGTCATATGCTAAGGGGGGCGGGTCCGGAACCTAACCCCCCCCCCCCCCACTTACATACGCCCGTGGTACTACATATCATGTAATAAAATAGTTTATTATAATTAAATCGTGCCTTAATTGAATCGGTCATTTGCAAAAGGGTATGAATCATGGGATGCGAATTTACATGAGAGCAAAAAACTATTTTCTTACGAGAATGTTCTTAGAAGCGAATTATTTAACAACACTATAGTTAAATAAACATCGCATATTTAAGGAATGAATTATTATTTTTTATATATTTCATAGTTTTTGAAAATCAAGACATGAAAATCTTGGATTCATTTTTACACGTGATTAAAAGTGCACTAGAAACGTTTAATATTAGGTCCTAACCTATGATGTAGCGATTGACTAGGCAGGCAGCATAGATAATAGGGTTCAATATTTATATTATTACTTAGATATATATTTTTCATACAAAGTTTTTGGCCTTAAATTTCGTTTATATAACAGCAACTTCATAGGTAAGGTCCCAATATTATGTTGTAATATGCAAGATGATGCGTTGTACAGGCACCTACGTATTATATTTCGTAAGACCGTGGGAATGATCGGTCAGTCGAACAATCCCAAGGCATTTATCGAGGACAAATTGCTTAATGAGAGAAGCAAGTTGCTAACTGCTAACCTATGACCCGCTGAACGTTGCAAGAGAATATAGCAACTATAACCGACCGAGATGAAAACGATTCCATTTTAACCATCTTTTAAGGCTGTCACTTGGTCTGGTATGGTACGAAGAAAGAGAAGCTAAACTAAATGATAAATATACACAGGTTTAAAAACGAATTTACCGTGTGAAGTTTTTACTACCCGACGTTTCGGCGATGTTGTAACCACAGTTGACCAGGGTAGACTACTCAGGACAACAGCGGTTGCGTCATCGCCGAAACGTCGGGTGCTAAAAACTTCACGTGGTAAATTTGTTTTTAAAGCTATTTATAATGTCAAACAACCGCGATAGTCTTCGATCAAACTAAATGACTTCGAAAGACTTTTCTAGTACAACTTTTTCACCTTGCCGGCGTATCAACCGACGAGAAGGTAAGTATTGTGAACGCGCATTTTTTTTACAGAAATATACATTTTGAGCCCCCCTCTCCCCCGAGATGATTAAAACCATTTCCAGACTGAAGTCTGTCAGTGTATCTGTGTGTATATAATGTATTCATCCACGATAGCGCCCAAACGCTTAATCTGATTGAGCTGAAAATTGATATGCAAACATTATTTGGTAATGGCAAGAGTTGAAAATATTGTGGTTGAAATTGTTTCACCCAAGAGCGCTATTCATACTTCAATCTTGATAGCACGTAGGGACTTGATGTGTCTCTAAGTGCCCTGTTGAGCCAAAACCACATTGTGAATTTTTGGTTGGAATACCTGTTATACAAGCGACACAAATAATTTCTAAATTCCGCCGCATTTAAGAAAATACTACATCATATTGGAAAATAGACATTTTAATACCATGGAAATACTACAAAAATACTACAAATAGACTATATTTGTGATCATAATCACCTGACACAATTCACTATCTGGGGGGGGGGGGGGAGAGAAGGTGGGCGGTAGAATGGGATTGGCGGTGGGGGAGGGAGGGTTAACGAGGGTCGGTAGAGGAGGCGGTTTGAAGAGGGGGTAGTTGGAGGAAGAGGAGTAGTTAGGGAGGGAGGTGGGTTTGGCATGCGGGGGGATGATTGTCTGCTTGCCGGGAAAGTCTTGGGGTGACAACCGATCTTTTAACCATGTTTATATTAGCTTGAGCGATACTAAATGTTTCTTTCCAACTTCGAGCATTTACCAGCAACACCGTGTCGTCCGCAAATTATGTAATTTGTCTATTCATTGGAAGGTCAGTGACATACATCAAGAATAGTAGGGGTCCAAGTACACCGCCTTGTGGTACACCGAATGTCACATTTAGCTTCTCGCATACTTGGTTATTAATGGTCGTTGCATGGGTTCTCCCTTCCAGGTACTACTAAACTACTTAAGCTGTTAGGTTTCCCAACCCAATCACCAATTACATAGCCGATTTGCTTCTTTAGTAGAATGAATATGGACACAGCATCGAATTTTCTACGTTTTAATTTTCAAAAGACACCTCGTGCCGGTTGTGCTTTCCACACCGCGTCATCCCACCGGGGGACGCTAGATTAGGTGATGCAGTGTGTGAAGAATATAATTTTGCAATGTATGAAGGTATGGCGTGCACCTTCGCATGTATGAAGGTAAGGCGAACACTGTAAATAAAAATAAAACACAAACGGAGCTGCCATGGAATTTACCGACCGGAGTCGGGCCCGTCATAATACTATTTTGACACTTCTGGGTGAGCAGTGGATTCCCGGACTAACAACCGGCTGTGGTAGGTTTAGGACAACTGTTTTGCCACATTTAAGCGTTCACCTTACCACCCATTCACTCCCCCTTCGAAGCCATAGAATTTGAGATGCTGAAATCGCAGTTTTAGATATTTTTGTTAGGGAATTTACACTGCTTAGAGACCAAATCAACCTCCAGAATCCAATCTGAGGCTTTCTCGATTATTGCGAAAGGTTTTGTAGTTAAATGTTTTTGTAAAAGTTTTTTGCCTTTAGAGCCATCCCGTACAAACTGTATTGGGGGTTTGGAGGGGACACACTGAGAGGCTAATTACCTCGCGAATAACAGCAAGGACTTTGTCGTGGCGGTAAGTGTACCGTCCTTGATCCAAGGCCACTTTGCAGCCAGCTAGAATATGTCTAGCTGTGCAAAGGGTATTGCTACAAAGGGGACATGAACTATCCTCGGCATAGCTCTAACGAGCGAGGTTACTGGGGTCTGTAAGTGTATGCTGAAAGGCATTTAAATAAAATTTCAGTATCTCTGGCGTCCATTCATACAACATTACTTCCAGTGCATTGGAGGAGGAATGCAAAAGCCTCCAATTGTTGTCCAATCATTCTGGCATTGAAGGCCACTATCGTGAGACATAGTTTTGATGTCATAATCTCCCGGCAAGAGAGACTTCTTCAAGTCCACATCGCTCATGGTTGTACTACCATACCCCAGACCATTGCGGTTCTGGGTGATTCCAGCAAGGAACTTATTGTGGAAGTCTACGCGGGCTTGTAGATCATTTGACTCACTACCTTTTATTACGTGCTTCGATATTGCTGGATCCTTGGAATTGCTTAGATCCCATTGTCGCGGGAAAATGTTCGAAACATTTATTCCTATATTAATACGACGCTTTACTGTTAATTTAACTACTGAATTATATTTCTTCATATTTGAATATTAGTGAAAAATAAAAATGTTGGTGAGAAATAAAAATTAATGGAAATCACAGCTTTTATTACTTTATTTTGAGTAGAAGAATTAAGTACGAAACTGGTGAGACTAAAAAATATCCACATAATAGCTTAACAAATGTTAAGCTATTATGTGGATATTTAAATTAACTATTTATATTATATAAATATTTAAATTAACTATTTTATTTTATTTTATTTTGTTTTATTTTCTTAAGGATAACTTACAGCCAATAATTTTGTAGTGAACAAAAATAGGAAGCTTAGAGCCATTTACAAGTTACCACTGATAATGACAATAATAATAACGTGAATTTAGAATTGATATTAAGTATAAAGAAGATATTAATCCCTCAAATGTGAGGCGTCCAATAATGGATGCTATGGCAAAATGTATACAAAATGTATATAAATTTATATAAATGTAAATATAAATGTAAATGTGCGCCGCTCTATAGTAATCCGCTCTATAGTAATGCTATAGCTCTATAGTAAACCCCGCTCTATGTAAATGTAAATTTAAATGTAAATATAAATTTATATACATTTTGCCGTAGGCAAACCCGAGCTAATTGCCAGTCATTTCAGGGGTTAAACAAGAAGATACTAAATTGTACAGTAGAAAACATGTTGACATAAATAAGACTGTAATAAAAGAGGAAAATTATTAAATAAGAAGATACTAAATTGTACAGTAGAAAACATGTTGACATAAATAAGACTGTAATAAAAGAGGAAAATACTAAGCCTGGTCATCACAAAATCGCCCTACAACCTGCTTCCTTATAGTATCAATATTCGTGAAAAAGGGGTCAATATCAATGTCAGCATTCAGGGTGTTGAAAGTTTTGCATACCCTTATAAAATAAGAATTACGCCTATATTTGGTTTTAAAGCCAGGTACAAGAAGGAGTGCCCTATTTCTAAGTGCCCGGCTAGGACTGCGGAGAGATATTTTAGATAGTAGTTCAGGACAATCAATCGAGCCATTTAAAATTCGTAGTAAAAGTGAGATGTCAGCTATGTTTCTTCGCAAAGCCAACGGCAGCAAATGATGGCGGATACAACGAGAATAGTAGTCGGGATCAAGTATACGACATTTATATTCTTTAAAGAGCAGAAATTTTCTTTGAATGGCCTCTATTCTCGATGCATACACCTCGTAACAAGGGTTCCATAACTTGGATGCATATTCAAGATGACTGTGGACGTAAGCACTATAGAGAATTGTATTATTTAATGTATTGTAACAAATATGACAAATACATCCATAGAATGGTTTTCGTATTGATTTGCACTCATCGATCAGTTTTGAGACATCCATTTTTTCGGATTTCTTAGCTTCCTAGCAGAGTTGGATGGAACGTCGATCGTAGACAGAAGTTTCATTTTGGGCCCCCAAACTACCAAGGGCCTCGGTGCGCCGCACCGGCTTAGTTATAGCACTGCCCACATAACAATTTTTTTAGTTTCGTAAGTGTATGCTGTCATGTTACAGCGCGGACAACTAGAACTGTATTTTAAAACCACTTTTTTGGGTTCCAGAGACCTCAGAACCACTAAAATCTCCACTAAAATCGGAAAATTGATTTACTGCAATATAAACAAAATAAAATACAAAAGGAGCTGCCATGGCAATTCCTGACCGGAGTCGGGCCCATTATATTATTATAATACTTCTGTGGAGTGAGCGATGGACTCCAGACTGACTACCGTCTGTGGTAGGTTTAGGACAGCTGTCTTACCACAGGTGAGCAAGACACCTTGTAATGAATTAAATTCATTACATTCAAACCTATCAAGTTTGAAAATCGCGATACGGCGATAACATAGTCACGAATATTTAATTTTAAAACAATACCAGTAGCGACATGTATAAAAAAGTGGAACGATTAGGTATAAGAAATATCCATAAAATATCAGATTAAAATCAAGAAGTTATATTAGGAAATGACAGATGGCACCGATTCATTTATAAAGTTAAAAAAAAATCTCAATTTAATTTCAGAGAGATAATTAAAATCGAAAGGATTTTTGAAAAGAAGTTCGGGTTTGAAATGTCATATTTGAATAGAGGAATATAAAAGAATGGATATTACGATAAAAAGTATAAAAGCAGCAGTATACACGCGTAGAAAGCATGTCCATATATGGTCATAAATTTGCACCAGACATTTGACGCCAAAAGCTCAGACGACAATGCGTAGGGAAGTTCAATAAGACAGAAGAATGAGAGAAAGCGCGGGAAAGGAGAACATAGTCGGCGTCACTAGGTGTTGTACGAAAAAGATTTTTTTAAAGTATGACATTAAAATAATTAAAAAATATAGAAAATGTTTTAAAAATAGCACGGTAATAGAAATGAAGTCCGTTTTGAAAAAAACCAAGAATTGAAGAAAAACATAAAAAACTACCACAATAAACAGTAATATAAAAAAAATTATATCAACTTTGAAAAGCCAGGAGAGAAAAACATATAATAGAAAATAATAAAGTTAAAAATAACGAGTAGAACATAGTTTTTCAAAATAAAATTTTTAAACATGAAAAACTCATATAATTAAAGCTTAAAAAAATAGTCATTAAGAAGATTCGGAACGAAAATATCAAAATACATATAATTACACTAAAATATAATAGGATTTATGAAACATAAGAAAAATCAAAGGAAAACTCACACCAAAATATTTAAAAAATAATAAAAAACGAATAATATCACATTATTGAACATCCTCGAGAATCGGAGGATGGCGCCAAGTAATAGAGAAGTGAAATTATGAGAAAAAAATAATGATCGTGGAAGGGAAGTAAACACGATGTTATAAAAGGAACCGGCCCTGAAAAGGGGGCATCATTAATCATTCAACATTCAATCATTGATCATTGATCATTTAATCATTCATCAGTCAATAATTCGAGCATTAATAGCAGACGCATAGGTGTGTTTAAATTCGCCTGGAGGGCATGCGTCTCGCATGTCCTCCAAGGCTCACAAAGTAATAGTATAATCTAACAATATGCAGTATAAAAGGTTCGAATAGTTTTGCGAAAGTACGAATACCGCGTTTTTAAAGTACGAATACCGCGAAGCGTAGTGGCATTATTGAAAAATTTGGAAGCAAAAGCCTAATACTACGAATTGAATTGAACGACGATATACTATAAAATACCGAGAAGGAAGACCAATCCATAATATACCATGAAAGACGACATATCATAATATAACAAGAAGGAAGACATATTACATAAAACACCAGAAGGATGAAATAGTATTACAAAGAAGAGGACGCCAAATAAAATACTGGACAGGAAAAGAAGATCACCAACAGCATATCGTCGCGTTTAATATCAATTCTGATATACTTTATATGTAAGTAGTTTTAAAAAATTATGTAAAACGTTTTTTTCTGATTGAGCTGAGTAATCGATGAGATTACTGGCCAGAAAAACATATTAGATTTAGTTTGTATTATCTATATAACAAAAGATTTATTTTAAAAAGTTGAAACTGACTTTGGAATAAGATGCTGTAAATATTTGCGTGCTAATCTTTTCCACGCTATAGAAATTTGAAAACCAGCAGAAAATATCGCTTTGTAATATCTAAATAGAATTCGAACTTTTAGTCGATTTAAGATATATGATTTTGCATAAGAAAACATAGTTTTTACCGTGGATAAATATACTACAAAGAACGAGTAACTTTTAGGACTGAGGACGAAATGAGTTCGTCAGTGTTCATTTGTAACTATTTAAATTTAATTTAATTGCGATATAAAAACGTGTTTAAAAATAAAATAATAAGATAATTAGTTTTATAATAATTTAAAATATTCACATAAGTATGTTACGAGTATAAAAAGATACAATTTGGTCATGTTTCAATCATATTGTTTCACTAAATAACTAGTTTTTTTGCTCATAGTAAAATACCAATACGAAATTCACCCTCTGAGAATGATATAATAGGGGCAAATTTTTAATAAAAGAGTCTGTAATTTTCAGTTAGCCAATTTTTTATTATAATTTTTATATTAGAAGAAATTAGTAAATTTTGAGAAACGCCATAGAATCAGCGTGAAATTTCAGTCTAAAGACACGAGAAAGCGATGTTGTTTTCAGTCCGAGAAATAATAAAATGAGATAGTTTTAAACGCCAAGATTCGATCGGCGCATATTATATAAAAAATAGATCGACTCCAAAAGCGTAAAACAATCAAAAATATTTTCTGAAGGGACCACTATTCGAAACTTGTAAGCTCGAATAGTTTAGTTAATTTGCGCGAAAAACCTGAAATTCAATAAAAAAAATACTGAAAGACGCATAAAACATCTACAGGTAGAAGAATATTGATTTTGAAAAGCAGTTTCGCCATCAGGAGTGAGCAACGAAGGAGATTTCGGCATGCACATGTAAGATTTTCGTAAGTTGAAAATAAGTGGTTGGCTGTAAGATATTTACCTTACAAAGAGCATTTAGGATATGCACTGATTTAAGGTTGCGACACGTCATTTAAACCAGAAAAAGCACGGGAATCTGAAAAATCTAATAGTTTTTGAGAATATTCAAAACTATAGAATACTTAGAAATATTTTGAAACCATAGAAAAATAAAATAATTTGAAAATCATTTTAAAATCAAATAGACTTTGAAAATATTCAAAACTATAGAATACTTAGTAATATTTTGAAACCATAGAAAAAATAATAATTTGAAAATCGCTTTAAAATCGAAGTCTTTGAAAATATTCAAATCTATAGAATACTTAGAAATATTTTGAAACCATAGAAATTATGAAACATTTGAAAATCATTTTAAAATCAAGGAGTCTTTGAAAATATTCAAATCTATAGAATACTTAGAAATATTATGAAACCATAGAAAAATTAAAACATTTGAAAATCATTTTAAAATCAAATCGTCTTTGAAAATATTCAATATTATAGATATTCAATAGTATAGGAGTTTAAAAAATATTTGAAACGAGATTTTTTATTTTTCTTTTATTTTAATTTCATCTCATACCTTAATCACCTGGAGCATCACAATAATAACATCAATCAGTAGAAAATTTGCGTCACGTAACAAAGCAGGTTAGCTAATATAAAATTATTAAAAAATAAAATTAAATCATCTCATATAAAAATAAATTTACTTATAGGAAAATTTTAAAAAATAACCTATATTTTTTTTTTCCTTACAACCTTTACACCCATTTACTTCCCCCCATTCGAAGCCATAGAATTTGAGATGTGGAAATTGATGTTTTAGATATTTTTTCTAAGAAGGAGTTGATTATTTTCCTGGATACTTGAAATTTTCAACTTCCACCGCTTGAAGGTAAACAGTGAAGCCGTTCTCCATGTGCCATCATTTGTGAGATCATGGTATTTATTTAATTTGTAATCGTGGTATTTTGGGACATTTGATTCCCATGGAACAGGTAATTCTACAATAAGGGCCATCTTCCGAGCTAGGGAGCAATGACTTATATCTGACAAATTACTCTAAATTACTCGGTGCATAGGTAGTATCTGTAGGTATAAGCGCGTGCGTCAGTCAAATATTTCTCCTTCAACATGTTGGGGACATTGTCCTCTGATGAATACCTTGTAAGGCTTTACAGTTTGGGGGATTTATCGCTATAATCTGACTTTTTATTTGAAAAATTCTTGTCCCACTGGTACGATTCCCTGGTCAGACTTTAGCAATTAAAGAAAATTAAATGCAACAAAAGTACAATACAATACAAAAAGTCTTAATTGATATAAAAAATTGTCCAAAACATCGGGACTTAATGCATAGCAATTTCTTACAGCCAACCGACAATTTTGTGGGATACACTTGTGTTAGGGGCAGCAAAGAGAATAACAATAAATAGGTAGAAATTACATAAAATAACAATAAATAGGTATGGGGAGGGGGGGTTAGATTAACTTTGTTTGGATAGATAGTGATTTGTCAACGACTTTTGAAAAGTGGAAAGTGTGTAGCATTTCTAATAGTAGAGAGCTGGTTCTCTAGACGGCTGGACGAACGGCAAAAGATTGAGTCAAGAATGTAGAATTGTGCCTAGAATGTTAATTGTATTATCCTGACTTGACCGGGGTGGGAAACCACGACTACTTAAAGGAATGAACATTTAGTTTAAGGTAAGGAGGTGTTGGGTTGTTGAGGATATTTAAAAAAACTGAGAGGATGTGCACTTTTCTGTGTTCATGAATCCTCAGAAAAGAGGATGCGATAAAACGTCCCTACCGACCAATAATGACTGCACATATCTCTTTGAAAAGCTATTTTCATGGCCATCATTTGTTATTATGACGGTCAGTCTTAAATCATTGTGGGAAAAAAGTTACAGCTAAACCAAAAATCTATGGCATTGTATCTAAAAGATTGTTCATTACAGTAAAACATCGTTATTAGGCTTAGAACCAGAATAACAAACTAATCTTTGTAAATTTTAACGGATAATGCAAATGTATCACAATTGTTACTTTGGTGGTTCCTCTCAAAAAAAAGTTATGGCAACTCGAAACGTGGCGGCTTGGCTTGGCTCCGCATACCCAGCCGGTGATAAGGATAGGTTTTAGACACAGGTTTTCTTTTAGCTATAACTTTTTGCCGACATTAATTTAAGACTGACCGCCATAATAAGAAATGACAGTCATAATAAGAGCTTTCCAACGATATAAGTCTGGTTGTTATTGGTCGGTGGGGACGCAACTAATACATTTTTGCCCATCCTCCTTTAACCCTTTTGCAAAACTCCGATACACGCTTAAACTTGCTCAATGCTCGGATCAAATGTACCTACCTAATGCAGGAATTTTGTAACCAGTCTAATTTAACTACGATGCTCTTTACATCCAAGCAAGCTACATCTGCATAGTCCAGTATTGGTAACAACATGTTAGCTTGAACATGAGCTTTCTAATGGCAGGAACCAGGGTTGTTGCGAATATCAGCATCAGCATCAGCATCAGCGGATTATTCGCATTATTTTCAATATCAGCATCCGCATCAGCATCCGCAATAATCGATGCTGATTTTTATTGCTGATATTCAAGGTCGTATCATCTCGTGTCACTCGTACGACTTGTAAATCCCGGGGGATTCTTGATTCGGGGGATCCCGGGGGACTCTAGCCGCGCAGGTGTTACATGCACCTGCGCCTAGCCGCGACAATAAACGAATGCAAGATTGACTGACTCATTACCGCAGCAGACATTGTCGGTGTAAGTAAACCACAAGTTTTATAATGCCTCCGCCATTGAAAAGTGAAGTATGGAAGTATTTTACATTAGTAAATAAAGATACCGCAAAGTGTAATATCTGTAAAATGGATTATTCTCGCAAAGGACGTACTAATACCTCGTTAAAAAATCACTTGAAGTTTAAACATCCAGAAGAGCATACCCGTTTTTTAAGCTGTGAGATCGAAAACCTGGAAGCCGCCGGAACTGCTGAAGAAGGTAGGGTAATTTTCTTATTTAGTTAAACATACGGGTGAGTTTTTAGTTAGTGATATCATTGAAGTGGGTGATTCAGTACATCGTCGAACTAACCAGGAAAATCGTTATTTTATTATTTTTGACTTTTTTCTAAAAAAAAACATGTATACGCTGTATTCTTTGCGGGGTTGTGACTACTTGTGACTTGTGTGACCTTGTGGGGGAGGCAAAGAAGCGCGTTGCGATTTTGTACACCTCTTTATTTAGTAGGTAATATAACTGTCTAATAAATGTTATGTATCTTACTTCCTTCCTACTATTATTATAAATGCGATAATTTAATACCTAACATACAACCTAACCTAGAACCCAACCTCCATGTCTAAATTTTAGAGAGTAAAATTAGTTTATTTGTTTTAGGTAAAATACTAACACCAATTCAGCGAGCAAAAAAGCAACAATCACTAGAGGAAGCATTTCGAAAGGATAAACAGTATGACAAAGATAACCCAAAGAGTTTAATTATTGACAAATTAATCGGCGAGATGATTGCTGTTCAGGACTTGCCATTTCATTTTGTGGAAGGTATTGGTTTCCGAAGACTCATGCTAGCGGTTATGCCAAAATATAATTTAAAAGGCCGCAATTTTTTCACTAACTATGTCTGTAAAGATTTATACGAAAAAGTTGCTGCAGAGGTGAAAAAAGTTATAAAGGAATTTAAATACATGACATTTACATCAGACATTTGGACGGATCCAAGTGCCAATGTTTCTTTGTTAAGTTTAACTTGTCATGGAACTACCGAAAATTTTGATCGCAAATCGGTAATACTAAAATGCGAAACTTTCGATAATCGCCATACAGGAGATATTATTGCCGAAAAATATGAATCTATGTTAACTGAATGGGGTATATCCAAAAATCAAGTACACTGCATTATTAGAGACGAAGGGTCAAATATGAAAAGGGCCATGGCAATATCAGAGTTCAGCGATATAGATTGCACAGCGCATAAACTTCAATTATGTGTGAAAAATGGGTTAAAGTCCCATCAAAGCATAATAGACATCTTACAAAAAATTAAAAAAATTGCGAACCATTTCAATCACTCGACAATAGCACAGAAAGAATTGAATGCTATTCAAGAACGCCTCAATCAACCAAAATTAACAGTTTTTCAAGACTGCGTCACGAGATGGAACAGTTCCTTTTATATGATGGAAAGATACTTGAAAATCAAAGATTCATTGAGCATTTACCGTAATAATAACCACAACATACAAGCTATTTTACCCGAAGAGTGGAAACTTATGGAAGACTGTGTGGAGTTGTTGCGACCTTTTGAAGAAAGTACACGGGAACTAAGCAATTCAAATGCTTTGATTTCATCCGTTATTCCGCTTATTCATGTACTTACGAAGAAACTTGACGACCAATTAGCTAAAACAGATAACTCAGACGCGATAAAACATCTTATTACTACCTTAAAAACAAATATTTCCGATAAATTTGATGATATAAAAAATAATTTCTTATTCGCAATATCCACCCTTTTGGATCCGCGATATAAAACCAAATTCTTCAGTGAAATTTCAATGGAAAGAGTTGAGACTGAAATTCTAAAACTAGCCAATATAAATAGAGACGAAATTGGTCCATCATCACCTAAGAGGTCAAGAAGAACTGCTCCTTTGATGAAAGCAGGAGACATAGAACAGCCCTCAACTAGCAGAGCTAGTAGACTAACCCTGCAAAGTGAACTTGCAGTTTTGCTAGATTCAAGTGACGAAGAAAGTAGTGAGAGTGACATCAATAACTCAATTGCGGATGCGAATTTGAAACTTAAAAATCTGCTAAGACAATATTACAAAGAAAAAAAGATTATTGTGTCACAAAACCCACTTGACTGGTGGAGAACGCATGGAACAAATACATATAAAGAATTTTCTGCACTGGCTCGGAGATTTCTGTCATCTCCGCCGGCAAGTGTTCCTAGCGAACAATTGTTCAGCAGTGCCGGAGTTATTTATAAACCTTCCCGTAATCGACTGCAAGCTGAAAAGGCAGCTCAGCTATTGTTTTTGAAATATAATTTACCGTTAATACAATTTCAGTATTAATTAATTAAAAACAGATGTAAGTTGAGTGGTGTACAGGCAATTATATTTTATTTATATAGGTATGTCAGGTAATATCACTTTACGTATTCAAGATGTTTTCGATAATTAAAAGTCACATAATTATTATAATTTGCCTTTTATTTCAAATATCTAATAAAATGATCACTTTTACTTACAATTTGATATTTGGATATATTTTATTTACCTAATTAATTAAAATCAGCATCAGCATCAGCATCAGCTGATATTGATCTCAAATAATCAGCATCAGCATCAGCATCCGCTGATATTTAAAAAACCTGCATCAGCAACAACACTGGCAGGAACTACTGCAGTCGTCGGAGAATAAACAATCCGGGTTTTACTGCATTATAGGAACCTGTTCTACATTGTTGATTTTTTAATGTCATCTGACTACATTTACCACGCTAATTCCGAATCTGCAATAATCTTTATTTGGTCTCAATAAATAAGCGAGATATAGGCATTCAAAGAAGCGTCAAACCCATACATTTCGGTAGGTTTAGTTAGTTTTTTTTTTAATAATACATAAACACCTATAAGTATGGCGGTCAGTTGGGTAAGTTTATTTTTAACAAACTTAAAAACTGGTGTTTAAAAAAAAAATTGTCTTAAATTTTACACATCCGAAGCTTTTTTCTTTCACATTTAGCATTACAATGATCAAATATAGTACTATTTCTTTTTTTAATTTTTGAGAAAGGTTCCTATACTGCATAATTCCAAAAGCCGAAGTGGAATCATCTATATTCAGGATCGTCTATATCCAAAGAAGGATACCCCGATTTCATTAGTTTGTGAAAGTAAAAGAAGGAAGAATACAAGAAGAATAGAATAGAATAGAATACTAGAAGCCCCGCTAGGTAGCGCTAGCCCCGCTAGTTGATTGTGAGTACTCTTGCACCAGTAGTACCCTTTTTATCATCAACGGGTACCTAAATATTAGGCTATAATACAATAAACAAGTATATTTGTCTAAGACATTAAGTATAACATTTTTTTTCAATATTATCATACCTAGCAAAACAGGTAAAACCCGATGTCTTTTATTTACTTTCAGCAAAACTACTTAAAAGCCCAAAAACTGATTAATATAAAGAAAAAACAATTATAATAAAATAACAAATCATTTATTACGCCATGCGATAAAATAATTTAATTCACTCACCGTAATTCCTTTTATTCACCACTAGCGAATGCTAGAAAACTGCCCCGACCATCGCAGGGAATTTACCAAAAAACTTTACGGAATAAATAAAGAAAATTCGTTCGAGTTTGGGGGGGTTTAACGCACGTGTACTAAAGCCGCCTCACTGGCAGGCACTTGGCGATTTCGGCGGGCGTTCAGATTCGAATCGCGGTAGAAATTCGCTGAAATAAACTGGTTTTTATATTGACTTTTTTCAACAAAGCGCAACGAAGCGAGAGCGAAGGAACTACACGGCGAGCGCGCGTACAGACGAACGTCGGTCGGACAGATGATAAAATGACAGCAGTGGTAGGATCGGGCGTGGAGCTGAAGTCGTGACTAAATTTAGTCACGATTTTAATTTTTTTTTTATTGTTCGTACATCGTCGATCTATATGCGAGACCTCTTACGAACCAAAAATCGAAGGTCTAGTATTGGTACCTTTTCTACATTGTAGATATTTTAACGTAAGCCCGACTATATATATACTACGCTGATTCTGAAACTGCAATAATATTATTTTCGGCGTCAATAAATAAGCGAGATATAGGCATAAGAAGCGTCAAACACCTAAATTTCAGCAGGTTGTTAGTTTTTGTTAAACAATTTATAAACACCTACATGGCGGTGGTTGTTATCTTTTTAAACTATCTTAAAATGATTTTTGTGGTTGTAAATTTGAAAACTGTTTTTGAAATACTGCGAGTCCGGTCCAATTTCTATCAGATTTAGCATTAACATGGTCGAATCTAGTAGTTTTTTTTAAAGATAAATGAAATAAGTGCTAATACCATATAAATTCCAGTTTCCTTGTAATTCTAATTGCAGTGGCATCTCGTAGACATGAGTTGATGACTTTATCCTGTGATACCCTTGCATGCTTAGTAGTGATTCCTCGGAAACAACTTAACTCTTAGTCATATTTAATCGTTATACAGTAAACTTTTTTCATTTTTTTTTCAATTTTTATTTACATAACTTAAAATAACATCTAGTGAACGAAGTCATTCAGTTTTACTTTTCGACCAACCAACGATGTCGGAATAATCCATCCACCCCCCCCCCCCCCCCGAAAAGATAAATAACATTTCCAGATTGAAGTCTTTGTGTGTATTCCTCCACGATAGCGCCCAAACGCTTCATCCGATTGAGCTGAAATTCGGCATGAAGGCATGGCAAGAGTTTAATAGATTGTGGTTGAAATCAGTTTCGACTTGGACTTAGAGACTTAAAATTCGGTACGTAGATGCGTTGTTAGGCCGGAACCACATTGGGAAATTTTGGTTGGAATATCTCTTATACGAGTGGCACAGATCATTTTTAATTTCCGCTTGATTTAAGAAAATGATTTTAATACCAAGGACATACTACAAAAATACTACATTTCCGATCATAATCACGACACAATCACTATCGGCACGCGCGGGGCAGGGGGGGGGTGTCTGCTTGCCGGGAAAGCTTGATGTGACACAACCGATTTTTTTCCATGCCCTGAAAAGTTTGCTTGTTGGCATGTACAAGGTCTTACATATAGAGCGAAGGCTGAGATCTTGTTGGTAATTTCTGTAATAAATTGTGGTAATAATTTCTGTAGTAATTAAGTGGGCTAAGTAATAAGTACGTTTATTATCATAAAAGTACGTATATTATCACAACAGTGAGCCATATTCATTGGCGGTGGAAGAAGGGAGCTAATTGAACTTATAAACCACCTTACAATAAAGCCACTACGAACTGCGAAGTAGCCTATTAAAAGGTAATAATATGTATATTCGACGACTATAAATATCTACAAAATATTACCGGCGGCAGATTTACCTCCTACAGCATCGCAATCACTGATCATGATCGCAACGATGAGTGGCTCTAAAAAGATTCGAATTTCTGATCGATATTAAATACGACACTGCCCAACGCTTTATCGCTGCATAACCCAGGGTTGTCATTCTAGAAACTTCTATATGAACAGTGGAAACTTCGAAATCTTCGAAAGATTGATGCGTTGGCGGCTAAAATCGAAGATTAATCGAATTTTAAGACCGTTACGAAAAAATATAATATAATCAGTGAAAAAAAACAACTCGTTTCTGAACCGTGCTTTAATGGAATTCATTTATTGAACATGCCGCTTCAAATCGAATGCATTATTTTTGTAAAAAACCGAACGCAGAGAAACTTTAAATTATATACATACTTCTATTTATATGATCATTGCATACTTCTAGATACGATAAAATAAGTATCTCTTGTATTTTGTTTATTTAATGGTAGTACTGAATAGTTCCTCAAAATTTGAAAATGACAGTTCGGTCCGTTTGCCGTTTGTTTCTGTTTCTTGCGATCGGCGTTCGCTTGGGTTTTTCAAAATACTATTTATTTATCGTGAAATATGAAGAACGAATTGCCTAATTTATATTGGGAGGAAGTACGATTGGCGACTTTCGCCAATTGGCCGTTTTCCGATAGTTGCGAGTGCAACGCACAAAAAATGGCTGAGGCGGGCTTCTACGCCTGCGGTGGCCCCGACGAGAGGGATTTGGCTGCATGTTTCATGTGCAATAAGAATTTGGATGGATGGGAAGAGACGGACGATCCGTGGGACGAGCATCGAAAGCACCAGGCGTCTTGTCCATTCGTGAAACTAGGAAAGAAACAGAGTGAAATGACGGTGAGTAGCTATAATGTGTTTGTGAAAGTATTCATAAAAATTAACTCGAATTAATCGGGGTTGCCCGGGTGGGGTTTCTCCTTTGGTCGCAGTGTGGGCTGGTGATTAGTAGGTTGGGTTAGAGTGAAGCAAAAGTTATTCTAATATTGCTACCTTTTTTATATTGTTGATGTTTTAACGCCACCTATATTCATCACGCTGATTCCGAAACTGCAATAATCTTTTTTTGGCCTCAGTAAATAAGTGAGATATAGGCATTTAAAGATATGTCATACACCAACATTTCGGTAGGCTATGCTAGTTTTTCTTTCAAAACAAGTCACGAACACCTCTATGGCGGTAGGTTAAGTGGTCGGAAGCCAGCCTTTGCGCACAAAAGACTGAGCCGCAACTTTTTGGTCAATTTTGTAAATAAATACTAACAATATCATGAATGAATGTTTTTTCATGAATTCCCACTTGTTACCTAATAATTAATATTGTTATAATCAAGGGCGGTCCTAGCCTTACATTTTGGGGGGGTCACAGTTATGGGCTTAAGGTTTGGGGGGGGGGTCGCCGTTATGGGCGATGAGATTGGTTTAACGGTTTGTAAATAAAACAAAGTTCCCCTTTATTATACAATAATTTATTTATGGAAACAAGTGTATTTACATAAGGAGCTTATTATAAGCCATATATTTAAGATTTGGGGGGGGTCATGACCCCCTTGACCCCCCCCCTGGGACCGCCCTTGGTTATAATATAATAGTCATGTGTATTATATATTCATACTAGCTGCGCCCAGCGGTTTCACCCGCGTGGTGATGGAAAATTGTGATAATGATGATAGAAAACCATATATCTTTATAAATTATAGCCTATGTGTTATTCTGATGTGTAAGCTATATTATTGTAAAGTTTCATCAAAATCCATTCATTAGTTTTTGCGTGAAAGTGTAACAAACATCCATACATACATACAAACTTTCGCGTTTATAATATTATTATTATAGTAGGATAGTAGGATAGAATTTAAATTTCGAATGTCAATTTCTTAGATTTTTTTCCTACTTACTTGACAGTTATCGTTATATTTTAGATAATTCACGCTATATCTTTATAAATTATAGCCTATGTGTTATTCTGATGTGTAATCTATATTATTGTAAGTTTCATCCAAATCCATTTAGTAGTTTTTGCGTGAAAGAGTAACAAACATCCATACATACATACAAACTTTCGCGTTTATAATATTAGTAGGATATAATATTAGTAGGATAATATATGTGGGGGCTGGCCAAAAGGGCTACGCGCGGATCTGTCAAACAATGCAAAATACCCGGTTGTTTTTTTTCAAAATATGTTTAAAAAATGTGTTGGTTGCTATTTTCTATAAGATTTAGCATTAAAATGATTGCATTTAGTAAGGTTTTTTTTTAAAATAGGACAAGGTACCAATATCATAATATTCCAAGGAGATACCTATCAGGAGTACATGTTTTAAGTGGAGGCTCTTCCATACTCGCTATTAACCGCTGGAAAGCCAGCCTTTGCGTGCAAAAAACAACTTGGTCGATGTTGTGAATAAATACTAACAATATGGTTTTTTTTATGAATTCCCTCTTGTTACCTAGTAATTAATCTTTTTAGTCACGTATATTATATATTTATATAGTATATTTGGGGGCCAGCCGAAACGGTTAGGGGCTCTCTAGACGATCAAGCATGCTTGTCAAGCATGGCGTCGCGGGCTGGGATGGGATCGAAAACCGCAGGAAATATGCAAATATTTTTTTAAATATTTCCCAAAAATGCCTAATTTTGTAGTTTTATACCAGGGAGTCACATCAGTCATCAATCAACTTCTTCTAATTAACGTGACTCCTTGGTTTAAACTACAAAATAAGGCATTTTTGGTAAATATAAAAAAAATATATATTTGCATATTTCCTGCGGTTTACGATCCCTTCTCAGCCCGCGACGCGATGCTTGACAAATATGCTTGATCGTCTAGAGAGCCCATTAGGCACGGATCTGTCAAACGACGCAAAACTCTTATGCACTTTGCGTCGTTTGACAGGTACTGTCGGTGTCCGACAGGTTAAATAGGTAATTAACAATGTACACACACAGTTACTAGTTGAATCACAATAATTACATGCATTACAATGTGTTGTACTCGGTAATCGTAATGAGAAATTAATTAAACAAACTATTTTTGTGATGTCGTGTTAGCATTTCTCAATATCACTATTCTCTCTTTTCAGCTTCGTCAATTTTTACAAGACGTATGTATCCCGTTCTGCAAGAAAACCTGGGAGAGATGTCAAGATAAAAAACTGTCCATCCTGGACGAACATTACAGCGGCAGAGAGGCCCAGATCCAGAAATATTTGGGTGTAAAAAAGTGAATGCCGGGAGGCGAGCGGCCCATCGTGAAGCTACATTTTATTAGACTTGATGATTATATTTAACCACCTATGATTTCTATTTAATTTAATTAATAAAATATTCTTATATATTTTATTTGTTTTTGATCTGATCCTGAATTCCCTACGGGAGAATTGACACATTTCGAATTAGAAAAGGATGAAATGCTGCATCAGTGCCTCTTTGTCGGCACATTCTATTCTTTAAATATATTATAAGCTTGTTGCTTCTTCCATAGATGCGAAATGGTATCAATAGCTACAAAACATATTTCCATAGCAACCGTTAAAGCCATAGCAACATATACGCAAACAAACAAGTCTGGTATAATAATTTCTTTTTTTTAGTTGTCATACATCATTCAATAATGGCAAGTGGAGATGAAGTTAAAATCTTGGAGCCCTATGGGGTCATCGGCTTTGACGGTGAGTAAAACCCTTAGCGAAACCCCAAACGTTTACACCTAAACCATGGGCACATCGGCGCCTGCTCAAGTGAATTAAGTCAACTAAAGGGGCTTGTCAATTTAACAAAATCATTCTGTACCTACATTGTTTTAGAGTTGGATAAAATTGAAGTCTTCGTGACGTGAGTTTGTGCGGCCACATCGTTTTCCGGCATAAACGTTTATATACAGGGTTTTCCAAAAAGGACGGATCCATGTTGACAGTCTGTGCAATAAAACAAGATGTGTGTATGGTATAAATGAAATTGTTTTTTATTTGAAAGCCCCATGCCACTTTATATGGAATATGACACGGTGGCACGGATCCGAGAGATTCAATTTTCAATGACTGCCGCATAGATCCGGCTGAATTTGAGCGATGGCTTGGGTTAGCTCGACTTTGAGGGCATCGGTCGATTGCGGCTTATTGGCATAGATCTGCAACTTCAGAAAACCCCACAAGAAAAATTCTAGCGTGATCGAATCGCACAATCTTGGTGGCCAATTTACATCACCTCCGCAAGAGATAATCATGCACTGACGAACACTCATTTCGATAATATAGTTCTAAAGCTTGCCATGCTGATTTAGCATCAGTGAACTGAATAATAAACGACAGATTTAACAGACGCCGCCCAAACAAAATGGCTGCCACAGACTGTCAACATCGACCCGCTCTTAAAAACCCTATAAATAATTCGATTCATCGAAGCAGCTTAACGTACTTATGTTTCATAAGAATTAGCTACAAACATCGAGTCTGGAATCGTGACAACATAACTTGAAAACCTGAGCGGGTTTAAAAAATCGCTAAAGAGACATTTACTCAACTCATGAATATCCCCCTCCCTTCCCGTCTCCTTTGCTTGTCCTTATATTCCATTCCTCCCTTCGATATTGAGTTGGCATTCATTACTAATCACTGTTTTATATTCTATACTATGATGAATATTATATAAGTGTATTCATTTATGACTTGTAAATCAATTTGCCCACATAAACCTTTAGTCACAATAACCCTGGCTGTATGACCGGAAGATATTGCCACTTGGCAATAGGCCCACCTCATTGTACTCTGTTATGTGTGTAATAAAGCTTTTCAAACAAACAATGTACTCTTGCTACATCCACCAAAATATACACCTGACGTCCCGGCGAATAGTGATTTCTATCAACACAATACTAGAAGTGATATACATTAATCGGCACCGGCTTAGCAAGTTACGAAACAGTTTCCATCATAAAAGAGTCTGTTTTTACACAACTGCCCAACAAAAAATGAGTGTAATGTGTTCAGGGTTCATCTATGTATGTTTTCCGTTTATTTATTTCACTATAACTTCTAAACGCTCGAATTCATTTTGGAAGTATGTGGTATTGTTACAACCGTTGTCATCCCGAGTGTCATAATAGGGTACATTAACTGTCGATATATCAAGTAAGTAGTTGTTTAAATGTCCAAATGTCAATAAAATAATGTAAATATATCGTGTTTAGTGTCAAATGAAACGTCTGATTGAGTATTTTCCGAAAATATATACATATGGATAAATACATAAGCCACAAATATTCCCTAAAAAAAAATACACTAGTTCATGTTTTGTAATGGCAGTCGTGTTTTTTATTCCTTTTAATATATTTACTTGTTACAATAAGGTCTCTGCGCATAACAGAAGTCTTGTAGATAACCAATTAAAAAAAAATTTACTAAAAACAGCTTAGTCAAAAATCTTACATATGACATTCTTACGTAAGAGATTAGGATAATGCTGAATCCATATTCCAAGAGTATCATGCCGTAAAATAAAGAAAAATATCCTTATAATTGACATTTGTCAAAGACCGTAATATTTATTTTTATCGACGAAGGCTTTATTGCTGGACTTGACCATTAATTAAAATTTTGACATTTTAGTATTCAATTATTTATTTTCCCGTCTATCACATTATTGCTATGATAATTATGGTTATCTTTATTTAATCAGAAATGTTTACTATTACATTATTTTCTAGTAATTGATGATTATCATACCGATTATAAATTACTTAAATTAATTTATATAGTCACAACTATCATGATAGTTCATTTTCCATAGTTCATTACATTACTGAGAATATTAGACGGATTAGAATGAAATTGTATTATATTGTATTGGATCAGTGTATTGGATATTGTTGATAATAGTTGGTTTGTAAGGTATAAAAGCAATGGAAAAAACAACTCATAGTTTAAAGGATGTTTAAAAGATTTGGGTGTTACAACTACCTCTTTGGGTGTTACAATGTATATATACATTTCAATAAATTTATAAATATGTGGATAGCTTAGTAAAATTAATAAAATAAATTAATAGTTTAAAAAAAACACTAAAAACACGCTTTTATAAATGCACGTAAAAACCAAAAAAACCTTGAAACTTAATCGTGGTCAAAGTTCATTACAAGACCTTTCTAATTAGTCCAAACACGGCTATGATACGATATTCCATCATGGAATGCCAGTGCCTATCTTCCGGCTTCATCATCAGACCTTGAAACCTAATCACGGTCAAAGTTCATTCCAAGACTTTTCTAACAAGTCCAAACACAGCTATGATACGATATCCCATCATGAGGTTCCAGTTCATATCTTCTAACTCCATCATCAGATCAGTTCGACAGTACCATATTGTATTGTCATCAGACCTACATACAGCTGCCAATTTTCATGACGCTACGATCCTTGGAAGATGGTTAAATTAGTTACCTTAGATTCCATTACATAGTTACATACAGGTCTACCTAATAAAAGCGTGTTAATTAAGTCTTTCTAAGAAGAATTTGCTTAATTAACATTTTCAATGACGCATGGGTTTCCGACGTACCGCACGGGTTTCATATGGCAGAACCACCAGTGCACTGATAAAAAAACACGATGGGCATCCGGCGGTGCAATACTATTGAAAAACAATTGATGTATTTGACACAATGGCAATTTAATAGTTTAATAGTGTACGCTATCCATACAAATTGTAGGTTATCCGCCCCGCTGGCGGCCAGTCGGCATGGTAAGATTCTGCCCCGGGTGCAAAATTATTTTTTGTTATCCAACCAGGTTCAGCTCCACATGCATTACAGTGTCACCCGGACGGCATCCACATAATCTACCCCATGGGCAACAAAGTCTGCATTCAGAACTGGACAACAAAGAAGATGGCATTCCTCTCCGGTCATACGAATGTAATCGTGACGCTGGCCATATCGAAACAGGGCCGTTACATTGCCTCCGGCCAGGTTAATCTCATCGGATTCAGAGCTATGATAATTTTGTGGAATTTCGAGACAAAGATGATGGTCGCCAAACATGAATTTCATAAGGTTAGTCGATTGTGTTCATAAAGAGTGGAGCTAGTAAAATGAAAGAAGACGGCAATTGAGGATCGTTTTCTCAAAAGAATACATCAGGTTTATTTTCAAAAATGAGTTTCTAATGGTTTCAAGTACTCCTCTCAGAGCCGGAGACATCAGGGAAAAGAAATTTCTTGAATTGTTTTAACAGGTGCAAAATATGAGTTTTTTCAGATGCATCATCCATAGATATATCTGATTGATTGATGATTTGATTCTGTGTTTTGTGAGAAAATTTTATGATATTACCGAAGATGTTACAGAAATATTAGGATATATAGGATAAAGAGACCCTTCCAAGATACTGAAGTCATTTGTCCTGTATAATAATAATAATAATAAACTCTTTATTTACACTTACCTAATTATTATACAAAAAGGCGAGCTTATTGCCACATGGCAATGTCTTACAACTAACCTAAACACAGTGTTACATGCGCGCATTGTGAAAATAAAGATTATTACATAACATACTGACCGTCTGCATAACATACAGACAAGTGGAAGAAGTTAAAACTAATAATGCCCGAGGAGAGGAAATTGAGAGAGGAAGAGGAGAGAAAGGGAAGTACTAGTTACTTCTTAGAAAGGTAGTAATCCTTAACCCCTCAAATGTGAGGCGTCCCTTAAGGGATGCCTTGGCAAAATGTATACAAAATGTATATAAATTTATATAAATATAAATATAAATGTAAATGTGCGCCGCTTTATAGTAATCCGCTCTATAGTAATGCTATAGCTCTATAGTAAACCCCGCTCTATGTAAATGTAAATGTAAATGTAAATATAAATTTATATACATTTTGCCGTAGGCAACCCGAGCTAATCGCCATTCATTTAAGGGGTTAAGGTGAGTCTTAAACGTTGGTAAAGAAGGCGAGTTTCAATTATTATAAAATATTCCATATTACATTTACCATGGAAGGTTTTGTCAAAATGACACATCTACTGCAAAAGTATCATTTTTATAAAAACTCGCACTTTTATAACTAAGATTTTTAAAAACTCGCACTTTTATAAAAAGATTTGTATTTATAATTATCAGGATGCATTTAGATTTAAATGTAATTCTTAGGAAACAATTTATGATTAAAAATGTTCATCCTGTCAAAATAGATTTTGGCCGATGTTTAGAGAAAACGGTCCTCAATTGCCCCCTGGGCATATAAACGCGTGCCTGTCATTTTGGCAGGCACACGTTTAATTTGTGCCTGCCATTTTGGCAGGCACAAATTAAACGTGGAAAATGGCAGCTGGATCGAATAGCCATCAATCCTGCTTCAAATATTGTGTCTTTTTACTTTCTTGGCTCACCAACCAACAAGGAGAGAAAGTATTGTGAATGCACTTTTTTTCGAGATGAAGATGGAAATATCCATTTTGAGCCCCTAGAGACGATTAGGACCATTTCCAGATAAAATTCTGGCAGTGTGTGTCTGTCTGTCTGTCTGTGTGTATTCCTCCACGACATTGCTCATACGCTTAATCCGATAGAGCTGAAATTTGGCATGCAGGCATTATTTGGTCATAGCAAGAGTTGAAAAGATTGTGGTTGAAATTTGGTCCACCAGGGGCGCACTAGTCATGGTCTAATCTTGAAATATTGTATGCCTTTTGTGGTCAAAATGAAATTGTGATTTTTTTGTTGAAATATCTCATTAATACAAGCTACACTAATAATATCTAAACTCCGCCAAACATTTCAATTAAATATTAACATCATCTGTTGACGCTTGGCCCAACCCCATCGTTAGATAAAAAGCACAATGGAACCCAACCGGGCTCGTTCACCGGCCAAGAGATGGCGCTCATCCATTTTATTTATGAATTTAATATCCAGATAAAATCAGTCCTTGTCTAATTGCCGGGAAAGTCTTAGGGGTGACACAATCGTTTTTTGTTTAGGTACGTGTGGAGTCGATTACGTTCTCATGCGACGAAGCGTTCATGATCTCAATCGGAGGCCGTGATTGCGGTCAAGTGGTAATATGGAATGTGGCCGCCGGCAACGCCTGTGTGACCGCTGCTGCGACGAAAGTCACATCAGGGGGCGCTACGATTGTGACAAGTTTAAAAAAAAGGAAGACTGCTTTTCTCACAGCCGGAAACGGTAATATCCTAATAGATAAATTTACTATGTTGCATCAATAATATCAGCAAAGGTATAGTTGATTCGAATAGATGCGATACCTCATAGAATTTCATACCGTTTTTATGCAAACAAAATAGATACTATTATTACAAGCTTTATTGCAATTTTTCTATGTAAGTCGTCCGTTTCAAAATTTGCAAACCATTTTTTCAACCACTTAAGGTCGGTGACAATGCAATATTATGGTACCATCGAGCTGATTTGATGATGGAGCCAGAGTATAGGGACTGAAACTCCCTGATGGCAAATGGTAGGGCAGTCGAATTCAGGCTAGTATGTTTGTCATCATGAGTACTTTCCATTACACATGATGACGAGGGTCTGAAGATGGAGCCGGAAGATTGCAACTGAAACTCCCTAATGGAAAGTGCTAAGATTAACGAGTTTGAGGTTGTTTATTTTGTTGTCTTGAGTACTTTCCATTACATTTGATGACGAGAGTCTGAATATGGATCTGGAAGAATGCCGCTGGAACTCCCTGGTGGAAAGTGCTAAGGTAGTCAAGTTTGGGCTCGTTTGTGTTGTTGTCATGAGTACTTTCCATTACACATGATGACGAGGGTCTGAAGATGAAGCCGGGAGATTGCCACTGGAACTCCCTGGCGGAAAGTAAAGCTCGTTTTTAAAAATCCTTTTTTACTTTTAATTTATTATACTTTAAACAGGCAGGCAGCTTAAGCCGAGGAGCCTGAGTCTGTGCTTGCATTACAATTTTTGTAGAATAGGTCCAGTTTATTTTTAAAGTCATTAAGAGGGCTCCGAGCCTATGCCGCTACACAAATGTAGGTAATTTACGCTTGCCAGCGGTGGCCACGCAGGTGTGACTAAATCGCATACATTGATAACGCTGAACAGACGGTCACCCGCCAAAGCGATGTAACCCGCATTTTATAATTTTATTGCTCATAGCAAATTGCAAATAACAAAAACTGCAAATTGTGATAAAAGCAAATCCTTTTGCACACGTATTTATTAGACCAAAATGGTCGATTTGACCCGCCGTTCCGACATATTTGGCCCAGCGGACTCAAAATAGCGGCCGTTTTTCAAGATGGTCGCTAATAAACCAAAATGATTTTTCTCATGCTGATTTTAATGACCCATGGGCCTTTTCGGCTATTTTGGGGTCGTATATTTCAAATATGGCAATAAAAATAACTTTAGTTAATTTTGAACAGGATTATAAACATTTTTAACGAGTATTTACTTTCACGTTACCGTTATGTTATACGCGTCTTCTTCGAGTATTTGCACACTGTAAAAGACGAATCTAAAGTCAAAACTGTCAAAAAAGTCAAACAAAAGAATAATTTTGTGTATGCTGTAAGTAATTTCTGAAATTTGCTACCCAGAAAACATGGAAAATTTGAACTATATAATATAGAATATGTGAATGGGTCTTTGACTTTGAATTTGTAGTCGCTGGCTCAAATATGACGACTACATGTGTTTTGAACAACCTTTGAACGTATTTTGAACCGATTTCAACATATTTGTACTTTTGGCCAGAAAACTTAAACTTTTGTACTCGGTGTCATCATCAGAACTGGTCAAAATAAATGTACCGTGGCCGTTTTATTCTACACTATACTACACTATATATAAATGATTGTACACATTCTACCTTGTTTGTAAGGAATTATTTATTTATATTTATTTATGTTTATATTTTCAGCATCATATTTGAAATGTACGACGCCAAAATAACCGAAAAAGACCCATGGGTCTTTAAAATCAGCATGAGAGTAATCATTTTGGTTTATTAGCGGCCATCTTGGAAAATTGCCGCCATTTCGAGTCCGCTGGGCCAAATTGTCGGAGCGGCAGGTCAAATCAACTATTTTGGTCTAATGAACACACGTGTGCAAAAGGATTTGCTTTTATCACAATTTACAGTATTCTTTCAAAATATGAGACGAACCGCTTCCACTATCAGGATAGCAGATACTTTATGATTCTGAGTAAAGAAATAAAAATGGATAATGCTTAAAACAATTATAACATTGTTATTCTCATCAGTACGAGGATAAAATGTATGTCGAGAAGGATAAAAAAACAGTAATTATTATAGGTATAAATAGCTACACCAAAACTTTAATTATTTCAAAAAGCAGTTACCTTTATAAATAAACTACTTCCGACGGAAAGAAGGTACAGATAGATTTCGCGGCTTAATGTGATTATATATTTTTGAACAACTTCAAATATTTAATTAAAATTAATAAAGAAATAAATTAATGAATGCCACTTTTAAACAGTCTCGAAGAGGAGTTTTGTGGATTTCACTCTGTGCTCCCCGGGATTCGCCCGTTGGATGAACAATTGGAAAGTTCACGAGCACCTTTCTTCTTCGGACCGCAGACTGGTGACATTTGGCATCGGCCGTCGCGTTCCCCCCACGCCACAATCCGAGTGGCGATACCGAACCGGCGACATTAACTGGGACCGGGTTGGTGAAGTCCTCTGCGAGAATCTTGAGGCCTTTCCATCGCCTTCTAGTAGTACCGCAGAGGACTTGTGTGTCGCACTTAATGCGGCCATCGAGTCTTCCTGTGATGCCGTAGTAGGGCGGAAGAAACCCCGCGGTGGTTTCGCATCCCCGTGGTGGTCTTCCGAACTCTGCGATAATTTTAAATTTAATATTTTAAATAATGTAACATAGCGATTGAAAATTAATGTGATTGAAAATTGTTATTTTTGTGATGTGACGCAATGATGAGATGAAAATTTTCTGCTGATCGATCAAGGTGAACAATGTATGAGATGAAGTTAAAATAAAGAAAAATAAAAAAACTCAAGTTTCATTTTTTTTTAAACTCTCTCTATACTATTGAATATCTATGATATTGAACATTTTCAAAGCCTATTTGATTTTAAAATTTAAAATTTTTAAATGTTTAAAATATTTCTAAGTATTCTGTAGTTTTGAATATTTTCAAAGACTATTTGACTTTAAAATGATTTTCAAATTATTTTATTTTTCTATGGTTTCAAAATATTTCAAAGTATTCTATAGTTTTGAATATTTTCAAAAACTATTAGATTTTAAAATGATTTTCATTTTTTTTAATTTTCTATGGTTTCAAAATATTTCTAAGTATTCTGTAGTTTTGAATATTTTCAAAGACTATTTGATTTTAAAATGATTTTTAAATTATTTTATTTTTCTATAGTTTCAAAATATTTATAAGTATTCTATAGTTTTGAATATTTTCAAAGACTATTTGATTTTAAAATTCCCGTGCTTTTTCTGGTTTAAATGACGTGTCGCAACCTTAAATCAGTGCATATCCTATCAATGCTCTTTGTAAGCTAAATATATTACAGCCAACCACTTATTTTCAACTTACGAAAATGTTACATCTGCATGCCGAAATGTCCTTCGTTGCTCACTCCTGATGGCGAAACTGCTTTTCAAAATCAATATTCAAAATCAATATTCTACCTGTACATGGTTTATGCGTCTTTCAGTATTTTTTTATTGAATTTCAGGTTTTTCACGCAAATTAACTAAACTATTCGAGATTACAAGTTTCGAATAGTGGTCCTTTCAGAAAATATTTTCAATTGTTTTACGCTTATTGGAGTTGATCTATTTTTTATATAATGAGCATCGTATCGATCGAATCTTGGGGTTTAAAACTATCTCATTTTCTTATATCTCGGACTGAAAACAACATCGCTTTCTCATGTCTTCAGACTGAAATTTCACGCTGATTCTATGGCGTTTCTCAAAAAACGAAATATGTTTTCTTACGCTTCCCCATTAACTAAAATACATGTAGAGTATTATAATAAGTTATAACAAAGATGGCATAAACATCCATTAATAAAAAACAAATATAAAAAATAAAATACTTACTGCTGTTTGCTTTCTCGTGACGATGCGTGACGACGCGGCACTGCGGTGTAGAAGAATAAAATATTACGTGAGCGGGAACTGATAAGAGCTAACCGAAAAAGACGTGCTCCCGCTTCCAATAGCAGCAGGGAAGTGAATCTATTTCATAGCGCGCCTGTGTATTTATTAACGCGGCCAGCCCATACAAAAAATGTATGGAGAATCTGATACCTGATTTTCTGGGATTTATTGTATAAAATCCTATTACAATAATTGAAATTTAAATATTTTATAGTGAAGATATGTCATTTAACTTTCTTTTATAATAATTTGTAATTCAAATTAGGTATTATTTTCCCAGTGAGGACTAAAACCCCGCGCCCATTTTTGTATATTTTCTCGGGTGTTTTTATAAAAAACTACGCAAACTATTGCCAAATTTATTAGCTCACCTTATAAATGACTTATTGATAAAAACGAGTGTTTTTTGTCACTGCTTTTATTAGCGTAGTTTTAGCGGAATAACTAAAAGACCCTAATTTGAGAAATTTCGTGCAGCACCCTCTTAACACTTTTGGCACCGACCACTTCACTAGGGAGATCATTCCATTCGATTACCACTCTACTGCTGAGAAAATGTTTCTTGGGATTTGCTGGAGTTTCGAATGATTCCCACGCAGATGTGTGTGTGTTCATGGTCTAGATAGTCCGCAGCCCAGTAACGTCATATGATGCATTCAGGATCTTATATGTCTCGATTAATACACTGCGTTACTCTGGAGCAACAAACCGCCAGTCTTTCGTAGACCTTCTCTAAAAGATCGATATCCTTCCTAAAGTATGTGTCTTATCCTTCCTACCAGATTTGTTGATATCCTTCCTTCCATATTTGATAGGTGAGTTCGAAAATGGGTCATACAAATGAATGGGTCAAATCGCAATTTGGCATCAGTGACTGAAAAATAAACAGACAGACGCTGCCAAAACAACATGGCCGCCACAGACTGTCAACATCGACATGCCTTTATTGGAAAACCCAATATATGCAGTAATCTTACAAAAACAATCAGTATGGAAAAAATAAATGTGTCAGAGTTATCTACTTTTTTACAAAAATTCTACCAAAGGTCGAATTTTGCATTACATACATTCACATGGCAAAACGATACCGAATCTTAACAATGAGTCGTCCTACTCCCACATCTTCTTTAGTTTTGCATCTATTACAGGCCGTTAATATTTTCCAGAGACGCTGCGTCTATGGGACATAGAAAATAAACTAAAATTGATATCAGCTGATATAATTACTCAAAAATTGAAGCGGACAGTACTCTCTATTTGCGTCGATTTTAAGGATGAATATTGCTACTGTGGAACAGTGTAAGTTTGCTACTATTTTCTAAAATGTAGCACAGCTCTATTAATAGTCTAACTCGGAGTTGCCAAACTGCGGCTCTATATCAAGGAGACATGTCGTTCAGCTTTGACTGAGAGTGCGGAATGTGGGCGGCTTGTCGCCACATAAAGGAAGCGCAACTGATGGAGCTATTAATAGTTGATATTGATATAGGATTATAGTTTATGATATTTTCTATATATTTAACCTATATGCCCTCTATATAAATAATATGAACCACTGTAGTGTTTGAATAAAGCGAAGTAAGGAAGGTATTCTACTAAAAAATGTGTGTTATTTTATAACATATTTTGCAATTTCAACACTATAAGTTTTGACAACTGCGTATCTCAGCTCTGCTGCTATAGATTGAAATGTTACACTTGTAATAAGCTTGGTATACAATGCTAATACAATACTTTGTTTGTTTTTTGTTTGTTCTACTCTTTATTGTGCAATTTCACAATGGGCGGGTTCATAACCATATGATAATCTCAAACAACCAACGCTTCTGTGAAGTGTTTATATGTATGTGAGTGTATAACATGTGTGTAAGTGTGTGTCTTGTTATTGCATTTGATCAAAAGAATTAAAATGCAATTCTGTTAATTTTATCCCAACTGACAGTAATAACCCAGCCGTGAATCGAACCTGGAACCTTACAATGTAAGATCAGGCGACCTAGCCACTATGCCACCGTCTCTAAAGCCAAGTTTTAATAAAATGTAAATTATTCAATAAAAATAAAATAACATTGATCATCATATATAACAGTGAAATCAAATTATTGCAGATCTGGCGATATTCTGAAAATCTTTCTCGCTTGGCCGACTGAATCGTGCATCCCCCCGAACAAGAACCCGTCTATGGTTGGCTGTTATGCGAAATGCGGCAAGTGGCGGAAGGGTGCACCCTGGCCGGAAGTCGTCCTCTATTCTCAAGGCGTTTGCTGCATCGAAGTACTGGAGGACAATTGCCTCGTGGTCGGCGGAGGCGACGGAACTCTTGAAATCGTAACGGAGATCATATGGAAGAAGAAGTTGCCCGAGACGAAGCTAGGTCACCCCACTTATCCAATGTATGAAGCTGTAAGTATGTCCAGGATAATTTGGAATGCTGGCAGCTGTTATCAGAATGATTGGAAAACCGTTGCTGACTTTTGTGTTGTCCTGGAAGATAGAGTTGTGGGTCGAATACCATAGATACAGACATTAAAATGCCTTTCAGCATATACTTTCAGACTCCAGTAACCGCTCGCTGGATCTATTCGGAGCATAGTTTGTCTCTCTATGTAGTAATACCCCTTGATTTGTGTAAGGTGTACTGTTCTATAAATATCTGTAATATATGTGTGTGTGTATTTTTATATCAACGCTTTAGAGCTGATGGGTACAAATAATTATTAAAAAAACACGTAATTACTAAAACAATACAGTAGGGCCTCCGCAGTCCAGATGGATATGAAAGGAAGTTACGTCGGACTATAGAAGCATCCAGATTGTAGTATGGAATTTAGTTTACCATACATATGGCCCGCATTCAACGCTACACAAAAACAACCCACGTGAAAGTATGCTCACATGTCTGTCATCTAGCGGGAATAGGAGAGATGATTCAATCCCAATTGATCGAGTCTTTTTGATTTGATTGTTGACACCGAATAACCGGTCAATCGTGACCCGGGTCGCCAACATCGATCGATATTCGATTATTACATCTAGAGTCGTCCAGATTGCAAAGATCACCAAACTTCGGAAGTCCTGATTACAAAGGCGCCTAGTGTAATAAAAAATATGAAGTTTTTGAAAGTTTGAAGTTGTATTTTGAAGAGCGTTCTTAAGACGATTAAAAAAAAATCTTTAGCCCAGTTACATCGCAATTTTGTAACAATTGTATATGTCTCAATCAAGTCCACTCCTCGTGTTCATTGTTTGAGAGTAGTCAGTCCATGTAACTCCAAGCGAACTTTATTATTCCTATTCTTCAGGCCCGCTGGCATTTTAGTTGCCCTTCGCTGCATTTTTTCCAGGATTTCTACATCTTTTCATAATTAGTAGTTCCAGAGCTGATAGCCATACTCAAGAATAGGTCTCACATATGCCTTGTAGATCTTTATAAACACCTCCATTGACGGATGTTAGAAAGCCTGCCTTATCAGATAGAGAGTTGGCTCTTTTAGCGATTGCAACTATTTATTTTTCTCATTTGAGATCATCAGTAATTGTTATTCCAAGATCTTTTTGTCGCTTAATTGCTTCTAATTGGGCGTTTTCCAGAGACTTTAGTGTGTTGGGGTTGTTTTTCGTGACATGAAGCACTACACATTTCTCGAAATTCAAAGTAAGCAACCAATTTCCCATCCATGGTCTTGTCAATACCCTTCTCATGCTGTCTATCGCTTAGAATAGGATTGGCGAAAATTTTTGTGTCGTCAGTAAAGTAGCTGCTCCGTGCTTAACCTTTTGGAGGCCAGCCTTCGCATGCAAAAGGCGCCGCTAATTTTTGGTTGATTTTGTATATAAATAGTAACAATATCATTTCTTTCTGAATTATCTGTTGTTACCTAATGGTAGCTAAGGGCCCCTTGCTGAGTTGGCCACGAAGACCCATTCTGTTCAGGGTTGGTCACACTCACGGGTCAACACCCATCCGACGGCCTCCACGCATGAAGTGCGAGCCTGGGTAGGACTCTGGCCTTACGGTTAGTTTCCCCTAGGCATCAATCTTCTGGCGCTCCTGGACGGTCTGCGCTCCGTGCGGCATTGCCAATCGATTGCGCACTCTGACTAACAGTCGGGGGAGTCTGGAAGCAGTACTGTTTCCTTTAGAGCAGGGGTGGTTGCGGACCTTAGGGCGACTGCTCTTGAAACGACCATCGGCTACCCGATCCTGGGTGAACAGCCGGGCAAAGGATGCCGTGGTCCGCGATAGATTCGGTATACACTGTTTCACCGCTTCGTAAGGGAGAGGACCGCGCAAGCGACCTCGAACTCGTAACCAATCGAGAGACTGGAGTAATCTGGTCGCAATTGGAAGTAAGGGCGCTAGTGTAAGTCCGCTGGGTAGCATTCCTGGCTATCTCGCGGTTAAGGTGTTGGCCTCTTACGGGCTTTTGGCGGAGCTTGATGGTGGACTGTTTTTGTCCAAGTCTTCTGCGCTCACTTCAGGGAGACAGAACGACTAATCGTTAAAACTTCCTGAGGTGACGGGCTCGCCTGCTGTAGTTGGCAACTCTTGTTGTTTTTACCTAATAATTAATCTTGTTAGTCATGTATGTCATATATTTATATAATATATATGGAGGCCGGCCGAAATGGCTCCGCATGAATCTGCTAACCACCGCAACCACCGATTGGCGTTTTTGGCCTCCCAGGGGTTAAAGGTCTGTAAGATGCAAGGTGAGTAAAACTTTACCCAGCACTGACCCTTGGGGTACTCCACTGGATACAGTGAAATAATCATACATTAAATTTTGATATTTTCTTCAGTAATCTACAGTGAAATATTAATATTTTAAATCTTGCAGCTTAAATCCGTAAAATTGCCCGGAGGAATAACGTCCCTTCAAATTATGGAACTTCCGTCGAGGAAAGCAAAGGAGAGGATAATTTTAGTGGGGACTAAAACGTGCGAGATCTACTCGATCAATATGAAGACATTTGAGGCAACGCTGGTCGTCACTTGTCACAAAGGCTCGGTGAACACTATCGCATTTCCCAAGTGAGTATTTTCTGCTTTGTTTGGTTTGTTTTTATTATCAATGTTTCATTAAGCTTTGTTGAATCTAATAGACAGCAATGCGCCAGATATTTCATAAAACCTTTGGTGGTGCGTAATCAGTAATTCTTCTTTACGGGATTCTCCTCTGGTCGCAGTGTAACGCAGTTTTAAGGCAACATATTTTTTCTCTCGAGAAACTAGCCATAAGAATTTTGATCAACCCTAACCAAACCATCATTATATATCTTTGAATGCATAAAGTTAACATTCAAAATATATAGGAAAATTGAAGACCCAAAAGGAAATTTAGAGGTAGGAACAATTTAATACTACCCTGTCCGTCTTTGGAATTATTCAAAAGGGATCCAAATTACGTTGGAATGATACAATAAACTGCCTGTAAAAACGGGAAAATAGCCCAGTTTAAATCGAAATTAAAAGGCTAACTTATTAAGAGAGAGAGAATTGTATAATATCATCGAATTATAATTAGATAACCAACGTAGATTCCATGTCGATTTTATTTATTTAACTTGGCATTTTTAACATTTTTTTGACATTATTATTATTATTTTAAATTGCCTCCGATAATCAATTGTATTTCTTATTTATAGAACCATTATTTTATATTTCATGACAACTCAAACTATTGGTTTAAGTATCTACTACGGCTATTATCAATTATGTGGTGAGTCTCTTAAGTAACATTTAGTATTGATTATAATTAAAGTTATTGGAACATTAAGCGGCTATCCAAAGTATTGTGTCTAAACAACTATGTAAAAGTTTTGAAGACAATAAACGTGATTTGATTTGAGATGGCGTCGGAATAAGATGTACAAAAGATTTCTCTCTTCTGTAGTCACTGATCACTGTAGTTTTATGCAGAGCATCCAATATGCGTAATCTCCAATGATACAATTTTGTGCAATGGGTTTGAGGTTGGTTGTCAGAAAAAAATCAACTAAATCGAAGAGAAAAAAGCGTTTGAAAATTAAGCTTATTATAATCAATACCTGGAATAGTGACGCATTGTATGTCGATTCCTCAAGATGAAATTTGGGAATGTATGTAATACCGTGTTTTTTACCAATTTCGTAATGATTTCAGGGGAATGTCTGGTGTATTCTGCACATCGGGTTCAGGAGACGTCCGCATCTGGTCCTTAGAAACATGTCAAGAGCTATTGCGGATTTTTGTGCCAAATTTCGTGTGCTCATGTGCCATATTTTCTGCTGACGGCAAAGCTATAGTAACAGGTGGATGTTGATTTATTTTTGTTAGTAGTAATTTGTACAAAACCCTCCGTTGCACTCGTCCCAATGGTTCCTGCAAAAAATGTACGGGGTTCGGTTCAGGGCGTTCACAACTTTGCGAGAATGGATGAACTGCCGCTAACGCCCCTACTCTCTCTTGGTCTGGCCATTACACTCTTGTAAAATGCCATCTGAGATATGACATACTGATGTGGGGTATCGCAGATTTTTCATTCTGCAAAAGCTTGCAATAAGAGCCATACTTAACATACTGCCAACAAGACACTGCAGGTCACATTTTGCACAATTAGGAATATTGGTGGTATACGGTGTATTTTTGATAACTTGTGGACTAATGGGGACTTTTGCATTCCTCCTCCAATGCACTGGAAGGACAGTGAGTGAGGAAGGACTATGAGTGGACACCAGAGATGCTTAAATTTTTTTTTTAATGCCTTTCAGCATACACTTCCAGACCCTAGTAACCTCGCTCGTTTCTGAGGACAGTTCATGTCCCTTCTGTAGCAATACCTCTTGCACAGTTAGACATATCTAGCTGGTTGCAAGGTGGCCTGAGATCAAGGACGGTACACTTACCGCCACGACAAGTGCTTGCTGTTAGTCGCGAGGTAATTAGCCTCTTAGTGTCTCGTGCTAACAAGGGTCTGACGGTATCCTCCCAACTCCAATAAAGTTTGTGCGGGACGGCTCTAAAGGCAAAAAACATTTCACTACCAAAACCTTTCTCAACAATCAAGAAAGCTTCAGATTGGATTCTGGAGGTAGATTTGGTCTCTAATCAGTATAAATTCCCTGAAAGTCTCGGATGCACAGCCCTCCATCCAGATATAACTCTTTACTCTCTATCTCGGAAGATGGCCCTTATTGTAGAACTAGCTGTTCCATGGGAATCAAATATCCCAAAAGACCACGAGTACAAACTAAATAAATACCATAATCTCGCAAATGCCGTCACCCAGAACGGCTTCACTGTTTACCTTCACAGGGTGGCAGTTGGCGCTCGTGGCCTGCCAGCCAAATCTCTGTTTCACCAATTTAAAGATCTTGGTCTCTTCAGGAAAATAAAAATTCCTTCCTAGAAAAAAATATCTAAAACTGCGATTTCTGCATCTCAAATTCTTTGGCTTTGAAGGGAGAGTGAATGGGTGGTAAGGTAAACGCTCACATGTGGCAATACAGCTGTCCTAAACCTACCACAGCCGGTCGTTAGTCCAGAGTCCACCGCTCACCCCCAGAAATGTAATAATAGTAGTATAATGGGCCTGACTCCGGTCGGTGAATTCCATGGCAACTCCGTTTGTATTTTATTTTTATTGCCACTTCTTTGATAACAGAAATATCACAATTTACACACAGCCGGATTCACACTTATTTCACTAGGAGCAGAAATAACTATGTACAGGAAATAAATGCAAATTTCCAAAATAGTTGTAATTACCTAGGCCTTAAGACTGCACCGAGCAAAATAAGCGAAAACGTCAGTCACGGTTTTGTCGCTGCAATCCATAATTTTTCGGTAATAAATATTTAAAAAATATATTTAAGATCTCAACGAATGTGTTTACAATAATACATCTTCTATAATCAAAAACCATTTGCTGGTTAATATTTCTTTCAACATAAAGTTGGGGAAAAACTTAAGAAAAGCACTCCGGCGTTTTGTTCACAATGAATAAAGAAATTAGATTTTATTTCAAATTTCAAATCGTAATAAATCACAAACGTTCAAGCTACAAGAAAGCATCACGGATATTTAAAAATGTTCCCTGCTTATTTAAATATGATTTTTTTAGAAGATACCTCGAATCTGCCATACAAATTTACTATGGCCAAATAACGTTCGATATATATACGCGAGCGCAAGGGTGAATTATTCAGTCGTCCACTAGATCTGAGGAGGGGGTGACGTTTCTTTGCGTAGCGATCTGACCTCGAAAACCGGCCGCGATCTATTTCGTGCGCGTATAATATCACTCACGCGGTAAAACGATGTAAGCATTTATTGAAAGTATTTTTTATTTAGATTTTATCTGGTATTAGTGTTCCTTTTTCTATTGTCGAAAGTTGTAATTAGGTCAGCTCGTGTAAGAACCTGACCTAATTATAACTTGTTTTTATCTAAATGAGCATTATATAGCATTATATATATACAAGTTTTTATCTAAATGAGCATATTATTATGTTTTAGTAAAAATGGGAAAGCGTAAGATTAAATATCATAAATTGAAATGTGGCTCAAAGTTTCAAAACAAACGACTTCTCGCTTCTATTGTACGTGCAAGTGCCATCGCTGAGCAAGACTCGCTCGCCCAGGTATAAAAATCTTAGGATCTAAGTGATAATACGTTACAAAGCAATAATTACTTTTATCACTGTACATTTCGTTCCTAGGAATCTTCGAACAATGTGATAATAGGCTCGAGTATAAGAAAACTTGATGAACACTCGACGACAAAATATACGCCGTGCAATGATTTTGCGGTAAGTTAGTTGTATATATTTTTTTTAAGTGTTCTAGTATAAACTTTACCTGTATATTTGCAACAAAGATTTTCGGTACTTAATTCAGTTACTTTTATTAACTATCTAATTTTACCAATACAAATCGTGTTTTCGATTGAGATATATACCTATATATTTTAAAAAAAATACTGTGATATTGGGCTTGATTGCGTTTCTTCGTGAACTAAAATTGGAAATTAGTCCGTGTGAACGAGACAGGGTAATACGCTAGAGCGGAATGTGAAATGAACGGTTTTCACTTTTCACTTTTTCGAATTAAAACTACCCACCAAAGATAAAGCATCTGAATGTAACACAGCACAAAATGTATTCAAATTTATTCGGACGAGTATTAGTCCGACAGGTAGTGTTATCGACGATCGTTCGTTTTATATTCCGTTCTAACTCGTTCGTATTGCTTCGTATCTCGTTCGCTTGAACTAATTCCAGTTTCAGTTCACAAAGAAACGCAATCGGCCCATTGCCTACGTAATTTAAATTTGATAAAGTTTTATTATCAGTGTAAATTTGACTTGCAGTGCAACTTTTCTATACATACCTTCTTCAATATTTCCGGTCACTTCTATTTTCAGAAGCAATTCAGCAATAATTTATTAATTCAATTAATTTTATTTCAGAAATCATTTGAAACGGACTCGGATTCCGATTTCGAATTAATAACAGAAGAGGAAAATAATGATGATGTGGATTTTTTACCTGAAGGGAATAGAATAGTAGATTTTAATTACATATTCAAACAACTCCAAGAAATGGCCCATCACAACTCTGCATTTCAATGTAACTTAAATTTTTTAAAACTTACCAAGGAGATTAAGAAAGGGTTTCTATCAAAATTCTTTTTTACGTGTCGATTATGCAATGCAAAATTAGAACTTTTAAATTGTAAAAAACCAGATAGCCCAGTTGAACTTAACCTCAACCATAACGCTGTTAGTAGTTTCATGTCTATTGGCGCTGGATTTTCAGGATTGGAACAAGTTTCAGCCTCCCTGAACATACCCTGTATGTCTGATAAATTATACTCAAAGTGCCATACCAAGATCTGTGAACTATGGGAACTAGCTAAAGAGAAATGCATGGAGGAAGCAGCCAAAGACGAATATAATTTAGCTGTACTCAACGGCGAAGTGGATGCGAATGGAGTACCAATGATTACTGTGGTGGCTGATGGCTGCTGGTCGAAAAGATCGTATAGAAAGAACTACAACGCATTATCGGGTGCTGCAGTAATAATAGGATACAGGACAAAGAAAGTACTATATATGGCAGTAAAGAATAAATATTGTATGGTTTGTGCTCGAGCTGAAAACAGAAAACACACAGTTCCAGATCACATATGTTTCAAAAACTATACAGGTTCATCTAGCGCAATGGAATCGACAGCTTTGGTTGAAGGTTTCAAAACATCATTGAACACTCACAAACTGATTTACTCTAGATTGATAGCTGACGGTGATTCAAGTACACATAGAAACATAGAAAAATCGAAACCGTATGGAAATTTACTCGTGGAAAAAATAGAATGCACTAATCATTTACTACGAAATTACTGCACAAAGTTAGATGAACTGACCAGAAATACAAACTATCCATTGAAATATAGAAAAGTTGTTAAGAATAACATATTGCGCTTAAGGCGTTCTGCAACTGGTGCTGTAAAACATCTTAATTCTGAAGGTAGCAAAACTTTTCAACAAAAAGTTCTACAGTTGAAGCAAGATTTGTTGAATTCACCACACCACGTATTTGGCAATCACAGCTTATGCAAATCTTACTATTGTGAAAAGCAAACCGAAAACGTAGAATCCGTAGAAGAAAACCTAGTTCCAATAATGAAAAGTCAAGAGGGTGGTTTTATATTTTCAGCCATATTGAAGTTTATTTCCAGACTGGTGAATAACGCGCCAAGCCTGATGCATAATGTTAATAGTAATATAGCTGAAATTTTTAATAGTGTAATTGCAAAGTTCGTCGGTGGAAAACGAATAAATTACTCAGGCAGGCAATCTTATGGAGGTAGATGTGCCGCAGCAGTAGTGTCCTTCAATTCAAGAAAGCCAGAGACTTACCTAAGCAAAAATATTTTTCTGCGAAGTCCAAACAAACTTATTAAACGACTTGAAACCAACAGAAATATCAAAAGATTGACATCAGCAAAACGCAAAATAATAAAATCGTTTCATTGTAAGAAGCCTGTTATTAGTCATGAGGACAAAAATTACGGAGAGTCTTGTGAAAAACCTGACCTGGAAAAGGCGGATTATGAGTTTGCCAAAATCGAGCATTTGAAATGCATAACTTTGACTAAGGAAGATCGCCACTTACTAGAAAGAAGAACTATTTTGCAGGCAGAATCCATAGAATGGCGCCAGGAGCGAAAACTTCGGCTAACTGCATCTATATTTGGAAAAGTTTGCAAACGAGGACTTATTAAATGCGGACCTTTGGTAAAAAATATACTGACTGAAAACAATTTAAATCATGTGAAGTCTATACAACATGGACAAAACCATGAACATCTGGCACGTGATCAACTATCTTGCTATCTTCAAAGTCCTATAAATCCATGTGGATTATTTATTGACCTGGATCTACCATTTTTAGGTGCAAGTCCGGATGGACTTTTGCAAGAGGACAAAATTGTAGAAATAAAATGTCCGTACTCAGCTAGAGGAATGAGTATTAATGATGCCATCAGAGAGAAAAAAATTACTTTCTGGAAAATAGACAAAGATGGCAATACCAATGTAAATAAAAAACACGATTGGTATTTTCAAACCCAAGGACAAATACACGCCACTCAAAGAAAAATTTGTGTATTTGCTGTTTGGACGGACGTAGACATGAAGGTGGAAGTCATAAACGAAGATGAAGGCTTTTGGAGTGAGATGGAAATAAAACTGAAAATATTTTACTTTGACTGTTTGCTACCAGAAATTATAGATTCAAGACTGGATAGGCAAATGGACATAAAGGAACCTGCCTATATTTTGGAAGCATTAAAAAAAAAAGAGATATTAAAAAATAATAAACGGAAAATATTGGAAACAAAATCCGTTAAGATTACGAAACCAAAAAAAACTAGTAACAATAAAAATGTTTAACAATGTGAAAATTTTCTAAATCAGTTTAAAGCCAGTTCAAGGCAATGAGCAACTTTTTTGTCCAAATTGTAAATTGTAACTTTTTTTATAATAATGCCTATATTTTTCTAAAAATTCATAAAACTAAAATTCTTCAGATATGGTCTTTTCCAGGTATCATCTAAGGCGACTACCTCTCTCAAATAGTGATAAACTGACATTTTGCGATCAAATTTATGGGCCTCCCGCATGCATTTAAATATTATAAAAAATATTAATCTTGTAGAAAATTTCCTAATATTTTGTTCTACGATGCAGAATTTCATTGTTTTGATTTAATTCCTAATCAAAATAAATAAAATCTGAAGTCATCACTTTTTTGTAAATTACATTTTTCTGGGTATCTACAAAGTCAAAGAGATACCACATTAGATACCCCAGAGAGATACCAGATTATAAATTCTTACGAATATCTTAACTGGCGCCGCAATATGTTATTTCGATATTTTCTGTTTTTAACATTCTTTTTCACATTTTTTCCATGTACCTACTGACATACCACTCGGGCGAGGTGCATGGCCATGCAGATTTCTGGACGGTGTTTTTCATCTGAGTCATCATATTTTTTTTATGTATATGATTATACTTATGTAAATTAGGATATTATTAAAGATAATATTATAATTACGGTACCTCCGGTTGTTTTTTGAAGGTTTCCTATCCGGACTTAAACGCTCTCATTGATCAGTGATTTCGTGTGACTTCATATTGCTTAAAATTCTTATTTTACGGATTTTATATATTGTTGCTTTTAAATATGCAATAAAGTGTAAGCGTTTAAGGCAATGGATACCGTTATTTCCTCCTCAATGAGTCATAATAACGTATACAATAAAGAAAAACTGACTCTTTTGCTGTTATTTTACTGATCCTTCTACTGTCTTGTGCATTGTGTTAAGTCTTTTTCAAGTCTTTTTTGATGCCCGGGCTAGAAGATAATCTTTTGGCACTATAGTGGTCGCAATCGCTCCTGACATTCCGGGTCGTAAAACGTGCGAGCACGACAGCACATCACTTTTCTCCCTCGCACAAGATATAGAGATCGCTATCCCCGGCCACGCCTCACTATCGATATCGATGGATTTTCGATATTGATGTGTGATACATAGTAATATTTGACAGTACTTAAATGAAAAATGAAAAACGAAGGGGTTGGTAAACTTCGGCCCAAGTGTTAGGTTAGGTCACCTGATCTTACATTGTAAGGATCCGGGTTCGATTCCCGGCTGGGTCACTATTTTCCATTGGGATAAAACTAACGGAATTTCATTTTCAATTCTGTCGGCCGAATGCCATAACAAGACACACACTTACACACATGTTACATGCACACATACATATAAACACTTCATATTAGGGTTGGTTGTAAGAGATTGTCGTATGATAATAAACCCGCCCATTGTGAAATTTCACAATAAAGAGTACAAACAAACAAACAAACAAAACAAATTACTTTCTTGTATGTATTTATAATATATTAGGATGTTCGGGGTAGTCCAAAACAACTAAATGAACTTAGCACGTAAACCATAAGAGATTCATTGCCAGTCCTGTAAATACACCCTCAATAAAGGGAGTTACTCTCTGGAAGGGTTTCAAATGTTACGTATCTCCTGTCCAAATAATCTAATAATCTCCTGTCCAAAAAGTCTTCTAATATCCAAAGCGTGAAACGATAGTTGGTGTGAAATATCGTATCTACTTTTTAAAAATTAAACAGTTTTTTTTTTATTTTGATGATTTAGTGTACCGAATATTGTTCAATATGAGAAATTGAGTTTAAAGTTATACATGACTTTTTTTGTTGAGGTCAAGGTTACCGACAAAAAGCGGGTTTTATTTTTAAAATTCAGTTCTTCAAGTTTTTTTTTCTTAGTAACAAAGGCCTATATGAAAAAAACTTTCAGATAAGTTTTAACTTGGTTTCCATGTTGAATTTATATAATCTCCTGTACAAAAAGTCTTCTAATATCCAAAGCTTGAAACGATGGTTGGAGTGAAATATCTTATCTACTTTTTTCACGTTCACGAATTTTCACATTTTACACAAATTCGGTTGATTACGTAATCTTGGGGGGGGGGGGGGGGTAAGGCCGCAGATTACGTCTGTAAACATGTGGGAGGGGGGGGGGTAGAAAATCCCAAAAACGTGATTACGTAATATGTGGACGGCCCCGCCTCATAACCGCACAATCAGAGACCTGTATTCAAATAATTATGATATCGTTTATATAAATTACTGTGATATAGTTAAATATAAATATAATATAAGACGAAATAGTTAACAATGACTCAGTTTTCTGCTTTTTCTGTAAAATATCTAATTTTGACTTACACTGTACTTTTGTTTAGGCGACGATATTCGACGCGCCATATCGTCGCGACGATTGGCGCCAACCGGTGTGCTGCGTTAAATACCTATTTAGGGCACGTGAATTATGGTCGGCGCAGTCTTAAGTATTTATACATGTTACCTCAGAAATACGCATTTGGATTATTCATCTCTTTCAGGTCTAAGATTTCATTACCAAACACTTTTCTTGTTGCCACATTTTAATTAAAATTCTGTTTTCTTTTATTTGTTATTAAAATTCTGATATATTGTTTTAGCATGGAATGATGCCTGTATCCGGGCGTTCACTCCGCTAACGGGGAAATTGATCTTCTGCATGTACAACACACATTGCAAGGGGACGTCTGCTCTTGCCATGACGGATGACTGCAAAACGCTCGTGTCTGGAGGCTGTGAGGGGCAAGTGTGCGTTTGGGACATAACGGCCCAGCACCAAAGTCTCCGGAAAGTGTTGAAAGAGCACAAGAGCCCTATTTCCGCCATCAAAATCAACCCAATGAATACCGAGGCGATTAGCGCCGGAACTGACGGCTCGTGCATCATTTGGGATCTCATGTAAGTTAATACACTGATCAACTCACCCTCAAACTTCTTAACCAGGAGTGACGACCGCTTTCGCTCTCTTTACTTTTACAAGCTTTTATTTTCCTTGCAATGTTTGTTAGTATGTTAGTTTGTTTAGATCAAATCTGAATTAGAACCACTTCCTCTTATCCTATGCAATTGAAATTTTAGATGTTGGTACAGTTCCGATGACAATGCATTTTTATGGTGAGCATGGCCTGATTCTACACTCAGTATAGGCTCTCGACAAGGCTACTCTTACACGGTCAACAGCACAGACACACAATTTTGTATACGTATTTAATTATGATAGCCCGTACTAAATTTCAACATGGCATAGCTACTGCACCCAGGGTTGGCTCCCAACAAGGGGACTCCTCAACGGTCAACAGCACAGAAACGATTTTTCGTATACGCATTCAATTATGATAGCCCGTTCTAAGTTTCACTGTGACAGAGCTGCTACACCCAGGGTTGGCTTCCAACGAGGGGACTCCTCAACGGTCAACAGCACAGAAACGATTTTTCGTATACGCATTCAATTATGATAGACCGTTCTAAGTTTCACTGCGACAGGGCTGCTACACCCAGGGTTGGCTTCCAACGAGGGGACTCCTCAATGGTCAACAGCACAGAAACGAATTTTTAAATGCGCATTCAATTATGATAGCCCGTTCTAAGTTTTACCCCGACAGGGCTGCTGCATCCAGGGTTGGCTTCCAACGAGAGGACTCCTTAACGGTCAACAGCTCAAACACGAAATTCTGTATAGCATTCAATTATGATAGCCCGTTTTAACTTCTACTATGACATGGCTGCTGCACCCAGTGTTGGCTTGCGACAAAGCATTTTAATAAAAACTTGTTTTTAAAAATGTGTACTATTAACGTATTTTATATAACGCCAGTTTAGAGTACAGCACACAGTGTACATAAACCTACCGGTGTGTGAACGAACATCTTCACTTGCGGCAATCCTGAGGTGGGGGTGACCAGAGATAAAAAAAAACGCTCACAGAAAGAGCTCACTGATGTTGTGTGCTTTGTAGAGGGTTAAGCATTTTAATTTCATGTGTCAAATCAGGCAACCTCTTAAGCTGTCATACCTGTTTACAATTAGTAGGTATACCTACTGACAGCAGGAAGGCAACAATCCCGACTCTAAGGTTGGAAGCAGCAGCATTTCGAATAGATCAAAAAAGTGTCCCCTTTGGTAGTTCTGTAGCCATAAGTTAGGTTTTGTTGGTTTTGCTGGTAGGTTTATTTACACTTTGATATGGCCTTATACAGAAATATCCTGATTTGCACTATACCAGCGGGAGCGTGATTGTTGACCTGTTAACCTGTTGATTTACCTTTGAAACGATCCATTGGCCACCCGATCCCCTGTGATATTGACAGGCAAAAGGTGCCACGGTCCCCGATAAATTCAAACTGAATTACCGCTAACATCAGGTAGAGTCCGCGCAAGCGACTTCGAATCTGTTTTGACTAGACCGGAGGATGGAGAAATCCGTCCAAATCTGGTATTGAGGGCCTGAGGTCGGCCTGCTGGTTTCACTTCCAGGGCCTCGCGGTAAGGTATTAAACTCTCACAGGCTTGTTAGCGTAGTTAGACTGTGGACTGTGTTGTCCCTAGGTCTCTGCATTCACTCCATGGAAGAAAGAATGATCTAACATCGTTATAACTTCCCGGGGTGGCGGGTTTGCCCTTAGCAGTTGACAACTCTAAAGATGGAAAATCTTATGAAATTGAAGACGCGGTTGTTTGACATTATAAATAAGATAAAAAATGAATTTTGTAACACACTAGGTACGTGAAGTTTGTATCTCACTACCCTACAGAATGTTACAAAATTCACACAGCAAATTCGTTTTTTAACTTATTTATAATTTAAAGTCTTGTTAGGAGCTGCCTTTGTTATGAGGAACTTCTTTCATATATCTATAAAAAATATGAGGAACTGCTAGTGTAGATTACAGATAGCAATGGTCGTCTATTGAATGCGAGAGCACTCGTTTCCCTTATTAAGCATCTGTTTTATTTGAGTGTACAAAGCGTGCGTGCGGCCGGTCTGGACTTTGAACTTCCTAGGTAGCCAATAGCCTGTAGCCACCAAGCACCTCCAAACAAACTGATCATGCTCACTGCGGACATTTGAACCGACCTTAGCGTGATGTCCTCGCTTGCTGTCATTTCAGAAACCTTTGCCGTCGCCAGATCTTATTTGCGAATACGCTGTTCAGCTGCGTATGTTACCATCCGACTAGCTGTGTTGTTCTCACGGGAGGCTCTGATAGAAACGTCGGATATTGGGAGGTGGGAACAGGAAAAATGGCGAGACAGGTTGGATAATTTTATTATTATATTATAATACGCAGGCAGTTATTTTTACTGATAGCGTTTCGATTGCGTTAATTTATAAGGAAACAGGCCATGAATGACTGTTTAATAACTTTGTAATTATACAAGTGGCGTTGCGATGCTCTTTTCCATCTTTTTCTCGCTTACACAAAATGGGTTGTTTTCTGTTTTCCATCCTTTTCACACGCCCTAACCATCTGAGTCATTCGATTCTCAAGAATCTCATAGCATGCACATCATTATACAGGTTATACAGTTCTTTGTTTATTCGTCTTCGCCATCCTCGCCAAGATCCTGCCGAGTACTTTTTGTTTAAAGGCATCCAGTGCATTTTCAGTGGCTTTGGTAGAGTCCATGTTTCTGAAGAATGAATTAAGACTGGTCTGATGAGCGTCTTATAGATGGTCCCCTCGCCCTCAGGATTTCGATTGAGACTGGAGTCCGAAGTAATACCTATTTGCATCTATCTATTTAGAACCCAAAACGTCGAGCTAAATAATACTATAAACCAGGTGCCAATTCATTTACACATAAAATAGACCTTTAACACACTTTCAAGTGATACAGAAAACATCTCCGACATCTGGAATTCTCAAGGCAAAAAACGAAGAGCTAGCACAAGACAAACTAGGCAAATTCATATGTAGACATATTGTAGACGACAAATGTGAAGTAGTTTCGTCTCCTTCTGAATATTACTTTTGGCTGTTTCATATATAACTATGAAGCCTTAAATCATTGTTTTACAGCTGGAAGCATCACGAGATAGCGCTATCAACACTCTCGACATTGCTTTCAATGGTGAAATGTTTGTAACTGGAGCAAACGATCAAACCGTCAAAGTAAGTACATTTCCTCAAACTTTTTTACTTAAACTAGCCGATTTTTAACCTTTAGCACTAGCATGGCGTCGAGATAACGCCGCTCTTTCTTTATCCCCACATAAAAGTCCAATAATGCTTTTGAATCAATGCTTATTTTGAGCAACCTGAGATAAGGATATGCCGAAACTATGAACGCACTATTGACTACGCACATGCGAATGTTAGTTGTTGGCCCTCAATAGTGTCAGTCAATAAGAATACGGGCAAATTCTTTGAAATGCCCAAAAATAAAATAAACGCAATCAGTGTAATCCGATTATTAGTTTTTTTTAAAATCACAATATAAAATTGTTTTTAATGTATTTATTTTATTTTATAGTCAACACAAACAATTTTGTTAATATACAACAATACAACAAAAACACTGCAGATTGCTTCTTATATTTTTTTTGTGATAGAACAGAAACAAAAGCCAAAACCATCAATAATCAATCAGTCCTTTATAAAAACACCATTTATTATCAACGTTATTATAGATGTCCGCCATTAGTTTCGCCGTTAATGCTATCAGCGCCACCTGCATTTTGCTAAAGCAGAAGGGTTGCCAAATTGTACTATGGAGTTGAGCAATCTAATACTATAAATAATCAATGATAATAATACCGTTTGAATGTATAGTTGCTCCATAATAAAATCTTTAGCTCCATAATAAATTAATTATGATTATGTGGGCCCGATTGCGTTTCTTTGGGAATTAAATAAATTAGTTCAAGCGAACGAGATAGAGCAATACATTAGAGCGGAATATGAAAAGAACGTTCGTCGATAAAAACTACCTGTCGAACTTATACTCGTCCGAATAAATTTGAATACATTTAGTGCGGTGTTAGATTCAGATGCTTTAGCTTTGGTGGGTAGTTTTATTGTGAGAAAGTGACAACCGTTCATTTCACATTCCGCTCTAGCGTATTGCCCTGTCTCGTTCACATGAACTAATTTCCGATTTTAGTTCTCGCCGCTTTCAGGTCAAAAGATTCAACTTAATATTGCTCCTCCTGCAGATATGGAAGTTCCAGGAAGGGATCTTCACGCATCTCGGCCTCGGTCACTCAGCTGCGGTTACAGCGGCTGTGTTTTCTCCCAACGCTCGTTTCATCGTCACTTCGGGTGCCTGCGGCGACATCTTCGTGTGGCGAGTGCCTGAAGAATATGTCGTCGCAACGCCAAGCAGTAGACCCAGCGTGAAAGAAGCGACGCCCAGAACAACGCCGATGATTCTAACGGGACGTCGCAAAGTGGAGCAAATTAAGGCAATCAACACTTCGAGGGACTCGGTACATTCTACGTGTCTGCGGGATAAAGGTTCTTTAGTAATCCTATTATTGATGAGAGGATAAAAGGTGCTACTTAACCCGTCGGACGCCAACAGTGCCTATAGGTTCTTTGCGTTGTTTGACAGATCCGCCCGTAACCGTTTCGGCCGGCCCCCTGATATATAAATAAAATAAAATACAAATGGAGTTGCCATGGAATTCACCGACCAAAGTCGGGCCGATCATAATATAAATATATAATATACTCAACTAACAAGATTAATAAAACCCCTTGAGCAGCAAGCGGGACAATTGTCCCCAATTGAAATTACCGTAGAGCGGCAAAGGTGACATCTGTCCCAGCCGAGATCGGCGCCGATGTTTTCCGATTATTTACCCTTGATACCTCACATAAATCATACGGCTTGTGGTATGTGCGAAAAGAGGAGAAGATTTTCTGTCGTTAACTAGTTGGTTCATTATTTTTCATACAGTCGCCATTTTTTAGTCTATGATTGAACCAAACCAAACCAAAAACTTCAATATTCATGTTGATTTTCAACACCGAATATTTTTATATTTTTGTATGGGTATAAGTAAAACGAAGTCATAGGTTGAATGAAGCATATTATAATTATTATAAAAGTATTCACAATTTCTTGCATAGGGTGATTTATTTCCAGAAAAAAACATAGAAATGTTGGACAAGGCAGTTTTTTTTCTGTACCCCAACTTTGACGGATAATTCTGAATAATGCTTATTGCTTTACAAAACGACGTTACACATATCTAATAGCGAATTTCAACAGGAACATAAAACAGGTCTTCTTTATACGATCCGTATAGTAGCTTCGGAGTAATCGTCGTTTTCCTGAAACGCTATATTTTTGTTGTGATGTAATCTTCTTCGCATTCTCTAAGAGAAACTACAATTCAAACGTCAGCGCTCGAGGGGTTAATAGGTAACAAGAGGGAATTCATGAAAAGATGATATTGCCAGTATTTAGTTACAAAATTGACCAAAAAAATGCAGCGCAGTTTTTTGCGCGCGAAGGCTGGCTTTCGAGCGGTTAAATGAGAAAAAAGTCTTAGAAAAGTAATAGGCGAGGTGATATCTTTTCCTTGTCATGCTTCTGAAAGCTCTACTCCTCTGACCATACTCTTTGCTGGTCGCATTCTTATATGAGGATAAACTTTATTATTGGTGCGATTTAACTGCTGGTGTTAAGGAAATGTTCTTTGTTATTATCTCCTTGTTATTTTCCATATTTACGAATACCATATAACAGTCCCTTAATTCCTCTTATCATCTCTGTGCGGATGATAAGCGACTCTACATCCATATTAAATTGCTATCATTGCTATAGTACCTAGGTGTGCGATACGATGTAATTAGGATTGTGAGCTGACATATTAAATATGAGTAAAGAAGATTTTTTTTAAATTACCTACAAAATATATTTACTACCTATTTATGTATAATAATAATAATAATGTCACTAATAATTATTATAATTATAGATCTATTCAAAATCTTTCATAGATATATTTTAACTCTCAGAAAGCCAGCCATGGCAATGAGACTCATTTGCAGGGGGAGTTAGTGCATGCTTACTGATATAAAACAGTGGCTTTATGAAGGCGGATTTTACCACAAATAACTTGTTCTGCATATAACATTTTTTTTTATTTGTTGTTTGGGGCTTTTCTAAGGTATGAGCCTTGTAACACTGCGGCCATTGCTGATCTATTGTGTTCGCCACCTGCTATAGTTCTGCGCTAAGCCTCGTGTCATTTAAGAACTGCAACAGGCTTTTGGCGCCAGATTGTTTTACCTCCTCAGGTTGGAGGTAAAACAACCCAAGTGGGTGTATCTTTTACGCATCAGCGGGCCACACTCATATATGAGGTGCAGTGCCTCTTGGCAGAACCTGCACATTTTCGTGTCCCGGAGCTTGAGGTTGTACATGTGTTTGTTCAGGCCACAATGCCCCGTGAGCGCCCTCCCAATATCCGTAGATTGTTCCTATTTAGCGATAAGGCCTCACGGGCAGTCTTACGGTCGTAAGCCTTAATTAGCGCTTTTGAATGATTCAAACCTAGCGTGCTGTTCCAGTGGTTGACGGATTGTTAACATATTTTTTGAGCATTAGGTTTGCAAGACTTTTTAGTATGCCACAGCAAGGTTCAAGGCCGTATAACGTTCCCTTTGCTCCCGTCTTAGCAAGTTCGTCGCCTTTTTATTTCCCTCGATTCCTGCATGGCCAGGAACCCATCTTAGAATCACCCTGTTCTTTTCGCCCAGGGAATTCAGTAGTGATGCATATAACATACCGCGTTTTAACTTGTTCTAGTTATTGTACATTCGGGGTGCAATGTACCAAGCCCGCCTTTGTGCGAAGGTCATTCTTATCAGAGATCACAAAGTTTAAGCCTTCTCCAGCCCTGGTGGTTTTTATTTGCTGGCTTGATAAATGTACAGACTCGAAAAATAAGATCATTTTTTGAAGTTCCATAATATACTAACTTTGCTAAAGATGTGCAAACGCAGAGATCCGCATATTTTCTGCCTATTGCAAAACATACCCAATACTCTTATTCCGCAGTACCCATTGAGATCAATTAAGTTTATTATCATTAGTAAAAATCTAGATTTATATTTATTTATTTATTTATTTATTTTATTTATCCCTAGTATTACATGAATTAATTTTCTATAGTATATTTTACATGATTTAGTCGTACATACAAAATGTGAACCCTGGAAATTTATTAAAGGTGCGGCTTCGGCGGGATTGTATCACCTCACTAGGCAGAGCCTGTATTGAGGTGATATTTAGTACTGCGTTCATCTGCCGGGTGTATAGGTAATTTATGTAATCTTGGGAAATCCTACAAGTGTATATTGTATAACACAAAAAATCTTTATTAAATTAATGAGATATAATATATATGGGAGATATATGAATACAGTTATGAGGCTAATGAGATAATAATAACAATAATAATATAAGTCATCTGTGCACCTATTTAATAACGTTAGTTACTAACGACTCACAGTGCTCCCTCGTCGAGTGTAACAACCATAATGTTACCAGTCTTTTGTAGTGAGCGTCATTTTGAATGATTGTAGCTTGGCCTAATTGCGTGGTAAATATGTTATGGAGTTTTTTCGCTAGGTAAATATAGTGTCTTTGTCCAAAGGTCGTTCTCATTTTTGGTTGTATATGTCTGTCTTTATGTCTAGTGTCGTGTCTATGGGCGTTACTGGTCGGCTTGCTGTTGTCCCGTTGGAGTTCTTTCCTGTAGCATATCAAGACCTGTCGTACGTATAGCTGTCTTGCATCCAACACCATAAAATCCCTGTAGAGCTGGTCACTGGAGTAGCGATATGGCTTCCTGGCTATAACCCTAATCAAGGCCTTTTGGGCCTTTATCAGAGGATCCAGATTTGTTTTGGCCATACCACCCCAGCCTAGTTGTCCGTATATTAGCAGAGATTGAGCTAACGCGTAATATATCGTCCTCAAGACATTGATTTCAAAGACATTTCGAATATTTTTAAAGACATACATTAGTTTTCTCATTCTTGACGCTGTGATGTCAACATGGTCATACCATTTTAGGTTATTGTCGATAGTGATTCCTAGGTATTTTATTTGACATGCTTTTTCCAATGGGTGGCAGTTGCAGTAGTTATCATAATTGCATTCGTGCAGTATTAGTTGCAATTCAGGTGATGGCTGCTGCCTCCTGTCGATACTAAAGGTCAAATACTTCGTCTTTTCCCTATTGAGTGTTAGCAAGTTTTTGTCTAGCCATTGATGGGCTGCTTTTAATCCAGTCTCTGCCTGGCCGAATACTAACTCCCATGTGTCTGCTTGGAAAAGTAACACCGTATCATCAGCGAATGACAGAACACAGCCAGTTATTTCCAGTTGACAAAAGTTGTTGATGTACATGAGAAAAAGTAAAGGCCCCAACGTACTTCCCTGGGGAACACCGTAGTTGCATGGCAAGTCATCACTTATGACATCGTCAATTTTCACTCTTTGTGATCTTCCCGTAATGTAGCTAGTAAACCAACTTATCTCGGTGTCACCAAAACCAAGTTGTGTTAACTTTTCTAATAGTTTGTCATGTGGAACTGTATCGAATGCTTTAGCCAGGTCAAGAAAAATTCCTAGACATCGCTTATTTGCATCAATATTTTCTGTCACATACTTTGTGATAGCCAAGATTGCTTCAGACGTTCCTCGACCTGGTCTAAAGCCGTACTGACCGTCTGATAGAATACCGTTTTGTTCAAGATGGTGTGTCAGTTGTTTGGCTACAATTTTTTCCATGACTTTGCTTAAACTATTGAGCACAGATATAGGTCGGTAATTTTTGGGATCTGTTCTGACACCTGTTTTATATATCGGAGTTACATTAGCCACCTTAAATTGTTTTGGAAATTCGCCATTTTGAATTGATAAATTTACCAAGTATGTTAGGGGTTTTATTATGTAGCGGTGGATAGTTCGGAGTGAGCTGCCGCTAATAGCGTCAGGTCCCGGGGCTGAGTCACTTTTAAGATCGAGTAAAGTTTTACATATATCAGATTCTGTAATTAATTTAAATTTAAATATCGGAATATTATTTATTGTAGTTATATTATTTGTGATAGTGTTATTGCCTATACAGGAGTTCCTCCTATGCATGATGTCGTTAGATAAATTTACACCAACGTTTGTGAAGTAACCATTTAATGTATTTGCAATTTTCAGTTTGTCGGATATAATTTCATTGTTTGAGATTAGTTCGGTAACTTTACTTTTTATTTCTGTATTGGAGCTCAGTTCCTTGACTGCCTTCCATATTACCTTTGGATGATATTTGTCTCTTTCGATCATTTCCTTGTAGTATTTTTCTTTTGTTTTTTTAATTATGCTTGCACATATATTTCTATATCGTTTATAATAGTTCAACAGTGTAATGTTTTTTGGAAAAGTTCTAGTTTGTTTGTGGAGCTTGTCTCGTTTTTTGATGCAGCTTATAATACCTGCATTTATCCATGGTTTCAGTATTCTGTGCTTACGTTTTTTCACTTTCGTCGTGGTGTTATTTTCAATGTGAATTTTCAGTGTGTTCACGAATTCTTCAGTAGCTGTATCTACCTTATCCGTGTAAATATTTTGCCACGTTTCGTTATTTAAGTCAATTTGTAGACCGTCGTAATTTATAGTTTTTGTAAGCTTTTCATTATTATAGGTCTGTTTTCGGTAAGGACCATATATAACGAGGAATGTGCTGTAGTGATCAGTAATAGTCGACTGTATGATAGCAGACTGGAACTTGTTTTTAGTTTTTATGTAGATGTGGTCAATACATATATGATCATAACATCTTTTATTGTTTGATACTGCCATTAAACCCACTAATTTCTTTGTCTTTTTTCAGAATCAGTTAGGCAGCAATGAACAATGAAAACGGCATGCAACGGCCAGACCAATCCCCGGATCGATGAATTAAAACTGCCAACTTTTAAAAAAACACTTTATTTCCAGAAGTACAAACATTCACTGATTTAATTTTTGTGTAATATTACAACAATATTAAATCAAATGACAATTATTATTTTTTAGTAATATATGAAAACTGATTCATTCTCAAAAATGTCTACTTATGACTAGATGCGCGAATTTATGTACAATGATAAAGATGCAATCACGATATGAGTGTTCGATTTAGTTAGTAGTGCGACCGCAGCCTAATCCCTATTTTATAATAGTCGGGGAGGTAGTGAATATTTTTACAACTTATGTTCCATTTGTGAAAGTAATTAAATCTGGTCTATTATTGATGCTAATTAAGAAATTCCTATTACACAGATTATTATTTGAAAGAAGTCTGGCTACTTTAAGAAATCGCAGAATGCGTCTGTCGGAATCTATAAATTAGACAAAAATAAAACATTGCCGTCATTTTCACTGTCTTGATTTGCCACGAAAAAAACACATCTGGCTGATGTTCATAATAACTAAAGCCTCGCCAGACTCTCCTGAAGTTTGTGCTCTGACGTACATTAAATGGGCCTGGCAACACTTTGGCGATCGCTTTGGCACATCACAACCAAATGTTATCTCAACTATCGTTATAATGTTGTATCATCTAACCTTCAGGACTGCAAAGAATAGGGCCAAATTTTTGATCGGTATTTCAGGTGCCAGACACCTTTACCATATCTATAATCAGCAAGATTTTTTTTCTAATCAATGTTGCATGCGACTTGATAGTAAAATGTATTTTATTAGTGCTAAAAAAAGTGGAGCACATTTGTATTTCAAATCATTTTCCAGCTCAACCCACCGGAAAACCCCCTTACAAAATACATATCCACTACTTCTGAATAATCCTATCAACTTTTGATGACTGGGAAAGTCAGTACTGAAAATATTCACTAACTCCCCAACTATAAGTAGACACATTTCTCATAATAACAAATAAAGTAGACAAAATTATAGCAAATGACTGGAATGTACAAAATATCCCAACTTCAGGCAACGCTATTTTAGTTTATACAAATACAAGATATTTAACAATCATAGACTTCGAGTATGATAGTGAAGAATAATAATTTTCAACCCCAAGCTTGAGTTTTGCAATAATGTAGGATTAGCTTGCCATCAGTGCCGAAGCATTCATACAGGTTCTTCACTAGCTGATCAGGCGACGGGGCAAACGTTTGATTCACATACAGAAACTGAAAAGAGGAGAATTCTGGTATAGTCCAGGTACACGGCTAGACCTTCATTAGGAAACAAAAAAAGGAGTAACTTACCAACTTCTCGCCGGGGTCTAATTTGAGGTATTTTTTAACAAAATCTACGATTGAACCGATCGTCTTGTCTGGATCCACCAGCCATTTCTTTTTCTTTATAATCGGTGCGTTGCCTGTCGCTTTTAATAGGATATCGACTGAAACAATGAAAATGCATCAATGTATTACAAGAAGCAGCAAGGTACAAGAAATATTCGGAAAAGTACAAAAAGGTAATACGCCAGGTAAGTACATAAAAGTTAAGTTGGATAGTGCGCATGGACTTGGATTTGGCGTTTGGTCAGTCCTTTAGAGTGCAATCACAGAAAAGTTGAAAATTTGCATTATTTTTGACTATCTGACCCCGTGTTGGTGTTATCCATTACAGCTTCTTGCAGTCTAGCACATCATTTTAACCAAATATGTACTGTCAATAACTGTACAACATGAGGAGGAAGCTCGTGATTAACCCTTTAATAACCCCTCAAGCGGCGGGTGTAAATCTTGGCAGTCACCTCTCATTTCTGAAAGTTGAAGGTCAAAAATATAGCACTTTAGAAAAACGACCATAAGAAAGAAACTACTTGATGGATCATGAAAAGAAGAATTGTAGAATGATCGCATTGAAATTTGAAATACAAAACATTAAAACCTCATTTTGTAAAACAATTAGATAATTATGAACAATTATTAGAAAGTTGGAGAACTGAAAAAAACTCACTTATTCAGCGATATCGACGTTTTATCTCAAAATACGAAACCCTATCTAGAAATTGTAAACACATGCTTTACCAAATCTATTACTTCGTTTTATTTATTTTCATACATATATCCGAAGAGAATATCTGAAGAGAAGCACAGATCCGAGCAATGGCAGCACTCGACTAAGTGCCCCCAGAATACAAACAATTATATTAGGGATTCTAGACTGCGAGAAGCATGACATAATACAGAATTTATCCGTCTTTCTAACACATATCTAACAGGGGGTGGTTGCACTGTGTGGTTGCCAATTCAGTTCGTTGAGAGTGCGGTTTGTCGCACTGCACTCGTACCTGTTTTGGGACATTACTGTCTTATATCGCACCTCTGATCAAATCGAGCAGTGTTTCCCAATTAGTGGTACAAACCCCAGGGGTATGCGAAGTTGCATCAAGGGGTACGCGTGGCAATCTCTTGACTAAGTTGTTTCAGAGTTGTGCAAAGAAAAACGTGCACAATTGTCACATTAAACTGATTTTGATGGTACTAAATATATGAAAAACTGACTTCATTTTTTATTTATCATTCTTGAAATAAGGGGTACGCGAGTTTGAGGTCTTTCTTGAAGTGGTACGCAGGAAAAACTAATTGGGAACCACTGAAATAGAGTTATAACTTGAAAAATTCCAGTTGTGTTTTTTTATAAAAATTATTGCAATTTCTCGTTTTACACTCCCAAAAAGGGTTTAAACTGTTAGTTCACTAATTCGTCAATGGCACTAGTGAAGTAACAGTCACGACTCTTTTTGGGAGTGGAAATTGAGAAATGGCAATAATTTTTATAAAGAAACACCATAATTGGATTTTTTCAAGTTATAAATTTATTTGATCGGAGGTGCGATATGTGTCCCATAACTTCAAAAATCATTTTATAAATTATCGAATACGAATAACTTTAAAATTATATTTTTTCCATGTTATTGAGACATCAGAATCTTAATATTAGCAAAAAAAATCCTAAAAATGTACCATTTTTTTGCCTTCAAAATATTGCATATGACGAACGAACTCTGGTGATTTTAAATAAATAAATAAAGTATTTATGGCGACTTTCTCAGTTTGATTTTTTTTTCTTTTAGTACGTATGATGTCTGACTTTAATAATAAAATAATCAGATTTTGGAAAACATTGTAACTGCATCTTTATGGACCACAGGGACACTTATGTCCCATCAATTTATACAAAACCTATTGAACCAATTTTCACAAAACTAGACATATATGCTATTTACATCACCCTTTAACAGTTTTATGTATCAAAAAAAATCCTCATTTATGGCTTATGGTCCTCAAAGGGTTAAACAGTCGAGACTCGTCAATGCTCTTCGCCATTCCTTATGTCCCATTTACACAATGGCAGTGACTGGACCCAATGAATCGGAATTTCGGCGCCAGTCACTTCGTGGCTATGGTGACTATGTGTTCAGTACAAAAAACGCAAAATGAAAATATTATTGAAAACATCTTTTAAGATTTTGTTTGGTGAAGTTAGCCTTTTTTTTAGCATGGAAATTTTGTTTGGTGAAGTTAGCCTTTTTTTTGGCATGGAAATTTTGTTTGGTGAAGTTAGCCTTTTTTTTGGCATGGAAATAAATGCTAACTTCACCAAACAAAATCTTAAAAGATGTTTTCAATAATATTTTCATTTTGCGTTTTTTGTACTGAACACATAGTCACCATAGCCACGAAGTGACTGGCGCCGAAATTCCGATTCATTGGGTCCAGTCACTGCCATTGTGTAAATGGGACATAAGGAATGGCGAAGAGCATTGACGAGTCTCGACTGTTTAACCCTTTGAGGACCATAAGCCATAAATGAGGATTTTTTGATACATAAAACTGTTAAAGGGTGATGTAAATAGCATATATGTCCAGTTTTGTGAAAATTGGTTCAATAGGTTTTGTATAAATTGATGGGACATAAGTGTCCCTGTGGTCCATAAAGATGCAGTTACAATGTTTTCCAAAATCTGATTATTTTATTATTAAACTCAGACATCATACGTACTAAAAGAAAAAAAAATCAAATTGAGAAAGTCGCCATAAATACTTTATTTATATATTTAAAATCACCAGAGTTCGTTCGTCATATGCAATATTTTGAAAGCAAAAAAATGGTACATTTTTAGGATTTTTTTTGCTAATATTAAGATTCTGATGTCTCAATAACATGAAAAAAATATAATTTTAAAGTTATTCGTATTCGATAATTTATAAAATGATTTTTGAAGTTATGGGACACATATCGCACCTCCGATCAAATAAATTTATAACTTGAAAAAATCCAATTATGTGTTTCTTCATAAAAATTATTGCCATTTCTCAATTTCCGCTCCCAAAAAGAGTCGTGACTGTTACTTCACTAGTGCCATTGTCGAATTAGTGAACTAACAGTTTAAACCCTTTTTGGGAGTGTAAAACGAGAAATTGCAATAATTTTTATAAAAAAACACAACTGGAATTTTTGAAGTTATAACTCTATTTCAGTGGTTCCCAATTAGTTTTTCCTGCGTACCACTTCAAGACAGACCTCAAACTCGCGTACCCCTTATTTCAGGAATGATAAATAAAAAATGAAGTCAGTTTTTCATATATTTAGTACCATCAAAATCAGTTTAATGTGACAATTGTGCACGTTTTTGGTAAAAGTAAACACTCACATTACTCTTCTTCTGGATACAATGACATGCGCTTATTGGATGAGCTTCTTCGATTTGAAATAACGTCGATAATACATCAGCTCCCACAATTCCAGACAGCACAGCGTTAGCAAGGAAAATATGGCGAAAGCGGTGACTCTGGAGTGTGTGGATTCGTTGGTATTGGTCATCTGCTCCGTTCGCTTCCTCATCAGGGCGAAATCTTGGACGATTGAGTTGGCCAGGTCTTCCAGGCGCTTCAGCTGCAGCTCCATCGGCTTCAGCTTGGCGACCTCCGCCACGCCCTCGTAGTTCTTGGCCTCCACGCCTTTCTTCGTCTTCAAATTGATCTCCTGCTGAATCCCGTCGATGGACGAACGCGATATGAAACATATTTCGTACGCGTCGTGCACTTCCGTCACGAACGAGAATTTCCCTTTCGAAATGTCCTCCTTCCTCGACAAAACGTGGCCTTTCGAGTCGCGTATTATGTAGTCTAATTTCTGCCCCATGATCTCAGCGACTTCGTACTCGCCGGTTATCAAAATGCGCGCTTCCAGCTCTTCTTTTAGGCATTTTTGCGTGTTGGAACTGTGCAGCCACTTGATTGAAAAACACGGTGATAGAAAACACAAGAAAATCAATAACGCACTTTGAGAAAACCGCAGAAACATCGCGATCGGGTAGGTGTCGCGGATTTTCACATTTAACTGACCTCTGAGCAACGCCGCAATTATCTATAATAACGTCACTGCACAATTTTTCAAATATTACTTGTACAAGATTCGTGCGCTTGGATTGCTGAGGAAAACTGGAAAAGCGAAAAAAAGCGCGGCTGCCTGAAACGAACGAGACCGGAAGCAGCGGATGTCACGCGGATGTCATTTGTATTCGGAATAGGGAGGTATTTAAAATCGATAATCGACGGGAATCCAACTATAAAGTTACAAAAATGTTGAACTGTCCAATGAACATCATCATCCCGCTCGCTTAGAGTATTATTGGCCAGTAAACATCATCGTCACGCATCCTCAGTGCATTCAAAAACCATAGTAAATTGCAAGAACAACTATTTAATTTCAGTTATACGATTTTATGATGTCGATACTTTAAAAAATATCGATAACGTCCTTAACGATATAATTACACGCTAGACCAATCGAGCCGGTAGCCAAGGATGTGTAAACAAATTGCCAACAATCGCATGGTCCGATTAAACTTAGTATTATTTTACAATTAAAATTCCTAATAAATGATTAAATTTATTGTTAAAAAGCTTACTTTTCGTCTTCTCCCCTTTACCGGCCTGCACAGGTACCGTATCGTCTTCTTTCGCTGCAGATGGAACATCGTTTAGGGACAATTCTCCTACGGCAAGAGATATGTCCGGGGCCAGACTTTCCTCGGCGGACTCACTCATCGTATCACTGCTGCATATATTCAACTTTATCCGAGAATAAGACACCTTTATAATGAAAATTACGAGAAATAAGAAACGAAGCAAAACTAATGTTTTGACAGCTGACGACGAACATAGACTATAGAAACGATAGGGATGTGTTTAGTGATACTAGTACTAGGACGATTTGTTCAATGAAACTAATCATTAAAATGACGGAGGAAATAAAAGGTTACGGAGAAGAACAATGTCCTTTTTAAAAATTTTGGTAATCCTATTTTAAAAATTAACTAACCTAAATGACTTTTTATATATAATAAAATATGACCTTATATAAAATATGAGCCAGGATTTGTTTGAGAAAAAATATATTTTGTCAACCAAATATAGTGACTAAGTATATAGATAGGTACATAAGTATAGTGAATAATAAGTATGGATATACGCTTCTGAAAAAAAAACATTCTACTTATATTTAGACCTCACATTGAAAGTACCTATATCATCAAACAAAAATTGACATTGATCGGTCTTCCTGGTAACCTATCGAATGCATAATTCCATTTACACTATGATAAACATGCTTGATTGTATAAATAAAATAAAATACAAACGGAGCTACCATGGAATTCACCGACCGGAGTCTGTGATGGGAAATATGTACTGATAAGACCAACTGTCGAACTGTGATAGAAAATATGTATTCTGATAAAACCAATAAATTTTCAATGTTTTTGCTTTTTGTCTGACGTATAATTTAAGTAAAATGTATTTCTTTAGAAACTCAAATATTATGTTATTTTTATAATATAGTTTTCGCTTTTTTCCGAGGTCTAATTTAAATAAAATGTATTATTTTTTAGAAACTCGAACATACAGGCAAAATGTATTTTTTTCCCAATAAAACCTTTGCTAAAATGTGTTTTTTTAAGTTAGTAAATTTTAAAAATAGAAATACAAAATAGGTATTTTTAAATAGATAAAATACCAACGGTGGGAGCTGTCACAGAATACACCGACCGGAGTCAGGCCCATCATAATACTATTATTATACTTCTGGGGGGGTGAGCGGTGGATTCCGGACTAACGACCGGCTGTAGTAGGTTTAGGACAGCTGTCTTGCTACATGTGAGCGTTACCTTACCACCCATTCACTCCCCCTTCGAAGCCATTCCCAATTTGAGATGCGGAAATCGCAGCTTTAGATATTTTTTCTAGGAAGGAGTTAATTATTTTCCTGGAGAGACCAAGATATTTAAAGAGGCGAAGCAGACTTGGCTGGCAGGCCACGAGCGCCAAATTCCACCGCATGAAGGTGAACAGTGAAGCCGTCCCGGGTGACGGCATTTGCAAGATCGTGGTATCTATTTAATTTGTACCCGTGGTCTTTTGGGATATTTGATTCCTGTATTGTACATTAGGCAATGAACAATTTTATGTATTTGGTGGTTAGGTATTGAAAACCCAAACAAATGAATGAATGAATTAGTCATAAAATAAAAGTGCAATGAAACAAGAATTACACTTTTCGCAATATTTTTTTATTGTGTATTATATAGCAAAATCAAATATAATATCATCATCTTGTCTCTGCCTATATATAAATATATATGAATGAAGTATACATTTAACTAATGAATTCGCATACAGATAAAAGACTTACAGAATGTGAATTTTCTTTGTGAAATAAGTACGAACAAGAGTTCCGAGAAGGATGTTAATAGATAGAAAGCTCTATCAACAAGTGACATGCTTGAGTATTACATTCACAATCGCGAGCGAACCTGATGGCTTCTACTATGCTAAAGCGAGCGCCCTCTGAAATCTGCCAAACCTGAAGACTGCCGCCTCCCGGCATCGGCTTATATGGCCTATCGACAAATCCAGCACTGCAGTACATGTATACACTTTTTACCTCCACAGCATTTCTATTCTTCGTAGTAGCATCCTTCAAATCGACGAGCCTGCTAGGATAATCCTTGCTGATGATACAGTCGGCTTTTTCCTGGTCTTCCAGAGGCATTTTGCATAAACGACACAGCTTTTATCGATGAAGGAGAAGTAGTAACGAATGTTCTACTTCTCCTTCATGAATCATCATGAAGATAGGTGACTGTCTTAATTTCGCCATGTGATGCATAGAAAAGATCGCCAAGGTGGGTCGTTGCCGCAAAGCATAAAAAAAATGTCTACCTCATACGTCGACCGTTCCTACATAAACCCTATCTTGCATTTATGGGTATTTTGACTTTTTTGTACCAATCGTCTAGGTTATAATCTTTATAATCCTGCCAAAATTCAAAGGCATAATAGCATAGATTTATAATAAATCTATGCATAATAGACCTCAATGAAGGTCCACTTACTGGGAGTGGATTTCCCCTCGCGAGGCCACTTGTAAAAGGCTATTGTTTTCTTTGGAGTGGTCCGATTATAGAAGTCAACAAGTAAATATATATAAAGAATAAAAAACATGACTACCGTTACAGAAAGTGAACTATTGTATTTAAAATTATTTTTGAAACAGCCTTTTTTAAGAAATATTTGTGGTATATTTCCATATAGATACATGTATATTTCTCGAATGTACTCAAGCAGACCTTTCATTTGAAGTTAAACACAATATATTTATGTTAATTTATTGACATTTGGCCATTTAGACAACTACTTACTTGATATTTGGACAGTTAAGGTACCGTATGACACTCGGAGTGACATATCGATTCTAACAATACCACACACTTCTAAATCGGTTCAAGCGTTTAGAAGTTATGGTGGAATAAAGAAACGGAAAACATATATAGATGAATCCTGACCACATTACACTCCTTTTTTGTTGGGCATTCAAGTAAAAAGAAACGCTCTGGAGCGTTTATATTCAAGATATAGGAGCCAAGTGAATGCACACAAGGGCCATCCCAAACGTAAATAGGGAGGCAGACCGTCTTGAGTCCTCGACGCACTCATCCTCCTTCAGCTTGGCTCACCTTCTCAACGGAAAGAAAGAGGATCATGAAGAAAAATCCTCGATTATTATTAAAATTACCGCTAAAAATATGTCATAAAAACTATATACATAGGTATGTAATATAATTAATTAAGGCCTGTTTTTACTTATATTTTTAACTATGTATATACTAATTTGACTGAACAGTAAGAATAATCGTCTGGGTAAGTAATTATTTTAGTCCGAAACTCAATCGAAAGCTAACTTCTATCATTTATTATAAGGGTAGTAGCATTGATTTTATAAAATCAATGGTAGTAGATTGCTCAACACTAGGATTTTACTATGAAACGCTATGTGTAGATGGCAGTCATAGTTCCAAACATTGATAAATCTTCTTTTATGTTCAGTAGCTTAATAGATGAAGTGCTAAACATATCTTATGTTATTTTTCTCGCAAAATAAAACAATAATAATAAGGAAATGATTTTTTAAATCGCGTCTCTTATTATTTTAATATTATTTACAAAAAGAAGTCAATTTTAATTTGCTGTACAGGTTTCAATTCATAATAATTAGGCGCTTTAACCCTTGGAGTAAATGGGTATTTTCATGGATGCATCTGTCTCTTTTGCAGGATTTTCGGCGACATCGACTTAAAGTACTATAACTACGAAACTACTACACCAATCATAAAAATAACAACTGCACAATGATTGCATTGAAATTTCGAATATAGAATATTGAAATATCATTTTGTAAAACAATTAGATAATTATGAATAAATATGAGAACGTCAAAGAAGTGAAAAAAACGCGCGACCAGATTTGGTCGACTCGTACTCAACGGATAATTGTTTCGCGACCAGATTTGGTTGACTCATACTCAACGGGTTAATGTTCAAACGTCTAATAGATAGCATTTTAATATATCCATATTATTTCTGTGATGCTATCATCCTATATAAAAATGCAATAGATGGCATTAATAATTTAATGTTATCATTGCTTAAGTCAGGTATGGGCAACCTTTGACATGTTGAGGGCCAAAGTTTAGCGTGCAAATACGTTCGCGGGCCGCGTTTAAAAGTACTTAGTGCATTTTAAAGTAGTGATAATATTTTTTGCGATAGATATTAGACATGAAATAATACGACAATGTTATTTATTATAGTACAATTTATTAAAATAACAAAATGAAGTTTTAAAAAATGGTACATTATAGTTAAATCTTTAAATTTGCAATTGTTACAAACTACGAAAGTTAAATACACTGAAATCAATGCGGATTTGATGTTTGCCGCCTCACTGTCACTCTCGTGAGTATAAGTACCTTTACTACTAAGAGTATAAGTACTACTAAGAGTATAAGTTTTTTATTGGGTTTTCAAAATGTCTCGCGGGCCGGATCATATCTTACAGCGGGCCGGGTCCGGCCCGCGGGCCTGTTGTTGCCCATACATGGCTTAAATAATGAGTTTTTATAAATCAGTCAGTCCTTTGTAAAAAAAAACCCTCTATTATCAATGTTATTATATATGGCCAAATAAATTGGTACTAGTTTCTCCGGGCAATGCTATCGGCGCCACCTGCATGTTGCCAGCGAAAAAGGGTTGCCAAAACGTACTATGACATTGAGCAATCTAATATGCGATATAACCAATGCTTCTACCTAAAGGTTAGAGCGAGCTAAGGTTATTCTTCTATATAAAGGTTAGAGTGAGCGATAATCATAGCTGATTTCACTCCTAAGATAATTTTTGTTTCTGTTTTTTTTTTGCTGATAAAGTTTTTCCTCAGAAATTCCTCTAAAGCCTTAGAAAAGCTCCGCCGCACTGCTGTCCTTCCAGCGTAGAAGAAATCCAACGAAAACGATGATGAAATACGGGCAAAATCTTAAAGTAGAAATGGTAGAACTGTGTGATAGTTTCTATTTTTTTTAATAACATTATTAAACTTTATTTTCTCACAATAGGAATGATGCCATATTCATAGCGTTTGTAAAAGATTAACATAAGCATATTTACAAAATCATACAATTTTTGTCTGATTAGACAGTATTTAATAGCGGGTTCAGAACCTGCTGTAGCAGTGGGTACCTCATGATCGTCAACAACTGATAACGGGCATAGTACCCAAGAAAAAGAATAGAAAAACTAAACCATGCTTTCATAGATTCTTGCGGCTATTAAATATGTACATATGTATAGGGATTTACGATAAGGGTAGGTCTATGTTGACAGTCTGTGGTGGCCATGTTGTTTTGGCAGCGTCTGTCCAAACTGCTGTTTTTTATTGTTACTGATGGCAAATTACCAAGGCAAGTTACACTATTGAGCAGACAGTGAAAACTTTATTATCGAAATGAGTGTTCGTTAGTGCATGGTTATCTCTCGCGGAGGTGAAGTGAATTGGCCACCAAGATTGTGCGATTTGACCCATTCATTTGTGTGACCCATTTTCGAACTCAGCTATCAAATCTGCAACATATATTTTAGGAAGGATATCAATCTTCTAGAGAAGGTCCAGGAAAGACTGGCGGCTCTCGGTTTGGCCATTCTGGAGCAACGCAGTGTACGGGGTGACTTAATCGAGACATATAAGATCCTGACTGCATCATATGACGTTACTAGGCTGCGGACTATCTAAACTGGATTTATTCTTGTGTGGTTTTCTGAAGTCGCAGGTCTATGCCAATAAGCCGCAATCGATCGATACTCTCAAAGTCAACATATACCAGGCTATCGCTCAAATTCAGCCAGATCTATGCGGCAGTCATTGAAAATTGGATCTCTCAGATCCAAGCCATCGTGGATAGCCAAGGTGGACATTAGAATGACGTCATATTCTATGCATGGGCCTTTCAAATAAAAAAAAGCTCACACACAGCTTGTTTTATTGAACAGAGTGGCAACATCGACCCACCCTTATTGGAAAATCTTGTACTACGATAATTTGCATCAAAAATTCATTTATTGGCTATTAAAACATACATAAACTAAGATGTACGACAGTTGTTCAAAAAGTAAGTTTCCCTAATTTTTATTTTAAATTACGAACGGGCAGGGAATTTTAGTTTGGGTACAGTGGCAGCACTTGCATTCAGTTTGGTGACCTTCAAACGCCCACGTCTTATTTGATAGCCGAATGCAATGGAGACTCCCTTTCGTTTTGCCGCCAGCTGTAAAATACGGAGTATGATTCGTTTTTTGATGGCAGAAAATGATTTTGCTGTGGACATTCGTCGTCAGTTATGCGATGTTTATGGTAAAGATATCAGGTTTGTGCAAATAGTTCGTCGTTAGCAAACAATGTTTATTGAAGGCAGAGAAAACGTTCACGATAATGAGCGTAGCGGATGCCCTCCTAGTCATCGTAGTGAAAAAGTCATCCTAGTGATCATCATCCTAGTAAATATAATCAACAATATGTACATTTTAGTTCATGTACAAGTTTTAAAGGCCAATAAATACATTTTTGAAAATTACTATTTACATTAATCGGTACATACTGAATCTATCCATCAGACTCAATCACCCTACCGAATCATTATTTACTAATGTTTTGACAATCTCCTGGAACACTTTGCTGGTCTGCGAGTCGGGCATTTCTTCGACGGCGGATTTTCCCTCACCGGCCAGCTTTCCGATCCGAGGATCAATCGGCAAGACCCCGAGGAGTGGAACTTTCACCAGCTCAGCAAGCGCCTTTCCTCCCCCGCTTGAGAAGATCTGAGTGCACTCCGCGCAGTGCGGGCAGACGTATCTGGAATTAAGAAAATATTGGGCTCAATATAATCTCGATAAATGTTTGAAATAATTGGTTGTCACCCCAAGACTTTCCCGGCAAATAGCCAAGGACTGATGTCATCTGAGTATTAATTTAATAAATAAAATCCACAAGTGCCCTCTCTTTGCCGGCGGATTGGGTCCGTTGCAATTGCCTCTGGTGGCAAGGTTCGTTTCTTAGCTAAGCGCCAACAAACGGCGTTAATATTTGATTAAAATATAGGGGGGAATTAAAATTTTATTAGTTTAGCTTGTAAATGAGGTATTCCAACCAAAATTTCGCTATGTGATTTTGACTCAACAAGTCATCTGTGTACCAATTTTCAAGTCTCTAAGTCCAATATTTCGAGATTGATATATGGCTAGTGCGCGGTGGACCGATTTCAACCTTAATCTTTTCAACTCTTGCCATGACCAAATAATGAAGCCTGCATACCAAATTTCAGCTCAATCGCAGTAACCGTATGGGCGCTATCGAGGAGTAATACACTCACCCACACAGACAGACTTCAATCTGGAAATGGTCTTGATCGTCTTGGGGAGGGCTCAAAATAAACATTTCCATCTTCATCTCGAAAAAATAATTTGCGCATTCACAATACTTTCCCTCCATGTCAGTTGGTGGGCCGGGAAAGTTAAATCAAACAATAGAAAATTTAAATTCACTTTTTTTTCAATTTGCATACTTAATCATAAAAATATTCAAAATTATCGGGAATCTAATACTTCAGAGGAAGTTACACTGGCCTTTAAATTTGCTACAGTTGTTTAGAGACAAAAAAAGACATGGTACATCAGAATTCCGATGTGCATCCTCCCTTAGCACTGCACCATCCATGCAATTAAACACAGAAGTGAAACCTTAGTAATGACTGCTAAATATAACTTAAGAGGGGAGCCTGGTTTAGCAAGCCAAAAAAAACATGTTTTCCATGGTTTTTTTTAAAATCAAGTTGAAATCTTATCATGAACCTTATACCCCTGGAATAGCTGATCATTCTCAGCTTGTTGTAAGTTTTAAAAAAATACTACTTTTCTTTAAAAAAAGCTTTAAACGCGCTTTTCTCAAAATCATATGTTTTAGTTTTGCGCCAGTGATAAAAAAAACTACTCGACTGATTGAGTTGTTCCAAATATTTCTTTTAAAGATTATTAAATTTTATTCTATACTAGCTGTACCCTGCGCGCATTGCTACTCCAAATCGGTCGCATTCGAAATTCAAATTCGCCGCATTAAAATTCATTCGACTATAAAAAAAAAGTAGAACTCACTCCTGTCCTCGCAGTGGCATTCGAAATTCAAATTCGCCGCTTTAAAAACAGAAGAATTTTGGTTTTATTGAGGACACTAAAATTTTCCTTCGGTCCGATCGGCACCTAACTTTACAAAAACTATCTCCAAACTAATCTAAAGTTTCCCTCAAAATTTCATCAAAATCGGTCGAGCGGTTTAGTAGTAGTAGTAGTATATATAGATGAACTAAAAAATCTGCAAAAAATGTTTTTATATATATTTTTTTACTAGTTATAGACAATTTTTTTGGGCAAAAATCGATATTATTTCTTTAAATTTATGAAAAAATTATAAAAATGATACATTGTAGTTATGTTTTTAGTTCATCTACAAAATACGTACTATGTAAAAATTAATATCTTGCTTATTTTTTTTTTGTTTCAGATAAAATTACGCTCGCTATTACCGGCGCAAGCAGATATCACCATTTCTGCAGCGGTAGAAACATTTGCAATTCAACATCTTTTTTTACTACAGTACAACCTCTGTAATCCGACAGATACCAGACCAGTGCACTGCCGGATTACCGAAAACGCCGGATTATTGGAAAATAATTTAAAAAGTCTAACAGAAACTTTCGTTTTAATGTAGGTTACATTAAAAATATAAAATATACAAAGGTGTTACTGTAGTATAACTTACGTTATTCCATTGACGTGGAAGGCTTGAAATAATTGTCTATTGTCTTTTGTTTTTTATTTCTGAACGGTCCTTTAAGGGCTTGTTCTTGTAACCGTTTTAACACTAAATCGTCATGAGCACAGGCGCCATTTTCTTCTGCCCACGCTATCGATGTGGCGAACGAGACGATAGCCGCATCACGGCTTATCTTTGAAGCAGCTGTCATGTCACGGCAGTGAGTGACCGACGTTGCCAGATTTATTTAGAATCGTCAACACCGCGAAAATAATGCCGGATTACTGGGAGTGCCGAAGAGCTGAGATGCCGGATTACAGAGGTTGTACTGTATTACATTTTTTTTAAACTTTCAAATGTTAATCAAAATGATGTAAAAGATTCATGAATATGATGTGAAAGTTTCTTTTAGCTTTCTAAAAAATGATCCCCCTTTAAGTACAGACTGAATTGGTTCCTTTACTAGGAACAAGGTAAACACCAGCGCAGGAAGAATCAGTGCAAATAGTTTAACGAAAAAAGGCAAATTGTGGTTGGGTTGGAAGCGAGTAAACATGTATTTTCATGTGCATGCATTACCTGTTTCTTGTCTTCTATACAACACTACAACTTAAACTAAATTATGATTCAGTAAGGCAGGCAAGTGTGATTAAGTAGCTCGATACGAAAGTGATAATTATCGGCAGACATTGGTTCGTTCGGATAATAAACGTATGCCAAGCGAAAGTGTGTGGGTTTCGTTTAGTCTGACTAAACTAACCGAAAGAATCAAAATGACCAAATCATTTTTCAAATTAGTCACTACCGACCGAATCTCTAAATTAGCGTTGACTACAAGAAAGAAAGGACAAATAACATTAAAAGACTCACCCGCTCATATTTTCAATAATCCCTATAATGTTTATCCCGGTCTTTCTGCAAAACGTCACCTCTTTTCTGACATCTTCTATGGCGACTAATTGCGGAGATGTTACTAATATTGCACCATCACATTTAATTTTCTTGAGGTTTTCCATAACGGTTATATGCTCATCGGAAGTCCCTGGAAAAATCAAGTTAATTGAAGACGTAGTACTACAGAAGAACTTTCTGGTTGACGACCCGAGAAAGGTGTGGATATGAGAATCCTCGGTTTGCTTAAGGGGACTCTTGGAGGGGGCCGCTTTGAGCTATCGCATACGTAGGTTCAATGTTTTATCAGCTCACGAGCGCCCTCTGAGATTTGAAGACAATCTACTGCTCTCAATGCCTGTTGACAGTAGTGATTTCTACTAGCACTCCTTCTCCGTACATAGAGCCTATCTCTGGAGTGTTTTACCCATACATCTAAGGACAGCACCAAGTTTGTATTGCTTTAAACGTAAGCCCAAAAAACACGCGCTCATAAATTACTCTCATCACCTCACGAATATGATGAATACAATGGTCAATACGTATTACAGGGAAAAAAGATATCTGTGACTATCACAGTTTTGGAGGATGTATGTTAGAACAGGGAAAATACGATATGTTACTATCATAGTTTTGGAGAATTAATATTAGACTTAACATGGTACAGAACCCTCAGCTCGTAAGTGAAAATTTCCATTTGGGTATCATTGCAGTATAGGAACCTGTTCTACATTTTTGGTTTTTTAACGTTACCCGACTATATTTACCTCCTTGATTGCAAATCTCTTTATTCGGTCTCAACAAATAAGCGAGATAAAGGCATTCAAAGAAGTGTCAAAACCATACATTTCGGTAGGTTGTTAGTTTTTTTTTAAATAATACATAAACACCTATTTGGCGGTAGGTTAAGTTTTTTTAAAACAATCTTAAAAAACTGAGTTATTATATTTTTTTTTTATGTACCTACCTATTTTTTTGTCTTGAAATTTTACACGTTTGAACTTTTTTCTTTCACATTTAGCATTACAATGACCGAATCTAGTAGCATTTTTTTTTTCGATTTTTGAGAAAGGTTCCTATACTACAATATTTCCAATATTTGCTTACCAGGAGGCGTATCAATGATTAGATAATCCAATTCCTGCCAGTAAACATCCTCCAAAAACTGCTTTATCATCGCCGTTTTCTTAGGACCTCTCCAAACGACTGAATCATTGCGGTTTTTCAGCAAAAATCCGATCGACATAACCGCTAACTTTTGATCCTTGTCTTTGTAAACTGGCACCCATCCTTCTGGACACTGATGGACGTCGTGTCCTTCTAAATTCAGTATGTAAGGCACGCTAGGTCCGCAAAGATCCACGTCGAGTAAACCCACCTGAAATTTAAACAAACATAACATAAAACATGTTTTTGACGACCGAATTTCAAAACAAAAACAAACCCACTTTAAAGCCGGAATTTACTAACGTCAGGGCTAATTGTGTGCTCACGGTTGATTTACCCACTCCTCCTTTGCCTGACAATACTAAAATTATATGTTTCACGCTCTCTAACATTGTAAAAAAAGTTAAATTACGAAACGCGCAATACAGAAAGAATCCAAGCTTTGAGGTTATCCTTTCCGGTCAAGTCATGTGTCAAATTTTCAAATAGTATTGCCTTTTGACGTACTATAATTTGATGCCGTGCGGCAACACAGAATGTGTGTGAACAGTAGTAACGTAACCTAGAAGAATCGTATCGTATAGTTGAAGAATCGTATCGTACAAGTTGTATTTAAAGTCCGGCCGATAAATGTTGTAAATAAAGGACCTACCGTTACCAGAGAATCGCTTCACAGCATATTTTTTTACTTAATTACACATATTAACCAAACTTACATTAATTAAAATTAAATAACCCAAGCAGTTCACGGTATTCAAAAAAAAAAAATCAGTCGCTATGGCTTCCATTCTATTTCGGGACGCGTCAGGGATATGACCTATCATAATATTCAAAATTAAATCAAACCAATATAGGTTCGGTTCATGGTTTTAGAAAAGTTTTCATTGGCTTTCGTTTTTAATCAATTTCGGAAGTCGACAATGTTTATACGTTTGACATTTTCCAAGCTTTTTTTTAATTTCCAATAAAATTTGTATTTTATAAACATAAAAGATTTATATATTTTTTTTAGGGTTTTGTACACAAATGCAACCTATTCGGGTGAGACTTTGTTGTCTGTCTGTCTGTTTATCAGTCTAATTCATTCTATGCCACCATCGATTACCTGAACCAGAATATTTTAGAAAACTGTACTTAGTATTAAAACAGAAATATCAGAAATCATATTTTACGTTAAAATTAATATAAAATATTATTCCTTCCTGTATACAGTTAGTAGCTATACCAGATAATAACTGAAATGCCCGATGGGCTCCAGCCCGGTACAAGAGCTGCGGGCCCCGTGCTTGAAGTGGGGCCACTTTCAAGGGTTTAAACTTCGGATCCGGCTAGAAAAAGAACTAAAAATGGACAACAATTTTAACATTGGTTAGGTTCAGATGACTTGCAACAACCACTGTCAGACGCTAGTGAAAATCCTTTTTCGGGGCGTTGGAACACGATCCCACGAGTTTAAAAGTTATTAGCACAGATCGGTTATAAAACCTACGAAGAATTTGTTATGGTCTATCATGACTATATGAATGCGGAAGAACTGGAAATAAAATGCCGTCATTTTATACAATATACAAAACCGAGAAACCTTATTAATATTAGTGAAATTAAAGTATCAAGCAATGTGGTACTATTGACTGACAGTATTAAAGACACATTTCCTAATATTTTAATATGTTCACGAATATGTTTGTGTATTAAAATTAAAATAAATAAGTCGATTAAAATATTTGGTTGGGCAGTATCGCTACACTACCGCTATGTTTTTCGTGAAAACGTCTGTCACGGAGTAACTTCTTACTCGATGACTTATTTTTTCCCCCGCTCAACTCGCATTTTAGCATACTCAAAATCCTCTTTTATGGGACAGTGTATGCACTTTTATAATGAAATCCCCGAAGAAACCTTAACTTTGCCGGAGAAACAATTTAAATCGCATATCAAAAACCCGCCGTGTGGAAAAGCACATTAAAAAATAGATGATTACTTAACTGATAAAGATGCATGGTGCTAATCATAATACATATTTTTTCTGAACTCTCAAAGTACTATAACCCAAAGGATATATTTATCTTTATTTACCATTTTAATTTAAGACGATTTTCCTACGTCGAAATTTATGGATATTGTTTTATGTTGTTCCCTTTAATACTTGATATTGTTTTATGTTGTTCCCTAAAAAATGTTTGTTTACATGTTTTTCTACCTGTCTTTTTTTCCTATTTCATGTTTCCAATTCACGCGATCGCCGAGGACCTGAACGGCAAGGGCGGAAGACTTTCAAATATTTTTGAATTACCTAGATCAAAAGTCTATTTGACAATACAAAAGTAGCAAAAATATGGTCACTGTTTTATTTTTGCAGTTCTTTAGCTGGGCATTGACGGTCAGTTTTTCGCGTCAGTTGAACTGGCGTGCATCCAAAATTTGATCGTGAATGTCGAATCATCACTCCAGAGTTTTAACTGACGACGCGCCACGAATATTTTCCGTGGCTACCATAATCCAACTGGCGCGTCGCGCCAAACTGACCGTGAGTGCGCAATCGTCAATCCAACGCGTCAGTTTGCTCTCAGCGCTCGCGGTGATAGCGCGAGCTGTGTTTTTGTTTTTGTCATAGCGGTGTCGTCGTCGTCATCATGGCGGTGTCGAACGTGTCATAATGATAGATTTCATCAAAAAATTAGAAATTCAGAATGTTTATGGAAAATAACCGACAAAAATTCAAAAATAAACAGTATCGACAAAAAGCTGTAGAAGATTTTATTTAGATAAAATATTCCAATTTTATTTAGATAATATTTATAAAATTGTATTAGATATTATAGAAGTCAGATTTCATTCCCGATGCTAAGAAACGAAGAGTGGCAGTGAATCTCTCATGAGGGTTTATAGCTTGTCTCATATTAGTATCTTGTTTGACAATATATGGAGTTACAAGTTCTAGAATCTTGTAATATGTCGCTTCGTCCATCTTCGCCAGTCCCTCAGTTCTAACGATAACTCATTTAAGAATTTGACGTGTGTGAATTGACTCCTTTTTTTAAAGCCATTCTTTCATCCATTGCTTTCTTTTCGTTTTCTTGTATGTATATGACAACAAACAGTAGCCGTAGTAAAAAGGAATGTTTCTTCTTCTGAATCGGAATCCATTTTTATTCGTGGACGTCCGCAAAGAGAAAAGACGTCCTTCATGCGGCCGGGCCGGTCGAAAACTGAAGAGCCGGAGTGACGCCAGTGAATGGGGAAAATCTAATTGGCATAAAACCATTTGGAGTGACGCCACAGTTTTACGTCTAGACTGACGCGAAAAACTGACCGTCAATGCCCAGCTTTACATGTAGAATACGTCGGAAAAAAAATATAAAATATAATGTACTATTATTGTCTTTTGACATTCAGTGTATGTATGTAATGTATTTTTTCTGAATAAAAACTGAAATTGAAAATGAAACTGAAACTCTACATATCGACATAAGAATGATTTGTGTAACTCTTTATTTTGCGAAGTTGGGACTGATTATTTGATCGCGCGGAGTGAATTTCGAGATCTTTATCCGACATCCCTCGCCCCCTGCTTCATGACGTAAGCATACAAACACGCAATCTAAATTCACTGAGCAACGGACGATGGTCTTTTTTTCGAATATACATGCCATTTCACCCCACAATATTTGCACCACGAGATATACGTCAATATTTAATTTGCATACAATAAATGCGTCACATCGCTAATTCTGGAGAGTAGGGGTGGTATGGGAGCCTTGTCAAGAACTTTTTCAAGTTTGAAACGAAATTACAAGACAACTTTGATTATTTGTCTTTAATGAGCCTTAAAGGTGAATTATTTGCAGAATCTGACTTTGAATATTTAACTGATAATTTTGCAGGTCAAAATTATAGAAAAATATCATTCGTTAAAGCATAGACATACCAAATACGCTATTGTAATCGATTTTACAATTCTGCGATGTTATTTCATATAATAATTGAGTTGTACCTGTATATGTCAAATATAGTTTATTAATAATAATTGCGTTTTACCCAAGTACCTACTACTTCTCTAAGCTAGGTTACATTGTTAATTTAATTATAAAACTATACTAACTTTACTATATCTATTTTAAAATGATTTTTACAACTGGGATATACATCTAGAAGTGAACCTGGGGAAAACTCATTGCTATCGATTTAGTAGGTAATTACCGTGTATACGGTTAATTTAGATCTTACGTTAGGATTATTTGGATGTCTAATCGTGGAGTGTTTCCCCAGTATCAAAAAGTAGCTGTCTAGTAGAAACACGCGTTTGGCGTGGTACGTAGGCTAGGCTACGATGTTTTTATATCGTACTGAAGACATTACCATCGTTCGTCTTTTCTTTGCGAGCGAGCGAGACGGCTGCTGCGCCGCGGCCATTTTTTAGTGCTGATTTACGAACGTCGGTGGGCGGTCGCTGCCCCGCCGCTCGGCATTTTCGGAAGATGTTACTCATTCTATTCTCCAATAAATCCTTATTCTGAATGAAATACGGCATACACACTTATAAAGTGCAGTGATAAAAGTGTTTTGTTGATGGGGGTTGCGTGCGGGGATGTTTTTCTGTGATATTCGTGAAGTGATAAAATATTTGTGTACTGATTTATTATTGTAACAAATGGTGAGGATATTCTAGACGCGCTATTGAATCGGAGATAGTGGATTGTGCAGCGGGAAACCGTCCCGGAGCTGTGTATTTTATGCGGCGGCTTTATCACGGTGAGTTCGGCATTATCGATTGGTTCAATCTTTCGGCCCGTATTTGGGCGAAATCAGCTCTTTTACGAATGAGATTGTGCTGTTCGTGCTCTGTTTTAGACGCGGATTTATGTTGTTGTGGAGTTGGAGTAAAAAAAAATGGTTTGAAGATTCAGATATTACCCCGATGTAACCGCCCTTTGGGTTTACTGTGTGCAGTGCCGCCCAGGGCGCTGCCTTTTCCTAAATTCCAGATTTTAGTTGTCCATGATTTTATTCAATCCACAGAATTCATGGGGGCTGTGAATCCATTCAAATAGAAGTCTATTTTACACCTATGAACTCGATCGATAGTCTAAATATTACTAGACTTGATAATAAATAACATTATATTGAACTGGTGGAAGTTTTTGTCTTTTGGGGGAGGGAGAAAATGGTTTTAAGTAATGGGCAACCCTTGTGCAGTTCTACAAATACGTCAAAAATGATTATTCAATTTTGGGTATTCATACACGTTACCATCTCTTCTACATTGAATATGTTTTAATGTCACTCCACTATATTCATCACACTGATTCCGAAAAGCTTCGCTCCATATTTATAAATAATCTCGGGATATAAGCATTTAACCCCATACATATACGAACGCACGTGATACATTCGTTATATTATCGCCCGAACGCAACAAGCCGTATCACGTACCTTCAAATACAAAAAAACAAACAAAAAATATAAAAAAAAACACAAAGCGCACGTAATACGTCAAATTGTTCCTACGATTCTTAATTCAAAAAAGGGTAATAAATTGGTCTATTCAGTTAAAAATACTGTCGAGTATATTGTAAACAAGTATTGTTATTAAGAAATCTAATAAAAAAACAACGATTTTTTAACTCATTTCTGAATAATAACCCAAAGGTACTTAGGGCTGTCTCAAACACCTACATTGCAGTAGGTTAAGTTAACGATTCATAATTTTATTAACAACGGCGGTAGGTTGTTAGTATTTTTAAACTTCACAACCACCTATTTGGGAGTAGGTTGAGTTAGGTTTGAAAAAAAAAAACCGACAGCTAGCTAAACTGCACGTATTCCTAATTTTATATTAGTGGTGACATTCGAGGTGTGAAATAGGCATAATGTTAAATGTCATCATCCCTCGCATCACCTTTGCTCCCGTCAGATGGCCTCCCGCCGTCTCATATGACCCTGATACATTGAAAAATTTCAGAGGTCGTTAACCCTACTACTTTCCAGTGTTGGGTCAGTCGTCGCAGCGGAGGTTTAACACAACCTAATAAATAACACAGTGTAAATATAACCAGCGTGGGGAACCCCCCCCCCCCCACGTGGTAACCTCCCCCCCCCCCCCACGTGGTAACCTGCCTATAAGTTTAATAATGCAGACGATGTTTTCGGACGACAATAAAGAAAATCTTTAGATAAATTCGCTTATTTCTGCACATACGAGTATAATTTACACACCCTCACTGACAATATAAATTACCTTACTATATGTATACAAGGTGAATTAAGATTTTTGTTTTTTTTACGTAATAGGTATGTTGTATTTGGAATTTTCGACTACTTTAATTATTTAACGATTATTTACATTTTTTAATGATTATTTTGATTGTTGTTTTATTTTATTGTTATAACAATATCGTAGCCATTTTGAACATAGCTAATGCAACCTATAAATTAGAAAACATCGTAAAGTGCTATACATTTGGTTTCATCCTTGGAACAGGCGCTGCCTAGTTGGGATTGACGCTGAATCGTGGTGTTTAAATAATTCTTACATATTTTCAGGAATAAATGAAATGAAACAAGTAAATATATTAAAAATATTAAAAAACACGACTGTTGTGCTACTCGACTCGAAAAACACGACTATTGTATTTATAATTATTTTTTTATGGTTTTTATGAAATATTTGTGGTTTTTGTGTGTATACATGCATGTTTCCGGAATTTACTTATGCAGACCTTTCATTTGTCACTAAACACGATATATTTATGTTAATTTATTGACATTTGGACATTTAGCTAACTACTTACTTGATATTTGGACAGTTAAGGTACCCTATCACACTCAGGATGACATAACGATTCTAACAATACCACACACTTCTAAATCGGTTCAAGCGTTTAGAAGTTATAGCGGAATAAAGAAACGGAAAACATACATAGATGAACCCTAAACACATTTCACTCCTTTTTTATTGGGCAGTCGTGTAAAAATAAAACTATATCACTTAGGAAAGAAATTTTACAGTGTTCATTTTAATTAAATCCTGAATTTGTAAGTGTCTTCAAATACCTAGTCATAATCTAATGTAAATACCTAGTAATAATCTAATGTAAGTACCTAGTCATAGCGAATGAACGTGGTTGTCTTACTTAAAGAAACATAGATAGGTGGGTCCATAGGCATGAGATTACGCTTTGGCATTTCCGTTTGCGTTGGTGGAGATTGCTCCTAATTGCCGGTCGTCTTGCCAGAGGCGTGAAAATAACTGTATCGGCAACAAGGTGGGACGTGGGACCCACTTTTTACACTTATCTAACGGTAATTGCCCATTTAAGGTCTTTCGAAAGTGTATTATCCGTGGTTTGAAGATTCCTACGTTTGATACAGGGAAGCGTCATTTTGCAACCGCTTCAAAAGCAAACGGGCGTGCAAAACACCATCAAAAGAAGAATAGTGTAGTACTTTGGTCACGTAATTGGGAACTCCATTATTAATTATTATTTTTTTAACTACCATTGTTATATGGGTTCCTTATAGTTCCGTGCAGTTTGGGTGGTGTTGGCCAAACTCTATGTCACCTGGCTTGCTTAAGTCACGGTTTAACTCCTATCTGATAACCTCCTCGTAGAGGTACTTAACCTGTCCGGGCGGCGGTGACCTTCAATGGCTGTAATCCTGCAGCGGAGGCGATTGCGATCAGAAGATCGCGGATTTGAGGGAATACCTCTGGCGGAACTGGGCGGATTGCGTACCAGGCTGTGTCAGTCACGCTTGCGCATTCCAACGAATAACCACGGGGCCTGGAGATGTTTTCTATGACAGCGGGGTAGCTGTCGACCTGACGTCATCTATTCTAGAATCGATCCGTTGGCCACCCGATCCCGAGTGACCATGGCGGGCAAAGGGCGCCTCGGTCCGCGATATATTCAAACTGAATAACCGCTTACGTCAGGTAGAGACCGCTCAAGCGATCTCGGATCCGTGACCAGACCTGAGGACGGAGAAATCTGGCAGTGAGGATGCGAGGTCCCAGTTGTTCGCGGTAAGACGTTGGTCTCTCACGGGCATGACGGTAGACTGTGTTGTCCCTAAGTTTCCGCGTGCACTCCTAGGTTGAAAGAATGATTATGTATCTATATACCTTCCTGGGATGGCGGGTTCGCCCTTAGCAGTTGACAGCTCTAAACTACACATACACATGCTAGAAGAATAGTTCGGCACAAATCTAAAGTTTTATGTTACTGAAGGTTTATTTAATAATCTTTTATAAATATATATTTGTTATAATAATGACAAATATACAGAGAAATATCGATAAAAACAAGCCAAAATAACTGTAATGATTCTCAAATTTCCATGTTTAAATAACGTATCTCAGTGGTAATTTAAAGTCATATATTGGGTCCTCACCTTAGAAGTTGCTGTTCTACAGGAAATTTAAGGCCAAAAATTTTGTATAAAAAATATATATTTAATAAATAAAAATATTGACCCCTATTTTATATGCAGATTTGTCATTTTAATGGGAGTTGCTTAATTATTAGTCTGTAAAACTCTCGTGGACAGGAACCAATAAATGTTTTGAAAGCGTTTTTCACCGACTCTTCAAGGATTTTTTTCCTCTGTAAAAAGTTATCTAAATTCTGAAAAAAATAAACTCTATTGGAGCAAGGTCTGGCAAGTGACCAAGAGTCTCCATCCGCAACTCCTGCAACTTTGCGACTGTTTGCATTGACATTGTGGTTATACGTTGTCATGCAGAAGCAGTGGCGATGAGCGATTGACCAGGCTCGGCTATTTAATCACGAGCTTCTCCATCATTGTTTGCAGTTCTTAACATTGCACATTTACGGAAACCGTATAGCCAGACTGCAAGAAGCTGTAATAGAAAACACCGGCACAGGATCTCATATTTGAAAATAATGGAGTATTTGAACTTTACCATGGTTGCACAAACGAAAATATTTGATCAAAAACAAATGACGTAAAGACAAATAAACAGGTGATTCTTAAAAAAGAATAACATGGCCTTGAATGAAAATTTATTTGAATTTGAAATTCCAACTCAAACCCAAGTTATCCCGGTTCAAAGTGGCCAGTATGAAAAAACACCAATTACATAGCTAAGGACCCGATATATAATTTGGAAATTGGCGCGCGACCCTACTTGCCGACCCACCACCGTTATAATCTGAGCAGTAACAGCAGTAGTTTGCCGCCTATTCGCAGAACAAATGATGACGGTTGCAACATCGCTAAAACGTCGGGCCCTACGAACTTCACGCGGTAACTTCATGTCTATCTTATTTATAATGCTGGAATTTGTTTCAACTTTCTGCTATAATTGGCAGAAAATTGAAGCAAAAGGATGAAATTAGGCAGGGGAGAATCGGATATTGACGCGCCCGGCCCTTGACAAGACAAAATGCATCATTGACAAGACAAAATCCGCACTATTGACAAGACAACATGCATTTACCGCGAAGGTGACATTTACTTAGCAGTCATAGAGATGATTCTACATTTAGACCTAAGGTAAATACAATGTAAACAAACATTTATCACGATGTATGTATTATGTTTTATGTAGCGAAGAATCGATGGACGAAAATCGGTAAAAATGCTCAAAAAGGCTTTTCCTGTGAGAATCATAATAGTCGATGTAGAGATATAAAATAAAACATTTATCGATAATATTAAAGAGAAAAAATGGAAACCTTTCGAAGTTTACTAGATTTTTTACCAGAATTACCAAATGTTCCTTAGTTTTAATGAGAGATTTCCAACTCATTGAGAGTTCATCAACTATGACTATAATAACATTCTATTGTTAAGCAGTCTGACCATTTGTATTTGTTTCAAGTTCAGTATTGAATCAACTGTCTACTGATGAATTTTCAGCTTTTCCAAAACACTTTAGGGGTACTAATTAAAATTACACCTTTCATAGTACGCCAGCGCCAGCTGTCCCGGAGTCTGGCCTGCTGACTCTACCCCAGCATTCTATGGCCAAAATACTGTCTGATTTTGGCCATAGAACGTATCAGCTTTTACAACACTTTCACTTTTTTGTCGCTCCCTCTTGGACTGTTACAGATCTCAGAGATCGAACATCGCCGAAACGCGCTACAAATTTCACGCGGTATTATATCATTTATAATGTCAAACAACCGCAATAGTCTTCGATTTCGATTTCATATGATTCCTGAAGTTGTTAACCATTTGCTGCTGATACTCTCTGTATAAAAAAAGCATTGAAGAGTAATTAATGCATTTTTTGAAGGCTATCAAGCATGCCTTTAATGGAAAACGTCGTCTGCATCGCGAGCACGCGACCTCTGCGGCCGAGAATAGTAAAAAAGGCAAAAGAATTGCATGAAAAGTTACGATAACAGGCTAGTTAGTCGCGACATGCCTACATATACAATGAAATAATGTCGTGAAGGTATTTATTTATTTATTTAGTTACCCATAATGAACACAGACAAAAGTCCGAAGCTTACATTATTAAATATGCAAAGTATTTCATTCTCTCTTTTTAACACGCTTTTATTAGGTCGATCTGTATGTAACTATGTAATGGAATCTAAGGTAACTAATTTAAAGCATCTTCCAAGGATCGTAGCGTCATGAAAATTGGCAGCTGTATGTAGTTCTGATGACAATACAATAATATGGTACTGTCGAACTGATCTGATGATGGAGTCGGAAGATATGAACTGGAACTTCATGATGGAACATCGTATCATAGCTGTGTTTGGACTTGTTAGAAAAGTCTTGGAATTAACTTTGACCACGATTAGGTTTCAAGGTCTGATGATGAAGCCGGAAGATAGGCACTGGCATTCCATGATGGAATATCGAATCATAGCCGTGTGTATGTGAATATCGTATCATAGCCCAAAAGCGTGTTTTTAGTGTTTTTTTAAAACTATTAAAATTTATTTAAGAATTTATATTCTCACTAGAAATGGTGGCACATTATACTAGACTCGTGGCACGTGGCAAAGTTGAAGAGCTAAGACCAATCTTCTTCTTATTTTCTATTGTGATAGCTGCTCCTCGCAGCTATCTTCTTATTTTCCATTGTGATAGCTGCTCCACGCATCTAGGATGCTGGTGATATTATGCCAATATAGCATAGTACAGACCAGAGGCACAGTATACCCACCAGTAGCTTTACTCTTGAGCTACAGGGCATTACCGGAAGAGGGTGCGAGGAATGCGGGCAGAGGGGTACGTCCCGACGAACGCCTTTGGTTAGCATTACGCGCAGGTAAAGGCTGGTGACATTTTCGATCTGCGTGGGCCGAGTAGCGGGACATCTAGCGACCATATCCGAGCCCTTACGAGGTTTGACTTTTCATAAAAACCTTAACATCATAATAGCTTCGTGTTTATATAGATATAACCATCTTATCAATCATTTAAATGTGTTGTTCCTTAATTTCAATTAACAAAGGCGTAATATGTAAGCCATACTGAAACTATCTAAGGTGATAACCCCAAAGTCTTTATAAACATTGCAGCTGCCGATAACCTCTTTGACGATATTGGACTCTTTTGTGCCTTTGTCGATTACTGCAGCATACGTTTTAGTGCTAAGATGGCTTGTTTATGTCAAGGATAGTATTTTTTTATTATTAAAATGTTTTGAAATACAATAAGATTAATTGCTGCTAAGACTTAATTTTTGTTTCATCGATGAATAACCCATATCTAATCGATCATAAGCGACTAGTTTTCCTTTGTCGAATTATCGACTTGGGTCTTCCAAAATATTTCGTGGTAAAATTACTGTGGTATCTGGTCTGGTGTGAATTACTGGTTTGGTGGTGAACAGTTTCGTGCAGCTTGGGCCACAAGATCCTTTTTGTTCTTTTTGCCCCCCTTTCTATGATCTGACAGAATTCGAGGGCCATCACTTTAAAAACATTGTACCAATTTAAATATTTTTTTTACGTAAGTATTCATGAGTTCACTGTCTGACTATATTGCTTTTATATTACAGCAACGGTACATTACAGCAACCTATTGATTATATTGATTTTTTGGAATATTTTTGAAATTATTTGGATTTTCACTTCTTATTTAGTTATTGTTTTAAAAAATATATGTTTTTAATGTTTATATGATCTGATTCTAATAATTCACGATTATTTTAAATTATTTAATTCAGTCATGGTACTGAACCCATTAGATTTTCTATTTGTCTTTATAATAGGTAAGATATTCAAACTAGTATCTTGCAAAAAACTTGTTATAACTACCAGCTACTTAGAGTTGCTTGTATATTTCTTACCTATAGCATATTGTGACACGTCCAAGAGCGGTAAATTAGCAAATTGGTTACGAATGTAAGGTAATAAGTCTGTCAATCGTATTTTTTTAGACAGGGTTAAAATGACCGAATAAATCGCCAGCGACTCATTACTAACTCGACAGTCCTTGCTCAAACGATCTTCCATTTATTTTCGGAATTGTAAAATGGCGAAACTGCATAAACAATACTTGGCATAGTGGTTAGGTCGCCTGACATAGTGATACAATACTTGGCATAGTGATTTTCCGTTGGGATCAAATTAACGGAATTGCATTTTCAATTCTGTCGATGGAATGCAATAACAAGACACACACTTACACTCATGTTACAGGCACACATACATATAACACGTCGAAGTAGGGTTGGTTGTAAGAGATTGTCATATGTCAATAAACCCGCCCATTGTGACTTCACAATAAAGAGTATAAACAAACAAACAAACAATTTTATAGCTGAGGGTAAGGATCTAAAAGGTATATTCTTTGGCTGTGATGCGAGTAGATTGAGCCCCTCTTCGTATTTTAAGGCTTGACTGAGGCGGAATGGAATCCGCGCGTGGCGTGGATGGAGGGGAGGCTTAGCTCGGCTTTTCGATGCTTGCAAATTGTACGTAGGAATGCGGTAACCGGAAAACCGAATGGAAGTGTATAATGCGACTCCATTAGCAGCCGAAAGGAAAATAATAATCCTACGAAGCCTCTTACACTGTTGCTATACTGCCGTCCTGAGATTGCTTAACGTAGGGGAAGGTTTTGTACAGTGTTGTTTGGTAGCGAATGGTTTCGTGCAGCTTGGGCCACAGGATCCACTGTGTTGTTGGATCGGCCCAACTCACGATTCAGCTCCCATTCAGTAGTCTCCTGGTGTGGCAGACTACCCCGGGTAGGACTCTAGCGTCTCAGGCCTCACGGCTTGTGAATCGGTTTCTCCTTAGGGTTTACCCCCCGGCGCTACTGGACGGTTTGCGCACCTTGGAGTTGTCAACTACAATAAGCGAACCCGTCACCATAACTACAGCTGTCGACTACAACGGGCGAACCCGGCACCTCAGGAAGTTCTAACGAAATTTGATCGTTCTGTCTCCCGCAAGGTGAGCGCATGATTTAGGACAAAACAGTCCACCGTCAACTCCGCAAGAGGCCAACGCCTTAACCGCAACTCATCACCACGGGAAGTTTTAACGATATTTGATCGTTCTGTCTTCCGCGAGGTGGGCGTAGACGACTTAAGACGAAACAGTTCATTGTCTTGTTACGCCACTCGCCCGTAAGAGACCAGTGTCTTACCGTGAGACGCTGGGTGTGCACCTAGCGGCTGACACTCGCGCCCTTACCTCCAGTTATGGCCTGATTTCTCCGTCCTCCTAACTGCTTACGGGTTCGAGGTCGCTTGCGCGGTCCTCTCCCTTGCTTAGCTGTGATTAGCGATGAGTAGCGGACCACGGCATTATTTGCCCGGCTGTTCTTCCGGTATCGGGTAGCCGATCGGTCGTTTCAAGAGCAGTTACCGTAAGGTTAACAACCACCCCCGCTGTATAGGAAACAAAGCCGTTTCTAGACTCCCCCGGTTATAATATCGGAATGCCCAGTCGATTAGCTGTTGCCGCACGGTGCGCAAGCCGCCCAGGAGCGCCCGAAGGGCAATTCTTAGGGGAACTGGCGCCCTCTACTGCGGGTAGAGGTCTTCCACGCTCACGTCACGATCATTATCGTTAAAACTTCCTGAGGTGATAGATTTGCCCGTTGGAGTTGACACCTTTAAGTGTACAGTGGTCACATTTTCACCTAATATTGGGTTTGATTGTGTTTCTTCGTGAACTAATATCGGAAAATAGTTCATGCGGACGAGACGAGAAAGCGGAGTGTAAAATGAACGATTGTATCTTTTCCCGCACAAATACAACCTGCCGCACATAAAATAATCTGAATTAGGCATTTCGTCAGGTCTTACATTATGCAACATCAAGATGTTCAATTGGTAGACCGCAGTGCTATGTATCAGCAGAGGATGTGCATTTATTACGAATCACCCCCTATATTAATGAGTTACGTGGAACGCATACAAAGCGCGCTGCTCGAAGCCAGCAATAAATAATTGACTTGGTTCTTCCGCCGATTGAGTGGGCTGATCCGGGTCGCGGAGTAATGCACCCACCGTAGCTGGACGATGACCCTAAATTGCAAACACCTATATATTCCTATACAAGTGGGTCCTCCATACTACATACATTCTAACATCTCACAACGGAACTGAGTCGGCTTGGACAAAGAGCAATCTGCATTCGGACCTGAACCTATACCTAGTGACGCGTTGATTGCGTTTTTTTTTCAAATATATGAGTAATATACAGTAGTGTACGAATTAATGTGTCTGAGTAATAATGAAGTCGACGACCATCACGGTTGTTTGGCATTAAACAAGATAAAAAGGATTTGCCGTGCGAAGTTTGCAGCACCCGACGTTGAGCGGACACATCGTCAAAAGGAGGCAGCACTGAAAGAAGAGAGGAACACTGAAACTTTCAAAGCAAGCGGATTGTGCAAGAAGTTGTTTTTTATTTTATTATTTTTTTTATTTTATTTTATTATTGTTAAGGAAACAAACAGCTTTTACATAACATTGGGTACAAAATTATTAAGTTTCAAAGATAATGCTAATAACATGTTTCCACTTAAATATTAATAATTTAAACACTTAGCAGTTTTCTATGAAGAATATACTCACATGAAAGAGGTGGGAATTGGGAAAGGGGGAGTCATATAAGTAAATACAATTTTATGTGAATTCACGTTCCATAATGTATACATATTATTGTCATACATATTATTTAAATATATTCTTAAATATTAATATTATTAATATTATATTATATAGTGCGATTACAATGATACATCAACACCGCCATTAATTATTGCTTTTTTAAGAGCGATAGATGACGAATTGAATACGTCAATATCGCCGAGCTGCGTATTATAAATTTTACATACTCTATAAATAAAACAGTTTTGTGCATAATTAGTGCCAACCTGCGGTAGGTGGAACAACTCCGTTTGGCGAGTGAGTCGCGATGGTACTCGAAAAGATACCATTCCAAGAAGATCCGAACAATCAATGTAACCTGTCAACAATTTATGGAAAAACACCACATCTGCACATTTTCTTCTTGATTGTAGTGATTGAAGACCATGAAAGCTATCTGCTTCGCTGTAATTGGGAAAGGACAAAAAGAAACGATAATTCAAATGTTTCAAGAACAAATTTTGAATACGTTCAATTCTTTTTACGTGAACATTATAGCTTGGAGACCATATTTGAGACGCATATTCGAGGTGACTGCGGACGAATGCGTTGTACCTATAAGAGTAAGAGAAAATGTTTAACTGAGAACTGTTTTGAAGATCGAAGTACGAATCCTAACATACTATATGCTTTTTTAGTGATGTTATCTATGTGATAGTTAAATAATTACTTACTATCTAAAAAACACCTAGATCCCGGATTGCATTCTTCTTGGTTATCTAGATACCGTTTACAGTATAATTAAATGGTATAAGTAAATGCTAAATTGTACAAAAAGCTGAAAGCAACGGGTATTGCACCCTAACAATACGGAATCCTAATTTCATAATGAGTGTCATTTACGAGTAGTTTAAAGTGATGAAGAAACAGTAGAAAAAAGGGGGGGAAGCAAATCCGGACGATTTGAGGGAAATATACAGCATATTGGGAATATGGGCGGTGCTCATTAATTTCGTAATGAGACAAATTGATTTTTAAACAAGGAAATCAATTTCTTTATAATTTGGATCTTCGCTCGTGAACAAGGGGCAAGTTAACTATGTTACGCCGCTAAATTGGAAACTCACAAGCGGGTTTTCAGCAAAATTTAAAATGTGGTTTTGAATTTGATGTTTTCGAGAAAATTACTCCGTCGTGTGTTCTTCTGAGTTTTAGAATTTGGAAGTACAGTAGGACCTGGCTTATCCGAAGTAATGTGACCCGAGGGTACCTACCTCGGATAATTGAAAACTTGGATAACACGGACTCTGTAGTAAATCGAGAGGGGAAAATACGTTAAAGTTTAAAATGAATGAAAATGTAGTCAATGACGTAAAATAATACACCTATTACATATTTAAATGTAGTCAGGTAAAAATGTTATACAGTACAATGTATACAGTACATTTTTAAATTATAAAATACACTACTGCATAGTAAAATTAGAATAGAGGGGTGACGTTTGGGGGTAAAACCATGGCCTGGCAGTAACCTTTTCGACCTCGGTTAACCCGGAACTCAGTTAATCGAGGCTCGGATAACCGCGGCCCTTCTGTAGTAACTTTCCATAAACAGTTAACCATTCCGCGAACACAAATTCAATGGGAGCTTCCACCGGATTCGTCAACTTTTTGCAAAATCAGTTGTAGCAGCGTTTATGGAAACCCTTCCAGTATCCAGAACCTTAGCACTTCTGAGCTGCGGGAGGGTTTAAGGCGACGTACTACTTAAAAAATAAACCGTATCTGAGTTTTTAAGCCCCGCCTACTTACCCCCTCCCCTCGCGACGGGGCAGGTGTTTATTATGTTGACTCATCTCGCAGCGATATTCACTCGCTATCGATGTCTGGACTAAACACACTAGGTATACACTATTGCAATGGGATTTATATTTTGGGATTATGCAAGTGTCATGTACCTACGCTGGTGAAGAAGGCTACGCTTTATCATCATCTAAACTTGAACATTATATTACTTTCCCGGCTGCCACTGGTAGGGAAGGTGTTGTGATCGTGCGGAAAAAAATGTTTAGATAACGATAGAGATGTCCATTTTGAGGTCCACCAAGATGATTAAGACCATTTTCAGAGAAATGTACCTATGTCTGTTTGCCTGTATGTAATCTCTCACGATAACTGCCGAGCCGTTGAACCGATTGAGTTGAAATTTGGAACATAGGGATAGTATCACCCTGGAATGCGCCCATTAGATTTTGGCTGTCAACTGTTAAACCAAACTATCACTGTCAAAAATTGACAGAAGCCATATCTTACAGAATTTCATTTGCGATATGTCATTTGAAAGCCCCTGAAAAACTGTATTAAGAACAGTCACCTGTCACTAATTAATTTTCGACATTTTAAAATTATTTTAAATGGTGATAGATGACAATTGGAGAAATGCCGTTAACTGTTTTGGATACAGTTTTCCAAGGGCTTTTAAATGACATAAATCGCAATTCATGTTCCGTGAGATACAGCTTTAGTATTTTTTTTATAGTTGTAGTGACAGTTTTTGATAGTAAATTTTGGCAGAAAAAACATTTAGCATCGAATTAAAAAACAACATTGTGTATCGAACTATTTATTCGCGGTATAATAGTTCTTTGAGGAGGACATAACGACACCCATCGCCTTGTACATTATCATTAAATAATTATTTAATTAAAAAGTAATATAATTTATTTTTAGATACTGTAAGCACATCATTGTAAACTTTAAAGAAATACACATCATTAAAAATAAATAATTATTAATGAAAATATAAAATCATTAAGACAAAAAATCATGAAGACATTTCTGGTTGGCAAAGTAGTCTGTTATTTCTGAGTAGATACATACATATTAACCCCTCCTGTTGCGAGGTAAAAACTCACCCATCACTTTTGCGCGCGACATTTTCGCGCGCGAAATCAACGCCAGTCGACGACCTTGATAAAAACGACCATAACTTGTAAACCACTATACGGATCGTAAAAAGAAGAACTGTAAAATGATCGCATTGAAATTTGACATATAAAACATTATAATCTTATCTCGTAAATCAATTAAGATAATAATGGCGACAAATTACAAATTTGGCGAAGTGAAAAAACTCGCCTATTTATCATTTCGATGTTTTTATCACAAAACACGAAAGTCTATGCGGAAATTGTATTTACAGTTATGTTCTTTATTAAATGCTTTACCAAAACCATTATTTTGTTTTACTTCTTTGCATACAAAAATATTTAGTTTTTCAGTCATAATAACCAAGAAAAATTTGATGTCTCCTCGTAAAAATTTTTTTTTTTAATTTTGTATTTCTGACTATTTAGGGACTTTATTTATATGAAATTCTTTCATAATAACTTTTCCACTACACTACACTTCTTATAAAATCATACCAGACTTTTCAACTTTGTCTGATATTACAGAAAAATCCAAACTTTTGCGAGTCGGTGACGAAAATTTGGTATTAATTTTGACAGGTCATAATACAAAAGTGGATAAAGTTTTTCAAATATATTGTGTTATTATGTGCTTATTATATGTCTAATAACTAATTATTATACTCTAAAGAGTCACATTTCATAGAAAAACTATAGGAAATCACACTCAAAATATGGTAATTCTTTCATACTAATTACGTAAACAAATAGGTATGCGCACCCCGCGATTTCGCGAATATCGATAAAATTAGGCAGCGCGCCTGTCTGCAATATCGCCGCGGTGCGTGCTCATTTGTTTAGGCAAATTCGGAGTGTGATTTTCTAGTTTCTTCTATGAAATGTGACTGGAGTATAATAATTAGTTATTGGACATCTAATAAGCGTCAAGTTTTCAATACATTCGAAAAACTTCTAACCACTTTTGTATGCCTTTGCAATTATTATGAAATCAGACTATCGCGGTTGCTTCACATTATAGCTTTATAAACGAATTTACCGCGTGAAGTGTGTAGCACCCGACGTTTCGGCGACGTTGCCCAGGGTAGACTGGACAGCGGCGGCTGCAACGTCGCCGAAACGTTGGTGTCTAAACTTTACGTGGTAAATTCGTTTTTTAACCACATTTGTATCATGCCTTTGCAATTATTATGAAAAAGATTATCGCGGTTGTTTGACATTATAAATAGCTTTATAAACGAATTTACCGCGTGAACTATGTGGCACCCGACGTTTCGGCGACGTTGCAGCCGCCGTTGTCCAGGGTAGACTGGACAGCGGCCGCTGCAACATCGCCGAAACGTCGGGTGCTACAAACTTCACGCGGTAAATTCGTTTATAAAGCTATTTATAATGTCAAACAAACGCGTTAAGTTTTTGATTTTATAATAATGGCAAAGGCATTATACAAAGTGGTTAAAAAACGAATTTACCGCGTGAAGTTTGTAGCACCCGACGTTTCGGCGACGTTGCAGCCGCCGTTATCCAGAGTAGACTGGACAGCGGCCGCTGCAACATCGCCGAAACGTCGGGTGCTACAAACTTCACGCGGTAAATTCGTTTTAAAAGCTATTTATAATAATAATAATTATTATTATTAAAAAATCCTAGAAGAAAACTCAACAAACCATTTTTTTTTTATTTACTAAATTTCCAGTACAAAATTTTATAGTAACAACACTCATTTGATAAAAATAAAACAAACATGTAATACAAAATAAACAAATAAAACAATTGTACCGACTAAAATAAAAACTTTCATCAGTTGGATTAGGTATACATGTATTGGTTTCTTTATATACAAAGGAAACATAGAAAAATTTGACAAAAAAAATCTAAGTGAAAAAAGTTGACAAGATTGGATTTTATCAATTATATTTTATGCGACTTATGCTTTCAATTTTTTTATTGGTACTAAATTTCCAGTACAAAATACATGAACGTTTAAAAATTGCCACATTTGATAAAAACTTATAATGTATCACAAAAAACACATCATGTTACATCACAGCGTGATTACGTATGAATAAAAAAAATAGAATACAAACGAAACATAGAAAAATATAAACAATTAAAAAATTGCGGAGTATCGGCTTATTCAACGGTAGTGAGTAGTGAGCGACGGCGGCAACTTGTGGCTTGCCGATACAAACAAGCTGTACACTGAGAAAAATATAGCGCTGTAATACACGGAAATACGCATGTTTCAACAAGGATTACGTATATTTCATTAGGTGCGACTTGGGATCTCGCTTCTAACATGGCAGCATGTAGTAGTATACGTACGGTTAGTCGGACACATGAATCATGTTAAAATATAATGATACATATAATCGAGTAATGGAGTTTCATCAAAACTCCTTGTAATACAACAAAATTTCGAGTAAAACCTCATAAATAGAATAGAAAACGAATTTACCGCGTGAAATTTGTAGGACCCGACGTTTCGGTGACGTTGCAGCCGCCGTTGTCTAGGGTAGACAACGGCGGCTGCAACGTCACCGAAACGTCGGGTCCTACAAATTTCACGCGGTAAATTCGTTTTCTATCCTATTTATAATGTCAAACAACCGCGATAGTCTTCGATTTTAGAGTAAAACATCGTTATTCTATATAAAACATTATGTAAGAATCAATCTAATATTTTTCTCAGTGTGAGTCATACAGTTTATCAGTTGGTACATAAAATTATACCTAATGATGAAATACAGTTATTACCAAGTATCAGAGATGGATAACTTTTATTTTTTAGGATAGAAAACGAATTTACCGCGAGAAATTTGTAGGACCCCACGTTTCGGTGACGTTGCAGCCGCCTTTGTCTAGGGTAGACAACGTCACCGAAACGTCGGGTCCTACAAATTTCACGTGGTAAATTCGTTTTCTATCCTATTTATAATGTCACAACCGCGATAGTCTTCGATTTTGGATAACTTTTAGTTTGTATCGAGCACCGAGCCAACACCCCCCCCCCCCCAAATTCTACAGATCCAATCAATCATCACACATCCATCCATCCATCGTACTGAAATAATGATACTATAGGTAAACTAATGTCAACTATTTTTATAAAAATCACTATAAAACAGAGAATCAGCCTACTCCAATGTATGGAATTCCTCGAAACAAGGTGGTTCCAAACACAGTGGCTTTAAGCACTTCTTACACTGGAACCTGGTTCTTGGTCCAATCTTACCTGGTACTCGAGGACGACGTAGTTTGCACCAGATACATTGAATTCGCGGAGTACTACCTGCAGCATTGGCAGGTATTAGCTCTGGGTAATGTCCATGCCCAGAGCCTGAAAAACGTACAGCTGGTAAGCGGACGTCTCTGGTTGGTCGTACATGACTTGCTCGAAGAGGGACATGAGCCAAATGCTGCTCCATAATCTCTTCAATCAAATTTAATCGAAAGTCCTTGTGAGAAATCATTCTCTTCTCGGGAAAACACTTTCTGAAGACAATGCAACTGTTAAATACAGATACATTGAGGAGTCTCTTGAAAAGTTTCTTGTACCACTTCATATTTTTTTTAGTTTCAACCAGGAAAGGCTCTAGCTGTTGATCCTTCTTGTCAACACCACCCATTTTGAGATTGTAGTCCGCAATAAGCGCCGGTCTATAGTGTGATGGACGTCCAGGTCTACCGTCTATTAGTAGAGACTCAGTGGTATGGTATGTTGACGTTACGTAAATCTGGTTCTTATCTTGGTAAGCCATCACAACAACATCCCCGGAATGCCGTGCTAGACAAGTGCCTTGATCAACCTTTGCCAGTTGGAGCAGTGCCGGCACATTTTTGCGCGATCTACGCAAAGTGCCAACACAATCTGTTTTGTTCCGCTTCAGAAACCTTGATAACATAGGCGAATTGAACCAATTATCCATGTACAAAATATAGCCTTTGTTTAGAAGAGGCTTCATGAGGCGTGCGACAATCTCGGTGCTCTTTGGAAGCGGAGATTGATCAGCGTGATTTTTACCCGTATAAATATGAAACGACCACAGGTAACCAGTAGTCGATTCGCAAATTTCAAATGTTTTAATGCCGAATTTGGCGGATTTAGTTTTAATGAACTGCTTGAAGAGCAGGTTACCTTTCCATAACAGCAACGACTCATCCAACGATATGTCTTGTTCCATCACGTAATTAGTTTGAAACTTTTCGTTGAAGTGATCAACCAATGGACCAAGACAGAAAGTCCTGGGTGAGTCGGGCGTGCGGGTAGACTTGTCTACAAAATGAAGGGCTCCGCTTAAATACCAAAAACGGTCTTTTGATATTAGATTTCTAAACACGGGGTTTTTCAACAGGGGATGATTTGAAAATTTATCATTTTGTGATGGCAGCCTAACAATGCCACTCAAAAGGTAAAATGCAAGAAGTATCATTATTTCATGCACATTTGTCTCGTACCAATCTCTAGCAAACCTTTCCGAAGCAGCCGACAGTTCTATAGCATACCGATTAGTTTCCTGCACGATATGCTCCAGAATTTGATCGTCCCAAAAAGAGCGGAACGCCTCATATTCACTTTGGACCTGAACGGTAGGACCAGCGCGACAATGAAATTCTTCCCGGCGGCCCCTAAAAGTATCCATAGGGAACCACTGGAATTGCATTGCCGTTCTATCTCCTTCGAACAGTTCCCGCGATATGATGGATTCCGCATCCACTGACAACTCGTTCTCGTCGCTTTCGTCCGCATTCGTGCCGACGTCCCGCAGCCGCAATAACCTTGCTGTCTCCCTAGCGCGCCGATCACGAGAAACCTTCTCCGCCTTATCCACTAACTCTTTCAATGGCGCGGGGATGTCTTCATCATTCTTACATACTTCAACAATCGGATTGCCTCGACACCACACAGTCTCACCGAGCACAGCTCTGTTGGCGGCGTGCCTACCGCCTCTAAACCCCCTCGACCCCGCCGCCGCTCGCCCCCGTCGCCCCCCGCCGGCTGCCCGCCCCCGGCGCCCGGCGCCCGCCGCGCCGCCTCGCCCGCCAGCCACTGCGCCGCCTCCTTCGCCAGCCGCCGCGCCGGCCCGTCCGCTGCCCGCCGCTCCGCCCCGTGCGCCGGCTCTCAAGCGCCGCCCGCCCGCTGCTCTCCCCTGGACTCGCCCCGCCGCCGCCAAAGGGACGCTGAAAATTCAAATTTAAACAATGATGTTAGCTTACTGCAGATGCTGTTTTGAGTTGTGGAACGTTAAGAGAAGCTTTAGATGAAATCACAAAATGGACTCAAGTCTGGGTTATTAAAATCAACCCTAAGAAATGCATCTCGGTATAACGATAACGGACAACTAGAAATGGGCAAACCATATTGAAAACATCGTAAAACGGGCAAACTCACTTCTATATTTGGTAAAGAAAGCTTTTCAAGTATTGACGATACAGACATTTCAAAAAATTAACAAAACCTACAGTCGTCCTCTGATTGAGTATTGTTTTCAAATCTGGAATCCTTATTTTGCCAAGGACATCGACCCGCTTGAAAGTATACAACGTAGAGCGACAAAACTGCCAAAAACCTTAAGAAAAACACCCTATAAACGTAGATTAAAAATCCTCAAACTGACAACTCTGGAGCGACGGAGATGCAGAGGAGATCTCATAGAGACATACAAAATACTGAGGCAACACTATGACTGCCTAGAGTTGGAAAGCATGTTTGTGTTCAATTCAAACCGTCACTTAAGAGGTCACAGCCTGAAACCGCCGAGCGACCGAGATGCCAATGGGGTTCAAAAATCTGGAATACGCAGAACGACTCCGCAGATTGCAGCTGCCTACACTTAAGGATCGTCGGACCAGGGGTGACCTCGTTGAAACATATAAGATCCTCAACGAATGCTACAATTGCCCCTAAATTGCAATTGCCAACATAAATTTCAATAAATTTGTTTGTGATCGTTTTGTGAATTTCTGAAAACTTACTCGATGGTGAAAACAAAGTAAAAATAAGATAACCTTTAACTGGTGACGAGCGTTATAGTGCGCTTATATAGGAGAGATTATGGGAGAACGAAGACACGTGCGACCCCGTCGCACTTACGACGCACAATGGCAAATGTAGTCTGGCCGCTTCGGTTAATTCTCGCGTTTGTACTTTGTCTACTGTCTTGATGTACCTACCCCCACCAATCGATCGATCAAAAAGTCAATATAAAATGAATAAGTTCTAACCTTAGAGCACTCGGCGACCAAACAGAGGCAGGTGATGATGTGCCAGAGCCAGCGGGCGAAGACCGAAGAGCGCGCAACGGAGACCTCTGGAAAGTAAGAATATTCCGCCTTTACTATATTTGCTATATAAGGATTACAAAATATGGTGCGTGTATGTATGTGTGGGTGTGTGTATCTGTAGTGCGAATGTGCTTGTGAGTGCTTGTGCATGCTAATTCAATCCGATCTGATAATCAGCTTTTCACGTACTTCCTTAACAAAGGATCGACTATTCTGATGGTTAAATATGTCAATATCGTTAAAGCATACATTGTATGCATACATAACGCGCGGCAATAACGAATTGGAACCATAGTTAGTGTTGAACCTTGGTACGTAAAAAGTTGAGTGAGCACGTGCGAGTCGGGAAGGCGCTCATATGCTCACCCTACTCCGGAGGTATGAACTGTCCAACCCAGTATGAACACTTGTAGCAATTTTTTTAATATTATCTTTTATATTACTTGTAATTTCTTCTTATAATGATTATTTATTATGATTATTTTCTTTAATTATGATTGTTTTTAATTATTTAAGCGAATTATTTTTTATTTACATTACTTATTGTTGTTGCTTCTATTGGCCCCACTTTGGGCACGCCATTTTGTAGCAATTTTTTTTAAATTTATCTTTTTATTTTCTTTTATTGTTATATTTAATTTCTTGTTATATTGTTTGAGTCTATGGATTATAATTTTAATATCTATGCTAATCAATCTTCAACCAATCTTCAAACAACCTTCAAACAGCCCCACCAATTGGGAGACATTTGTAGCGTATAACTTTTATTTTTATATTATTACTTACTTAGACGTGCGCGCGATGTGTCATCAGCGATAAGCGCTTGATGAAGAAGATAAAATTGAACGGAGAAGTGACTAAACGAAGAGGAAGATGCTAATATATGTATAAAGATATTCAAAGTATGCAGAGAATAAGATTTCAAGTGGATAGCCCTGTTTCCTCTTGTACGCGCTCCTTCATATGTGAATTTCTCCTGTCCTGACTAAAATGTATTCTCCAAAAGAAGAAGAAGAATAATAAGGAGTATTCTATGTGTCTAGACCAATTTGTTAGACCCTTATGCACTTGGTTTTAGATAGTTTGAATCAATTTGAGGTTTATAAGTTAAGATCGGCTTGTAACCTACACTTTTAAGATCTCGTCTTGATGAGAAATATTGATTTTTGATGTTCTATGACACAATTCTTATCTAGTGGATTATCAAAGGTGTTCTATAGTTAAATACTTCCAGATCAATGTATGCTAATAGTTTTAAGTCACTTTCTCAATATCGGTTGACGATTGCTCCAATCAGCTGAGATTTTTTTATTTTTTAAGGTACTTATAAGTACGATATTTGTCATTACTGAATATCCGACATCGTTTGATTTGTCGATGCACTATTTATCACACTGACGGATGCTACAGTCTTCCGTCAGGGCGTTGTGAACTCAGGAGTTATTTTTTTTATATATTTATTGGATCACGAGATAAATTTATACCAAGGCGCCAATCTCGCGTATTCCTTTACTGCGTTCGTTCATCCGTTAGTGCTGCATCTGATCTATCGAATCAATTTCTAATTATGATTTAGCTCAGTCTATTTAGTTTTATTTTATTTAGTGGTTTATTGCTATTACGCTTCATTTTTAACGAATATATAAACGTTTTATTGTTTTATTGAGTTTTAATCTTATTTTAATACATTTTATATTCTCTTGTCGGCATTTTTACAGTTATCTGCTTATCGACGGTAACATTTCTCGCTTTTCTTTTCCGCTAGATGTCGCTACAAGTTTTGAAATTGATTTAAATTTTAGGATAATGAATGAATCGACTAATTACTACTTTTACGCTTTGAAGACCATTCACCTTGCCTTCCCGTTGCTGCGTATAGATGGCAATAGGTGTACTTACTTGGCATGGTTTGGTTTAGATATTAAGTATTCTATTTGACAGGAGGCGTTCGATTTTATATCATTACACACTTTTATGTAGAAACGACATATCTGATACTACTCGCCGGTCCTCTAATGTCTCTAAACCGTAGCGTTGCAGACCTTCAGCGTACGACAAGCCGCTGGAAAATAAGCGGTAATTTAGATGACGTATAAATCGTTTTTGAATACGCTCAATCCTCAGCTTGTATGTAGCATACTGTGGAGACCAAATATTAGAAGCAAATTCAAGCAGGCTGCGTACGTATGCAACATAAACCGTTGTCAAAGAATGAGTGTTTTTAAGAGGTCTACAAACTCTCATGATAAAACCGAGGGTGCTGTAAGCCCTGTTGACGACTGAATCAATGTGCTTATTCATAAAAGCTTGCGATCTAAGATGACTCCTAGATCACGCACTCGATCTACTTCCAGAATTTCATCATTGCCAATTGTATATTTAAAGTTAATTATATATAAAAGTCAATTGTCTATGTATATTGTAATTATAATAAAAGCCAATTGTATATAAAAGAGCTATTAGCTCAACATGATTGACACGATCAAAGGCCTTTGAGAAGTCAGTATATATCGCGTCCACCTGAATACGCCGATCCATACGTCCCAAAGTATAATCAGTAAAATGAGCGAGGTTTGTAACAACCGACCGATTTTTAAGAAACCCGTGTTGGTGCTCTGTGAACGAGCTAGCGAGAGCTTGATATAGCTATATAGATAATGCTTTATTTAAGAGAAAGTAGTACAAAAATTATGTCTTAAAAACTACCCAACTAGGTGCACGTACTAGGGTAGATTCTTTTCTTTTAAATTAAGATGCGCACGTAATTTTATACTGCAATTATAGAACTATGGTAATATTTTACTTGTTTATATAATATTTAACATTATACATATAATATTCTCATTTATACATAAATATATACATTTACCTACTTCTATTATTTACATACTATTATTATTTACATACATTTGCATTTACGTACATGTATTTATTAGTAATCGAAGGGGGAGTGAATGGGTGGCAAGGTGAACGCTCACATGTGGCAAGACAGCTGTCCTAAACCTACCACAGCCGGTTCGTAAGTCCGGAATCCACTGCTCACCCCCCAGAAGTGTAAAAAAATAGTATTATGATGGGCCCGACTCCGGTCGGTGAATTCCATGGCAGCTCCGTTTGTATTTATTTATTATAATTGATTAAATTGATAACGTCGTTTTAAACGAGGATATTTTAGTCAGTTTCCCCTGGAAATCTACCTTCTGGCGCTCCTATACGGTCTGCGCACCGTGCGGCATAAGCCAATCGATCGCGCACTCTGACTAACAGTCAGGGGAGTCTGGAAGCAGTACTGTTTCCTATAGAGCGGGGGTGGTTGCGGACCTTACGGCGACTGCTCTTGAAACGACCATCGGCAACCCGATCCTGGGTAAACAGCCTGGCAAAGGATGCCGTGGTCCGCGATAGATTCGGTTTACACCGTCTCACCGCTTCGTAAGGGAGAGGACCGCGCAAGCGACCTCGAACTCTCGAATCTGGTCGCAATTGGAAGTAAGGGCGTGAGTGTAAGCCCGTTGGGTTACACTTCTGGCTATCTCGCGGTTAAGGCGTTGGCCTCTTACGGCTGTTATAAGTTCCACTATGATATAATATTGATATTGGAAAATATTGATATAATATTGATATTGGATAATAATATTGGAAAATAAATAAATATTTGTATTTCTTACCTCTCTGTAGCTTGGAGAGAGGAAATGGTCCGGCCAGTAGTAGGCCGTGCCGGGCGGCGAGCGCTGTTCAGTCCTGGGCGGCGGGCGGCGAATCGTCGGCCTCTTGAACGGCGACGGCGTCTGAGGCTCGGCAGCCGACGCGCCGGCACTGGTCGATGGTTGCGGCTCAGCCGACGCGCCGGCACTTGTGGACGGTTGCGGGTCCGCCGAGGACGGTGACGAGTGACTATCGAAAGATAAAAACACAATAAATAAATTGACTGATACTGTCTGACAGTCTGACTAGAGACTGACATATATACTTACAATTGTCGGAGAGTACCACCTGGGCTCTGCCAATCTATCGGCAAGTCGTTGAGATCGAGATGGCCCTCGATTTCAACGGCTTGCCGATCGATTGGCAGATCTATCGCCTGCGATGTGGCATCGAGACGTTCCTCGATATCAACATCGCAGGGGAAGTAGGCGTAATCGTCGTCCAATTCATCGTCACCGTCCTCGTAACAAAATACCGGACCCGCTTCCTCGTCCGAATATTCGGACACGGACCCCTCCAGGAGCTCCATGAAGGCACGAGGAGGGGTCCGATCAGGGCTTAGATTGAATCTTCTTGACATCTAAAAAAACAAAAACACATTTTTTAAGAAAAAAGTCAAAATAGTCATCCCAATGCGTCTGTGCTTTTGACCGTTGAGGAGTTCCTCGCCCGTGAGTCAACCATGGGCGCAGCTACAGGCGAGCCCGTCACTTCAGGAAGTTATAAAGATATTAGATCGTTTTGACTGGTCAGGTGAGCATACAGAAGCTTTAGGACGAAACAGTCCAATTTTTTCTCAGTAAATAAGCCCAAATTTTGAAAAAACTTTTATGTTACTGCTGCATTTTTTATTTATTTATGCATGATAAGTTTTATGTTATTTTAGTTTCACTATAAAATCCAATATTCAAATATACAAATTTCTTCAAAAATAAAATATCGAAAAAAAATTTTTCGTCGGCTTTTTTTTTTAGTTCATTATCGATAGAAATACTATGTTTCACTATACACATTGAGAAATATCGCTTTTTGCCGCCAAATTACAAACTCAAAAAAACTGGTGACAGTTTCAAACACTTTGTATTCACAAAATACGTTTAATCCTATGATTATTTTTGATGTAAATGAAGTAATAACTATTTAATTAGCGAAATAAACAAATATTACGTCATATCAAGTGATATTTCGTCGTTTCAAAAGTGTGACGAAAATTACCAGCCATTTTGATAAACAAGGCGCCTGGCCGCACAAAGTTTTTCACTCGAAAACAAATGAAGAAAAGGAAATGGGCTACGCACAATAAGTAATGCTCGTTGATTAAGAGTTTTAGAAAGGAAATCACTCACTTTTAATCACCAAATCACACAAAATCGCACAAAAAATCACTTTTTAGTGTAGCCGGCTCGCGTCGCAGTTCGTCGGTCACACGTCGGTCAGAAATGATGTCATCGATGTTTTTGTAAGGGACGTAGTTATTCATAAAACTATGATCGCATGCGGCAATCGAGCAATTTCACAGTGAGACATATTTGGCTATATTATGGCATCATTCGATAGAATATACAATCGCATTTCGAAATTTAAACGACATTTTCGTAAGAGCCGAGCGCTATATCCAGTAGTGGACGTTTCAGAATTTCGGCGGCCGCCATTCATGTCCCCAAATGGATGTTACGTGCTCAGCGGGTTAAATGTAAAGAGACGAATAAATACATTTAAAATTGCGCAGTACATTTGAGACTTCCTTTTTGTAGCCTTGACAGTGTCGCTTTGTAGTGGTGCGCCGACTTTTGTAATTAAAATTCATCAAATGGTAATACATTTTCAAAAGCCTGTTCATCATTATTAATTAGATCTGTACTCAGCACAGATTTGGAATATCGTGTACTTTTCGGTGGCTCTATATTGCTTGTGCTTTGCTTTGGAGTGTTATTGGCAAGTACATTCTCTGTGAGTTCTTTGCTCACTTTGTGATGGAATCACTGAAAACTAACTACCGCTTAAGCGTTGGACAAGGGAGAGGAACCGATTTCTTTCGTTTTATCGTGTCGTTTCTTTTATTTGCTTCTTTGAAAGTGTATTCAGGCTCCCTTAAATCCATATTCCTTCATACTCCTGGATCGATAATTTCAGGTAATACACAGTCCATATAAAAACAAACAAGTTTTTTCCATGACATTTGTCCAAATCAAATCATCCGTCTGTAGGTATATATTCGGTTTTGAGGAGATCGTTTTTACCAGACCAAAATGTAAATAGGCACACTTCCTTTCCAGTTATATCTATCGTTCCAGTTACAGTTTCTTTCCAGCACACTTTCTTTAAAGTTATCCACAATACCACAGATAGTTCATACCTTGTTGAAAACTTAGATTTTTTCGTTCCTCAGCGATTAATTCGCAATTCACGCACGTTTGAGGTCTCTCGTGCCAATACCAACTACGGGAAACATTCCATCGCTTATGGGCTGATATGCACGTACGACTCTTGTTTCTCCACCATCGACATTTTCAACCTCAACCAACCGACGTTCGTTAAAGAATTATTCAAATCAATTGCACCTAACGAGCTTGTTAATACCTATAGTAATTAGTTATATACTTTCTATACAACATATCAGTAGCTACCACAAATATTTATAAATATCTATAAATATTTATTATATATCTATAAATACCTATAAACATCAATAAATATCTGTATCTATATATCCACTATACGACCTATCTATATCTTTATTTATATCTATATACATATACACATACCATCATCGTCTAACTCCTTCTTCCTAATCACTTCCAATTCCCTACCTCTCCCATCGGTTTTCTATATATTTTTTATATTTAATATGAACTTTGTTTATTTTATAATTATTTTTTAAGTGTAATATGCTGAAATCCAAATGTGTAATAAACGATTATAGGCGTAATGTTTTTCTTTTTTTTCTACATTTATGCACACGTATGTATATTGTATGCGCTGTATTTTTCCAGAAATAAAATAAAAAATAAATATATAAAAAGAAATTATATATGGACCTGTCCTTGAACTTGAACGTACCAGTGATGTTTGATGCTGATTTCAAGTTTTCCATCTTTCTGTTTCCAAAATGTCACTTTTCTTTTTCTTGTCGCTTCCGTTAACCAGATTCTATGCGCTGTAATGGGAAATTTGACTTCAAAAATATAATCATCAGATATTCCATCTGGAGAAGCTCCCAAAAATGGAAATTTAGGGTCAATGAATAATCCACATTGCTGAATTTCCACTTTTTCTAGACATATTTTTCATTCTAGTGCAGTTGTTTCATTTTCTTTTCCATGGCAAATTGATGCTACGTTGCTCAAATCCCATTTTCAGTCATGGATTTAACTAAATTGGCGCATTTTGTGTGTTGTTAACTATTGACAATTTTGCCAAAGTTAGACGCAGTTACCATTTTTCTTCGTAATTCCAACCACTCGCTGCTTTCACCTTGAATAACCGTAAGTTTTTCAATTCGCAATCGATCATTTTTCTATTTTCCAATTCTTGAAATAACAGAGCTTTGTTTTTTTCGAATATTTCTGATGGAACATCGGGTTGGTTGCAATGTTCTCCATAATGCGAATTATTGTTTTTTTTTTCAAAAAAACTTTCTGCTTTTATTTCTTTTATAAAGAATGGATTTACTTAAATGCCTCTGTCTTCTTTATTCCACTTTTGATATCCTGCCATAGGGACTTTTGCCTATATATTTTTTATGTAATCTTGACAGTGGCTGTTTTGTATTAAATGATATAACTGCCGCATTACATCGCGCTTGGTAAGACTGCTTTTGGATGTAATTTGTCCTCTTACCACCAATAAATTTTGCAATGATGCCGTTAAACCTTTCGAGAACATTACTATCTACATCATGAATTAGGCTTCTTGCATGTATTGCTACCTACGTTGTTATGTAACGTATTCTTTCCCAAATAATGTCACCCATCAAACAACTCATTGCATCCAGTGTTTCATTTTCCGACAAACAATTTTAAAAACTTCTACATTTATCATGGTTTCCAAATGCATCTATCGGGGCGTTCAAAATGTCATTATACAGGCAATCAATTTTCTCATCAATTGAAAAGTTTTGACATTTATTGTAAGCTACTGCTGATGTAATATTTCTTCGCATTTTTAGATTTTTTTTCACAGACATTACAAGTTGAATAAAAGCTTTTAAAAAGTAGATACCTACGTTTTGTTTTTTAAATTACAATTCTGCCTATCTGACGGTTTTCTATATTAGAACGGTCAGAATCGTAGCCTAATTGTATATTATATTTATACATGGTGTATAGCTCTGTCATATGGCTCTAACGCAAATGTATTGGCATTATTTACTGTCCCCTTATATACACACATTTTGACTCGCAGGAAGCAAGCTGAAGTGGCGCACTTGTTTTAAACTCGCATAAGATCACACCGGTCGTAGGTTCAAAACCTACCGATATGTATATATTTTTTTTGTTTTTATACATAAAGAAACATTGTTATCAAATAAATGAACACTTTTTATTAAAAAAAAGTAATATTGTAAATTAAAAAAAAATATATATATATATATTATTTTAGTTATTATTGTTTCTATTTTTCAACATATGATTTATCATGTTTTTAAACCTCTTTCATTTACACGGTGAAATAGCCATCTAAAACCGATATTTTTTTACTTTCACTCTCCGATCCATCGAAATGTCAATTTGGTAATAATAAGTCATGAAACAGAGCGTCGCGAACGCAACCGCATATGTCGGCCTTCGAAGCCGAAATGAACCACGTTTCTAAGAGCCAATAACATTTCACTATTAAAGGTTGGCTGTTATGCCATTTGAATCAGTAATTGATCCCCACATAAGAACCATATTGACCCAATGTCGCTTGCGGCATTTTGAATGCCAGCGCGTCGTCGCGAGAAGAGCGCGCTCATCTCATTGTATGACAAAAATAATATAAACGGGCTCTGCAAAATATTATTTTTAAAATATACTGATATTTTATTTGAAAAAAATAATCGTCAGTACTACAAGTTTATTGTACATAGTTTATGTAAAAAAAAACAAACTTGAAAAAAAACTCACAGTAATAAGTAATATTTAACAGTGAATATGGATGAAAGTTACACTTTTTATATATTTTTTTTTAACAAGAAAAACTTATTTTTTTAAATTTATGCGAAAGCATTCGTCTTTACAACTATTGTTAAAATGCCGTAGTATTTTTTTTGAGTTTCTTGATCGTGCAGTTTAGTGTGAGGCACGTTTCAAAAAATGCTCTAAAATGAAAATTTCCTGTATAGCTCCCAGATTTAATTATTTTCCTCAATTTTCCAATACTTTAAAAAAAATCTGAAATAGCTATCTACTTAAGAAAGGTACCGTGAGTTACGATATTTTTGTTTTGTTGGCTAACATCATCAGTTATTTCAGTATGACTGTTCAAAAATTGCCAAAAAATGTAATTTTCGAAATTTACCTACATCGTCGCCTTAAGCGATTGAACTCGCAGTTTGATGGGTTAAAATGCTACCATGCTTTTAATTCTGTAATGCGGGAGACTTTACAAACGCAATGCTAAATGCAAGAGACTTTACAAATGCAATGCTACAAAACGCGTTTTGTAAGTTTAGCAATGAGCATCGTTTCTATAAGCCAAACACCATTCTGTGCGACTTCCATAGATTGTTTAAATTATTACGTAGCTTATCGTTACTTTTCACCTCAGGCTTTTCACGAATGTCATCATATTTATTCTAAACTTCTTCGACAGTTACTGAGTATAAAATCTCACGAAAGTGTATCATTTGCAGCTTGCTTTTCACACCTAAATTTATTTAACTAAATTTCCTTCTTTTCTACTCCGTGATCATTGCTCCAAAGCCAACGCCAGAAAGCTTGGTTAACATGACAACTGCATAAAAGTAAGCGGGATGATGGAAATATTGTTTTCAGAGCATTTCGCTCAGCAGCGCTGTCATCAGTCATTATAAGACGAAGCGAGTTCTTTTATGCTTGCTAGGGATCTGAGTAGAGGAAGCGTTTTAATTATGAAGTCTTGAATACTACACCGGAAACAATACCCGAATCCAGCTCTCAATAGCGGAATGGTTTAAGGTAACTTTCTGTGAATTAATGCTAGTAAACCCTTTCGCAGTTCAGAAGTACTAAAGTTCTGGATACTGGAAGGGTTTCCATAAACTCGTTGTAGCACTACTTTTTTACTTTTTTTTAAATTTTTGATTTTTGGAGCATTTTTTCTTATTTTTTTATTAAAGAAAAAGGATAAATGGGAGAATAACATTTTAAAATAAATTAAGAGAATTGGAATCCAAGTCGCAAAAAAAAAAAAACCTTTCAGAAATTACGAATTTTTACAATTAATACAATTTTATAAATAAATTACAAAGACCAACAAATATTAAAATTTTAAAAGCAGTGTGTATTTTATGTTTAACTTGCCTTTAACTTAAAGTTTAACAAGCCAAATAAAGAAACTTTGTAGATATGACTCTACTTTGTCTTAAGCGCTATTCCTGCAATATTCGGCCAAGGCTTCTTATCCTCTATGGGAAGCATGTCTGATACCATCGCCTAATACTTTAGAAGAAACCTGAGAACTGTATATTATAGGTATCAGTATGTCCAAAATTTAGATTTTTCTTTGCATGTTTCTACAGTTTTTTTCCGCCACTAATCGCGGCAGCAATCGACGATTCCGACTAATCGGGGAAACGCCAATAATCGTCGACTAATCGTATCGTAATTATAATCGGTTGTATCCCTAATTATTATATTACTAATATCGTAAACTTTAACTCGTTTCAGTGGTAAATCGGCACACACGCGGGTTAACGACGTTTTTTCTTTATCGCTCAATCTTTTTAATATCATATTTTAGACAGCCCCCAAGCTGCGTTTCTATACCGTTACACGCCTAATTGGAATCCGTAGACGAAATTTGAGCCGGCTTGCTCGCTGGTCGTAAACGCGGTTCGATAATAGATAGTTAGGTCCGACGAAAGCCCGCGGGCAAAACGTGTATGTAAATTACAATTTTAGTTTCTATATCAGCGTTTCCCAAATAATGTGCTGCGGGACCCTATCAAGGGTTCCTTAAAATCCATAAAAAAAATCAAGCAGAAATCCGACGAACTTCGCCAAACCAATAAGCCTTGCCATTAGCCCCTTTGCACGCATAGCGCTCGTGTGTTGTCGCGGCTACACTCTGGTCTATTTCTAGGTATACCCGGCTAGTATGATTCCTATGTCCGACCGTTGCTGAAATTTGGCTATCGGTTTCTGGTCTTGATCCCTTACGCCTGTTTCGATCAACAATGAGAAAAATATTTTTAAGCTAAGTATTCCATAGCTTTTATCGCGGGCCTGGCCAGCGCGGCGACCGAATGAAGAAATTTCCTAACGAAAATTAATGATTTTAAACTGATAATTACGTCTAAACGAGTACTGCTTACGATTCGAAAAAAATATATGTTAAACAAGAACATTTTCCTAATATTCTTAGCTTTGAATATTTTAAATTTTGTTTATATTACATAATGTAATTAATTTATGAAATTAGGTCTAACCGAACACAAAAACGACTACTACGCAAATTTTATCTGGCGTATTATTATGAAACCTGCACCATTTTAAATATAATTTAATTATCTATGTTTTTATCTACGATTTTTTTTCGAATAATACGGTTTTTTTGCTTTATCGAATAAAAAATTCGTGCGCGGCGCTCTATTGAAAGAGGTTTAAATTATTCCGAATCATTTGCTTTCGCAGCCGCAAATGATTCGGAATAATTTCAACGTTTTCCGATAGAGCACAGTTATCTGATAAATAAATATAATTGCATAGTTGTTAAAAATGCTATGCAATAGCTTTATCGCGGCAGTCCCCGAGTGCCACACGTATTTTTTTTTCTTATATTACTAATTTGTTATTACCGTTTTATACAGAATGACGATGTTTTAATCGTAATTTTGTAGAATTCTAAGAATTTTTGTTGAAACTTCATTAGTCGATTATACACTGCCGGCCAAAAGTTTGAGACCACCTACTTACATCAAGGAAGAAAAATGAAAAAAAACTCAAAATACGAAGCAAGAGGTTAAATTATTATTTGAAATACTTATTTACACATACATCAAGATGAAAACCAAAAATATCAATAAATTACATTAAAAATGCCGTTCATATTTTAAACTGATTTTTCGTCAAAAAACCCTGCCTCGCATTTTATTACATTTTTCATTAGTCTGCATACAAGGAATCAATTTGTCGATTGTATCTTGTGAAATATTGTTCCAGCTTTCTTGTAAAGTCTTCCACGTGTCTTCTTGCGAGGAGGGACAACAACTGCGCACATTTCTATCAAGCTATTTTCACAAAAGCTCAATTGGGTTGAGATCCGGGCTCTAAGGGGGCCAAACCATGTTTTTTTTTAACACCCCTTCTATTTCTTTACGTTCTAAATAACTCCTGCATAATTTTGAACTAGGTTTGGGATCATTATCTTGTTGGAAAAAAAATCCATTTACAATTAATGTTAAACCAGACAGAACGGCATTTTGCTGTAGTATTCGTTTATACTGCTCCTTTTTCATGATTCCATCGACTCGTACCAAATTTCCGGTTCCATGGACTGAGAAGCATCCCCAGACCATAATGGAACCACAACCATGCTTGACTGTTGGCGCCATACAGCCTGGCATCATCTTTTTCTGGGCGCTACGTCGAACAAAATTCGTCGTTTAAATCCAAATATTTCAAATTTGAATTCATATGAGGGTTTTTTGACGAAATATCTGTTTAAAATATGAACGGCATTTTTAATGTAATTTATTAATATTTTTGGTTTTCTTCTCGATGTATGTGTAAATAAGTATTAAGTAAATAAGTATTTCAAATAATAATTTAACCTCTTGCTTCGTATTTTGAGTTTTATTTCATTTTCCTTCCTTGATGTAGGTGGTCTCAAACTTTTGGCCGTCAGTGTATGTATCAACATTTTTATTACGGTTAATATGGAAATAACAGTATACTGTAGTTTTAACAATATTCATGTGTCTGACTATAACCGTACGTCACTACATGCTGTAATGTTAGAAGCGAGATCTCAAGCTCCCGACGAAATTTAAAATTATATTTTAACTAACTACCGTTAGTTAATAATTCCAATATCGTTACGCATCATGTCAATTCATACGTATAGTCCACAGTCCGCGTTATACGCGTAATCCTTGTTGAAACATGCTTATGTCTGTGTATTAGATCGTTATATTTATCTCTGTGTACCTAGCGTCGGTCGCTGGGTACACAGATGACGCCAAAACCTGTCCTCTGCGAAAAGACCACGGCGAGGGAGCGCTCGTCAGTCACAATGCCGATTCTATTTATGAGAAATGAAAAAGGTAAACATTTTACTTTTAGAAAATTATTAAGATCTCCTTAATCCTTAAAGAAAAACATCGCCTCCGGCTGGTAAGAGGTAATCTCACTGCTCCCCGGGTTTGCCGATTCCCCACTTGTTTTCAAAATAAATCGTCCTGATATCGTTTTGGGTTTATTGCTGATTTCTCGGTTCCGATAAATTGCAGAGCAGATTTTATTTGGGAACCGCTGTTCTATATCATACGCAATCGTTATCTATGAAGCGGAGATGGATCTATGTTAATTGAATGTGCATACATACATACGTGGCAAGAGGAGTGGTCAGTATCAGTCCTAAAAGATCGCTAAATTGAGGAAAAATCAATGTGATTAAGGAGTACCATAAAATCACTGTTGATTTTTACCGGGAGCTAATGGGCCCTTGCTGAGTTGGCCACGAAGACCCATTCTGTTCAGGGTTGGTCACACTCACGGGTCAACACCCATCCGGCGGCCTCCACGCATGAAGTGCGAGCTTGGTCAGAACTCTGGCCTTAGGACTTGTTTCCCTAAGGCGCTCCTGGACGGTCTGCGCACCGTGCGGTTTAAGCCATTCGACTGTGCACTCTGACTAACAGTCGGGGGAATCTGGAAGCAGTACTGTTTCCTATACAGCGGGGGTGGTTGCGGACCTTACGGCGACTGCTCTTGAAATGACCATCGGCTACCCGATCCTGGGTGAACAGCCGGGCAAAGGACGCTGTGGTCCGCGATAGATTCGGTAAACACCGTTTCACCGCTTCGTAAGGGAGATGACCGCGCAAGCGACCTCGAACTCGTAACCAATCGAGAGACCGGAGTAATCTGGTCTCAATTGGAAGTAAGGGTGTGAGTGTAGGCCCACCGGGTGACACTCCTGGCTATCTCGCGGTTAAGGCGTTGGCCTCTTACGGTCTTGTGGCGTAGCAAGACGGTGGACTGTTTTGTCCTCAAGTCTTCTGCGCTCACTCCAGGGAGATAGAACGACTAATCGTTAAAACTTCCTGAGGTGACGGGCTTGCCCGCTGTAGTCAAGAAGTGAACAAGGAAAAAAGGTCTTAAAATTAATAATTAACATAAATTAAACCATATGGGTTTCACCGCAGTCGCAGTCACTTACTTGTATTTACATTATACTTACATTATTATATTAGTAACAGTAACTTAGATGTTATTGGTTTTGTAATTTGTTCGAATTTAGTTTTTTTCAAAAGGAAGACTTATTTAGTTGCCTTCTCGTTGCCTAATCGATTTCTTATTTTGCCGTGCACCAAATTGAATGCTGAAAATATTCTTTCGACCCCAGCGGATGAAGCAACTGTACGTAGCAGTTGCTTGATTATATCTAATTCTTCATTTTTTGGCTGAGGTTGATATTTTTTGGTTACAGTAAAAAAATATTGATTTAAATCATTGATTTAAAAAATATATCACTGGATTAAAATCGCGATTTAAATCAGCGATTTAAATCATCGCAACCCTGACTGTTATTTTAATGTTTTTTGGTTTTAATTGTTTAAATACATTTCTTTTCTCTGTCTTGTTTTTAAATAAAAATATTGTACTCCTAAAAGGCAGATTGTGACGCATGGAATAATTGTAAAACTTCATGTTCCTACACCACAATCACAATAAAAATATATTGAAATTGAAAAATAAAGTTGAAGAAGTACGCGGTGGAAGAAGAAAGGGATGGCCATAATATCATTAATGTGACGTCACCTATCACCCTTCCAACCTTTCGTGCCATTGTTAAGCCCACGTCCTTTTCATCCATTCTCTATTTTATGTGGTGCGAGACAATTGCCGGTCCGTCCACGTGTCGGGTTGGACATAATATCGTCGGGCGGCCGTTCGCTTGCATATTTTATGCGCTCGGCGCAGTGGTACAGAGCGACCGGTACCTCAACGGCCTTTGTTCAACCCTCTCTGAAATAGTAAACCCAACCCATGTCCGCCGCAATGTTTTATTCGCCGCTTCAATAGTAAAGTATGGCGTATTATTTTTGCAAGTTGATCTTTGGTAATGGAAATGATGATGATGATAATGGTTCTTCGGTAGTCGAATTCAACGACCACACCAGAACCATTAGGTTACGAAACGATAGAACTGACATGTGTGCCGCAGGAGCTAGAGTTGTCAACTACAGCGGGCGAGCCCGTCACCTCAGGAAGTTTTAACGATTTGTCGTTCTGTCTCCCTGAAGTGAGCGCAGAAGACTTGGACAAAAACAGTACACCATCAAGCTCCGCCACAAGCCCGTAAGAGGCCAACGCCTTACCGCGAGATAGCCAGGAATGCTACCCAGCGGGCTTGCTTCTCACGCCCTTGCTTCCAATTGCGACCAGACACTCACGCCCTTGCTTCCAATTGCGACCAGATTATTCCAGTCTCTCGATTGGTTACGAGTTCGAGGTCGCTTGCGCGGTCCTATCCCTTACGAAGCGATGAAACGGTGTATACCGAATCTATCGCGGACCACGGCATCCTTTGCCCGGCTGTTCACCCAGGATCGGGTAGCCGATGGTCGTTTCAAGAGCAGTCGCCGTAAGGTCCGCAACCACCCCCGCTCTATAGGAAACAGTACTGCTTCCAGACTCCCCCGACTGTTAGTCAGAGTGCGCAATCGATTGGCAATGCCGCACGGAGCGCCAGAAGATTGATTCCTAAGGTAAACTAACCATAAGGCCAGAGTCCTACCCAGGCTCGCACTTCATGCGTTGAGGCCGTCGGATGGGTGTTGACCCGTGAGTGTGACCAACCCTGAACAGAATGGGTTTTCGTGGCCAACTCAGCAAGAGCCCCTTATATAAGGGGAGCGGAGCTAAGCTGCCGCAGGAGATGTATATTGTTCATACTTGAGCTGTATGTATGTGTGTGCACATCAGATAAGCGACAAATTCTAAGTACAGCTCATATCATTTGTACGCGGACGATACGCAGTTGATGCGTGTCATAAATCCCCATCAGGCTAGATCTGCTGAGTCATAAAAGAACAATCATCTAAAGAATTAAAAAACACGACTGCCGTAACTAAAAATGAACTACTGTATTTATAATTATTAAAAACAATTAAAAACAAATGTTCGCTCTAAAAGAACCCCGAACTTATAGAGACGACGGTTACAAGCTCTCTACTACGTGTAACTTCTTGAAATGCTTTCAATGCCCAACGCCGAGCACAAGGACGTGACACAGGATACATTGAGTGTTGTGTGCACGACGGTTTTTCAAAATTCGCGCGCGCCGTACCCGCCGCCCCACCACCGTTATAATTCGCTGAGTAAAATCAGCTCTTGGCGCTTAGTCGCAGAACAACGAATGTCGATTGACAGTACTTTAGTCTACCCTGGACTACGGCGGCTGCAACTTCGCCGAAACGTCGGGTGCTACAAACTTCACGCGCGCTAAATCGTTTTATGCTAATCTTCGATTTCATACATACATACATACATGCATGCATACTTACAGGCATGCATATATACATACATACATACATACATACATACACACTCACATACTTACACACCTGCATACATACATTGATACATACATACATAGAAACTACATGGAAAACTAGATACAGTACCGTGCGAATTAATTGGAATTAAGAGTATTTTTCTTCGAAAAGTGCTTTATCGGACATAAACATACAAAAACAGTACTGGTAGTTATAGATTGTTAGTTTTAATATAGAATGTGTCCTCCTTTTGCGTTGATAACACCTTCCACTCTTGTAGGCGTAGAATTTACCAGGTCTTGACAGCTTTCTTTCAGTTCATCATCTTGAAACCAGACTTGAATTACTGCACTGGTACATTTTGGTTTTCGTTGTACAATCCATCTTGGAGAGCCGTTTATCGCAAGTGGCCTAGAGGTTTTCGATCGGGTTGAGATCGGGGGAGTTTCCGGCCATTCAAGTACAGTAGTTTGATTCTGTATGAAAGCCTGTTTCACTTTTTTCGAGAGGGGGGGGGGGGGGGGGGGGGGTTCTGTTGAAAAATTCCCTCGGTGAAAGGATAGACCTTCTGGAGCTCTCGTATCATATGGTTAGATAGGATTTCCATATATTGGTCAGAATTTGAATTCGGACTTTTTATTTATTTTATTTATTTATTCAAGAATTAATTACTATGAAACATTGAATTGCTTACAACATTACTGGAACCGAATGGCAAAACCTTAACCTTTTGCTTATTTAATTGTCACCCAACTGGGACTAGCCCGTTCTAGGGTGGACAGGACTCTAATATTACAATCAAGTTTGCTTGATTGCTTGATTGCTTACAAATGTACAAGTTTTAGTAAAAAGCTAATAACACTAAATTTCTTTAAAATACGGTCATCAAAAAAAAATTTATAATAATAAAAATATTATATGATTATATAATAAATAAAATGCAATTCCATTATATAATCGACAATAAATATAATATAAAATTCGATTAAATAATATAAATAAAGCTATATGTGAGAAAAGAAAGAAACAGTCATTAATTCGTTTTATTAAACTATTATTTCTAACATTTGATGTATGGTTAGTCTGTCATGATTTGATAACCATTTCTTTAATTTATTTTTGAATTCCCTAAATGTCAAATTCATTTTTATTTCCATATTGATCAGATTGTAAAATCTCGGCGCAATGAAAGAGTAATGTCCAAATGATGTTTTCATTCTGGGTATTATTAAGCTATTTTCTAAAACTTGTCTGTCTCGTTGGTCTTCGATTCTGAATTATTCCTAAATTTGAGTGACTGTCCAAAAATAGCCTTAAGAGGGAAGTTTTTAGAAAAAGTTGCCTACAATTAAGGACTTTAGCTTCCTTATAAAGTTCATTAGTGGGATGGCGATATGGTCTACTTAGAATATTTTTTAATATAAATTTCTGCGCAACTTGCAATGGCTCTAGGAGGGTTTAACCACATCTACCCCATCCAATTTATGATTTACCATATCCAATAAAAAATCTTTATGAGGTATCACCGGATAAAATCATTAACTCATACCTATGAGTAGCCACTGCAATAAGAATTATAAGAACACTAATCAATGTGAGTCCTCGGGACATCGACAGATCGATTAGGAGCGTGGGTTTATACCAATGACAAAAAAAAAACGCAAAATCGATTTTTTGGCGAAATTTCTTTTACTAGTTCGAAACTTATTTTTTTAAAAAAATATCGTCGCACTCGTAAAGCTCTTTTTCTTGTCAATTTATGTGAAAATGCTCCATAGCAAGATCCTCTTTTTTGATAAGGTATGGAACCCTCGATACGCGAGCCAACTCTCTTGTGTTTTCGTCTACTCGTAGTGAACGCCTCGTGGTCGTCGCGACGCCCGTCTGTCGTGATTTGTAAAGACCGCAGAAGAGCGTGGGCGTCGCGTATAGAGTAGTAGGTGAGGTAGAAACGGTCGCGGGCCAGGCGTGCCGTCAGCGTCGTCAACACGCGGCTTGCGCTGCCTGGGGAGCTCGCAGCGAGGGGCTCCGCCCGGGTATCGATCGTCGGCGCGCGCCACGCCCTCCGCCGCACCCTGCCGACAACCCCTCTCGACCAGGCGCCCAATGTATTCTTTTTTACGTGCAGCTCGTGCCTGATGGCCTGCGAGGTTCGCAGGCCATCAGGCACGGTCTGGGTCCTCTTCCCAATGCCTTACTGTAAGACGTTGTCCAATCGTGAGCAGTGGGGTGTTGTCACCTACAACGGCCGAACCCGTCACCGACTGAGCTGTCAACAACAACGGGCAAACCCGTTACCTCAGGAAGTTGTAACGATATTTGATCGTTCTGTCTCCCGTGAGGCGCGCGCAGAAGACTCGGGACGAAACAGTCCACTGTCTAGTTACGCCACTCGTCCGTAAGAAGCCAACGCCTTACCGCGAGAAACCGGGTTTGCAAACGGCCGGCCGACACTCGCGCTCTTACTTCCACTTGCAGCCAGATTTCTTTGGCCTCCCGGCTGGTTACGGGTTCGAGTTCGCTTGCGCGGTCCTCTCCCTTGTGTAGCGGTGATTCGGTGTCTACCGAATCTATCGCGGACCACGGCGTCCTTTGCTCGCCTGTTCGCCCGGTATCCGATAGCCGAATGATCGTTTCAATAGCGGCTGCCACAAGGTTAACAACCACCTTCGCTCTATAGGAAACAAAGCCGTTTCCGGATGCCCCCAGGTTATCAGTCGGAAAGCACAGTCGATTGACTAACGCCGCACTGTGTGTTCCGAGTAGGAACTGGCCCGCAGGCACAGAGTCCTACTCGGTCTCTCACTTCTCCTTGGAGGCCGCCGGATGGGTGTTAACCTGTGAGTTGGACCGACCCTAACGCATGGGTCTTAGTGGTCCAACTGCACTGGGCCTATTAGCTCCCCTCTCCTAGCTCCTCTATCGTTATACCTTCCCGTCACCAGGAAGGTATAACGATAGTGATCTCTCTTTCGAGCTGGAATGAACGTAGAAACTTGGGGACGACTGTAGTCCACCGTCTAGCTATGAAAACAAGCCCATCGTCAGAGGCTGACGCCTTACCGCGAGGCACTGGTAAGAGGACCCAGAGGTCCGACCTCGCGCTTTGACTACCAGATTTGTCCTGATTTCTCCGTCCTCCCGACTGCTTTCGGCTCTACCTGATGTAAATTAGCGGTAATTCTGTTTGAATTTATCGCAGACCGTGGCGTCATGTGCTTGCTACCACTCGGGATCGCATGGCCAACTGGTCGTTTTAAGAGTGGCTGACATCGGGTCAACATCCACCCCAGCTGTTTAGGAAACATTATATCGTTTCCAGACCCCTCCAATTATTCGTCAGAGTGCACAGTCGATAGGCTGACGCCGCACGGTACGAAAACCGCCCAGGGGCGCCCGAAGGGACATCTCTCAGAGGAACTGATCCACCATGCTAAGGCATGGGAATCAGAGTCCTTTCCGGAATCGACCCTCTTCGAGGATGATACTGGATAGAAGTTGACCCGTTAGTTTAAACGACCAGAGTTAACGAGCAGGTCTTAATGGCCCAAATGCACGAGAACTGTCAACCTCCGTTATCTCCCGTTAGCTCCATAGTCTCCGTTAGGTTCAGTCGTGGGTAGTTAGGAACCTAGGTTCGATCTGGGGGAACACCTCGGGCGAAACTGGGTGGTTTGCGCAATTTGCGGCGTCAGCGAATCGATTGTCCGCTCCGACGAATAACCGGGGTAGTCTGGAAGCGTACGTTTCCTAAGCATCGGGGTAGTTGTTGATCTGATCTCGAGTGATCTTAACGGGCAAAGGGCTCCTCGGTCCACGATAAATTCGAACTGAATTACGTCTTACTTCAGCTAGAGGCCGGGCAAGCGACCTCAAACCTGTGGCCTGACGGGAGTACGGAGATACCTTGCGGCAGCGATACCCGGCCAAATTTGGTAGTGAGGGCGCGAGGCTACCAACTGTTTTCACCCCAGTGCTGCGCGGTTAGGCGATGACTCACGGGAATGTTGGCGTAGCTAGACGATGTACTGTTCTCCTCTAAAAGTCTCCTCTAAAGTTTATCCCACGGTTGAAAGAAATATCAATATCGTTATACCTTCCTGGGATGACGCGATCGCCCGTAGTAGAGGACAACTCCAAAGTGTGCCTAATGACGTGGTACAAACTACACTTAACTTCCGGGCTACCGCTCTGATGGTCACTGCCGCCCACGAATTCATTCGTCCTTTCACAGGCGTCCAGACATCCAGCCACGCTGACGCTCGTCTACCGAACATCGATGACCAATTAAAGTTCCCAATGATTTTTCATTCCTCATTCGCCGATGCCAGATACGAAAAGTTCTGTATACCGTGATACCGCCTGCTCTTTATTATTTCTGACTAGATCGTACATTGACCTTTCATCAGATCGGATCAGATCACAATTAGACCTTACATTTGATACTAAACACGATATATTTATGTTAATTTATTGACATTTGGACATTTAGACAACTAGAGTTGTCAACTACAACGGGCGAACCCGTGATCTCAGGAAGTTTTAACGAAGAAGGATCCCAGGAAGTTCTATCTCCCGTGAAGTGAACGCAGAAGACTTAGGACAAAACAGTCCACCGTCAAGCTCCGCCACATGCCCTTAAGAGGCCAACGCCTTATACGCGAGATAACCAGGTATGATACCCAGCGGGCTTGCACTGACGCCCTTACTTCCAGTTGCGAATAGATTACTCCGGTCGCTCGACTGGTTACGAGTTCGAGGTCGCTTGCGCGGTCCTCTCCCTTACGAAGCGGTGAAACGGTTTAAACCGAATCTATCGCGGACCTCGGCATCCTTTTCCCGGCTGTTCACCCGGAATCGGGTAGCCGATGGTCGTTTCAAGAGCAGTCGCCGTAAGGTCAGCAACCACCTCCGCTCTATAGGAAACATTACTGCTTCCAGACTCCCCCGACTGTTAGTCAGAATGCACAATCGATTGGCTAACGCCGCACGGTGCGCAGACCGTCCAGGAGCGCCAGAACGTTGACACCTAAGGGAAACTAGGTCTAAAGCCAGAGTCCTACCCGGGCTCGCACTTCATGCGTGGTGGCCGCCGGATGGGTGTTGACCCGTGAGTTTGACCAACCCTGAACAAAACTTGAACAAACTACTTACTTGATATTTGGGCAGTTAAGGTACCCCATGACACTCGGGATGACATAACAATTCTAACTCGGTTCAAGCGCTTAGAAGTTATCGTAGAATAAAGAAACGGAAAACATACATAAATGAACCCTGAACTCATTACACACCTTTTTTTATTGCCCAGTCGTGTAAAAATATATTTGGTAAAAGTAAATATGATCACGCTGCGTGATCGTCTAACCAACCGTGTTTTTTAGTCTGCACGCTGCGTGATCGTCTAACCAACCGTGTTTTTTAGTCTGGTTTAAACTGACCGACTGAATCTCTAAGGTTGAACGCCCGACACACCAATAGCGACGGGTCGGTGATAGGAGCAAGTGACACTGGGCGGGCTGCCGTTTCGCATGTCAGCAGTGCTTACCTCGGGGCTGGGGTGGGGCGCGACTGCCACTGCTGTGCCTATCGGAATCCACATAAAAAATAAATTGATACGTTCGGTTCTATATATATGGCGATCCCCCGGGTGGTATATTTCGCCATCAACGCTCCCGAATGGGGAAAACGGCGATCACTGAAGGACCGGACAAATCGCGCGATCCGATCGGTGGGCCGCAGCCTTTTCGACGACACATACGCCTAACAGCAGGGATGTTACTTTCACACAAAACTCGATTTATTATAATATAAATCCACTGTTTTGAAATACGATTCTGTAAGTTTGACAGAAACGATTGTTTAAATAATTGATTTGTTATAATATGATTGTACGTTTTACAGTATAACAAAATGTCGGCGAAGATGACCTATAAGAAATTCCGACGAGATAATACTTTGCTAGCATTAGACCTGTGTGACAGACAAAACGTTCGCTCGCGTTCCGTTGATTCTTTGCATTTTTCGTTTGGTCGTTTGTTTGTTGTTTCTACTCTTTATTGTAATCCGCCTATTTCACAAGAGGCGGGTTTATTGTCATTCGACAATCTCTTACAACCAACCCTACTATGACGTGTGGATATGTGCTGTTCGCGCGCAAGCTTCGGGCAATCAGGGGCTGGGGGAAAAGCGGGCGGATGACGCCGCCCCGACCGTCTCTTCACACCCCGCACTTTTCCAGTACTTGTACTGGTAGAGAACGGGGTAAGAAGAAACGGGCGGGGACGGCGTCATCCGCCCGCTTTCCCAGCCCCCAATACCTCGGAGATTGCGCGCGGACTGTATGTGTGCATGCAACATGTGTGTAAGTGTGTGTGTCATTTATCGACAGAATTAAAAAGAACTTACAATGTAAATTCAGGCGACCTAACTAACCACTATGCCACCGGGCCGTAGATGTCAACGTCCTGTTGGGGGGGGGGGGGGGGGGGGTTGGCACGTGTCCCCCCTGTGCATGCACATTTACTTTATTATTTTCGCTATGTTGATTAATTATAGTCATATATCAAAATTACGACAAAAAAGGAATGTCAAAAAAAAAAACAGAATTGTCGAAACAAGATTGTGTGTACATAATATTTCAAAACGAGAATTACGAAATGTTACGAGAATTATAGTGGGTTGCGATAATCGAGATAAAAGGAGTGCGATTCCCAAAATATCGGCAAGGCTGATCAAATTACAAGAAATTCCAATGAGATTAATATTGGGTCCTTACTAATGTAATTGCTCTTTTTTCACACTGCCCTCTTTGAACTTGTATAACTTGGGTTTGAGTCGGAATTTCAAATTCAAATATTTTTTTATTCAAGACCATGTTATTCTCTTTTAAGAATCCGCTGTTTATTTGTCTTTCCGTCGTTTGTTTTTGCTCAAATAGTTTCGTTTGTGCAACCATGGTAAAGTTGAAACTTAGCATTATTTTCAAATATGAGATCGCCGGCATTTTCTATTATAGCTTCTTGCAGTCTGGCTATAGAGTTACCGTAAATGTGTACTGTTAAGAGCTACAAACAATGATGAAGAAGCTCGTGATTAAATAACCGAGCCTCGTCAATCGCTCATCGCCACTGCTTCTGCATGACAACGTATAACCACACAGATATCTCTGTAAACAGTCGTAAAGTTGCAGGAATTGCGGCTGGAGACTCTTGGTCAACCACCGTACTGGCCAGACCTTGCTCCAACAGAGTTTCATTTGTTTTCAGAATTTAGATGTTTATTTACAAGGGAAAAAAATCTACTTTGAAGTGTCGGTGAAAAACGGCCTTAAAGCATTCATTGGCTGCTGTCCACGAGAGTTTTACAGCAGAGGAATTAAGCAACTCCTATTACAATGGCAAATCCGCATAGATTATAGGGACCAATGATTCTATTAAAATATATATTTTTCATATATTTTTTTTGGCTTCAATTTCTTTTATAGAGCAGCAACTTCATAGGTAAGGACATAATATTGGTTTGCTAACATTAGACCTATATGACAGACAGACAAGACGTTCGCTCGAGTTCCGTTGATTCTTTGCATTTTTATTATGATTGATGTCGACAGTGGGGGGGGGGGGCACATGCCCAGTGTCCCGTGCCCCCCTTCCCCCCTCCCCCACATTCTACCTTTGAATCATAAGATCAACAAAAGACCTAACAAAGATTACTACGAATACACGACTGTTGATAAAACAACTGCACCAATAATCAATTTTCGTAGTAGTGTTATTGCGTACGTGATAAGATAGCGCAGAAACTTCCTTTCATTGTCGATGTTTAGTCATAACAAATACCGCAAAAGGAATTAAACATCCAGATGGGTTGGTCCCCCTCGGCGCTTGACGGGGGGTCACTGTGACTCGCGTTCAGTGACTCACGGGACTAATGTCGCAGCGTCTCTCAAACGAGGGGAATATTTTTTAGGCTCAAATCGAAAAAAGTAGTGATGACAACTTCTCCCTGTGGAATGCCCGCAGTGAGATTCGTATAGGATTAGGTAATGTTAGCCACTTTTTTTGCGCAAATACTAATCGTTCGATCACGTTAGCTGCTTTCGTGAGCGCCTTAACTATTCTCCTATATGCGATCGAAAAAATTTGCATTCGTTGTCGCTACTCTACAACATCCTCAATAACAACCTTTCGGAGTCCACGGGATAACACACTTGCCATTCCTTCACATCTCTCTTCTGTTTACACGTACTCTTTTACGGTCCATTCTGCTCGTTTATGGAATCAGCTCCCACACTCTGCCAGGCATGCACCAACGTTGCTCACAATCAAAAAGTTATTGGAGAAACTTTTGATTTCACACAGCCACTAACCAAACAACCTTATTTACCCGAACTTATTGGCATATATTTGTATTAGTTTGTAACTTTTTTTCTATGTGTACCGTGCGATGACCATTGAAGATTATCACATGGTCGACTGTAAGATATCGCTATAGTGACAAGCCCGCCATTTGTGCTTTTTTTTTTAATAAAACCGGTGTAATATTCCTTGAACTGGTATTTTTAGCACAATAAAGATATTCTATTATATTATAATGCTTATTCGAACTATTTTAAAACTCTTCTACTAAGAAACCAAATGCCTATCGTAAATTCTTTAGTGTCATTTATTCATATTTAGGAATATGAATGGTTTGGCTGTGTGAAAGAGGCCTTATTGCTTGCGACGTATGACAGTCCGCGGCTCGGCGGCGACATTGGCATAGCTTGACTTCCGATTTGTGATCCTTGGCTCCACTTTCAAACCATAACAAACATAACTTAAATTTATGTGCTAATTAGACAAAAACACAGAATAGAATTATCTTTATTTTATATAATTTATCATACAATTTTGTGGCTCGCCAAGTTCGAGCAGTGTTGTTTACATATATGTCTTGGGGGTAAGATCTAATGTAATAATATATTGGGCTCAGTCCATATGAGAACTGGGTCATGCTTACGCTATATGTCTTATTTCTATTTCTAAGGCTAAAGGATAGGGATGCGAGGAGGGACCGTTCGCTTGGAGAGCGGTTTACCTCTTTCTTTTTTACAAATATAATCAATTTCGCCGGTACGCAGGCCGGTCAACATAGGATTGTGATGGTTCAACTTATTGTATCTATCCCCAGGAAGAGTAAGCCCTGGGATTTCTTGGTCTTTCAATTTGCGAAGCATGTCTTCATGAAGGTCTCTGGCACGTATGTACCAGGGATCCTCATCGAGCGTGTCCCAAATTACTTCAGAGCGTGTATTTCGTGGAAAATTACTGGCTGTTTTTAACGACATTCGATATTGCCTCTCTAATTCTGTTAGCTTGGACTTGCACACGCTGGGGTATAGCTGTACAATTCCGTAATCAATTATCGGTAGCAAGGTGGTTTTTATTAATTTTATTTTTATTTTTAGAGATACTTTGCTATACCACCCTATGATGGGAGCTAACGAACCTCGCATCTGTTTCACTTTTTTCACTGTGTTTTTAACATGTTCTTTCATCACTAATCTTTGGTCGAGGTGTACTCCGAGATATTTAATTTTAGTCTTTATTGGCAACACCTCTCCTCGGAGGCCGTTGTCATAAATGAAATAGGTAGGTACTTATATTAGATGGCCGTTGCACTATGAGGCCATAGCGTTCTATCTGCGTGCACGCCCCACTGTTTTTAGATGCTCTCTAGGGAGTAAACTCACACCTTGAGCACACGTTCTCGAAGTTTATAAAATGATATTTGCTGCTGCTGTCTGATTCAATTTCAACCTTCAGATGCGATCAAATGGCAACACCGCGTGCATTTTCCATCAAATTTCAAAGTAAATTCGATTCAAACTCCTTTTTTATTAAATAAGGATGACGTGTATCCCGTTTCAGCATATTTGGAAACACGCAACACACGCCAGGCTTTTCGGGTGCTCGTTTCGGGATATTCATGGAAATGACGCGAACAGGGCCAGCGGGACGGTTTATTGTCAATAACTCGCTGAAAGGCGGCGGTTATCGTTCTATCGTCTGTAGAATGTCGCCTACCCGGAAAACGTTCACGGTTTAAACGCAATGCGGCAAGCGTATTTCCACGGCACACTCCATACAACATTAACACATCACCATATTAGCGACAATTAAAAAGGCATTTTCGCAGACCTGCGCGTCAATGATATCCATATCAAAGAAATACCTTTCACTGAACCTAATTACTTGTACTTGCGATTTTTCGAAAGACGTAAATTTTTATGTAAGGTGTTTTTGAAAAGGTGTATTTTTTGTCGTTTCCGACGTATTGGCAATGTTGCAACCTCCGTTGTCCAGGGTAGTCTCATCAGTAAACCCTGAACAACGGCGCGGGCGGTTGCGTGTCTATATTCGACTCTCCCCTGCCTGATTGTATGCATTTGTTTTAACTTTCTACTAATTTCAAGATTCTTGGAGTTGACTGATACACTCTGTTCAAAAGCGTCGAAGAATAACGGAATAATGAACTAAGAATAGCTTTGGTGTAATTAAAACAAACAAAGGAACTTTTGAACCTCTTTTGTGGCAATCTTTACGTGAGCAAAACTATTCAAAATGTAAAGAAGTAACAAAATATTTTTTTGTTTAAATCAAAATTAAATATTCCTTTATCAAATAGAATCATGGAATCATAAAACGTATAATAATTATTACAAAAAAAACGTTAGCTCAATATCAACAACATCGATTGCTTAGATGACATTCACTACAAATCTTTTAGCATCGACATGAAAGCCTGAATAAACGTCCAATCCTGTACCATCCGAGCTAAGACATTGGTAGATCCGGTAAATCCTATATTTTTAAAAATTCGTCCATCTCGTGGGCCCGACTTTAGAGCCCGTTCACATAGCGGTCCGTTTTACAGGTCCGTTTTATCGGACACGTCTTTTTTCCGTTGGCGGTCTATGTAATTGTATGCGCGTGTTCACACACACGATAGTATTCCGGATTCAGTAAAAAACACCGATTCGACAAAATATTCCATTCCGTTTTGTCATCAAAAATTGGACTTAGGAACAGAAAACGGATCCGCACCTGAAGATGTATGGAGAAGTGTGAGTGCTTTCACACATGACCCTAGCCGTTATTTTTGCTGTATGCTGTATCCTGTATGGCGGTTGGTTGGTTATTTTTTCACTTGTAGAACGTCGGTGGTATAATGATCGACAGAAAACGAAACCGACAGAATATGCTGTGTGAATATCACATGCAGTAGTGACGGATCCGTTAAAAACGGTCCTGTAAATACGGAACCTCTGTGTGAACGGGGTCTTAGATCATAATAATAAATTCTTTATTGAACACAACGGGTACAAAGGGCGGGCTTATTGCCATATAAAGCAATATCCTCCAGCCAACCAGCAAGTAGTAATTACGTTTGTTTGTGGCAGATTTTTTAAAAATTGTTCATGGTCTTCAAAGAAAACGACATAATACATAAAATATACATAATATATAATATACATTATAATATAATTGTTACATAATATCAATATTATACATATACATAATATAAAATATACGTAGGATCAGGTTATATTATTTTGAGAACAGATATAGGTTCAGCCGGGAGCGAAACGCACTCGAACTAAAGGTATTCGATATATTGGAAGGCAGGTTATTCCATACTCTGGCGGCATATACAGCAAAGGAATAGGCAAAGAAAACTGTGTGATGCTAGGTATACACAGAGTATTCGTTGACTGAGACCGTAATGGCAGCTCGTGGGAAAATACCACTCAGAATTTAGATTTTGGGAACGGCGGTGTAAGTGGATTATTGCGTATTTTCTGCAATAGGCAGAAAATATTCAGGTCTCTACGTTCGCATATCTTTAGCCAATTTAGTTTATTACGGTATTAGATAGGGTGTTCTTTATTATGAAATGTTGAGAATAGGTGGCTCATAGTGACATTATGCACCGCACGAAGGGGAGGGGAGGCCCGTGCCACGACCGTGCCAAATTAGATTGCGCTCGATCGGAGGAGCACACAAAATATGGTTTCCGTCGCGGAAGGATAGTCAGTCGGCTTTTCGTTCGCTGATTACGAGTACATAACAGAAACTGCAATTAATCCTGCCATTCACTCTCATTATACCCGCGGTAGCTCCCATTTACGCGTACCCTGAATAAGACTGGCAAAAATACAGAAAAACTACTTATACCTTAGCATTACATACAGTGGCGTAACTAAGCCGATGCAGCCGGTGCGGCGCACCGGGGCATTTGAGGCCCGAAATGGAACTTCAGTCTACGATCGACGTTCAATCCAACTCTGCCGAAGCTAAGAAAGCCGATAAAATGTATGTCTCAAAACTGATCGATGATTTTGCAGAGTGCAAATATAGAAGAAAACGTGTAAAAGTAGCTAGGTATACAGTAAATACATCCTATATGTCCTAATGAATGTAAATAAGTAGGGGGAGGGGCCTTATGTTGAATTTTGCACCGGGGGGCATTTTTTAAAGTTACGCCACTGATTACATACTACAATCTACTCCCTACCATAATTAAACAGCTGGTGAACGTAACATAAAAAAATATTGAAAAGATGATTATATGCCACCCTTTCTATGTATGATCTGACCGAAATCTAGTGCTATTACTTTTAAACATTGTACTTTATGACACTTTTATATAAATGTTCTTGGTACCATTGTCTGACTATATTTATTTTATATAACATAAAGCAACAGTAATTGAAAACAGCATCTATAAAAGTAGCTACTTATGGACTATATTGATTTTTTGATTATTTTTGAAATTTTTAGAAGCCATTTTTTTATTCTTAGTATTTTAATAATTGATTTTTAAATTTCTTTTTACCGTATATGATCTGATTCTAACAATTCATTATTATTTTTAATTTATTTTTTTTAATTCAGTTATGATAGTGAACTCATTAGATTTTCTATTTGTCTTTAAAATAGGTAAGATAATCTAGTGACATGCAAAAATCTTGTAATAACTACCTGTTACTTATAGTAGGCTGATACTACCCGCTGTATATAGTATATTGTGACACGTCCAAAAGCGGTAAATTCGCCAATTGGATAGGAATGTAATGTAATGTATTACATGACAAACTGTACCCGCGGTTCCGCCCGCTGTAACTTCTCTATGTTGTTGAGATTTTATTGTGTTTATGATTTTTTCTGTTCATTAAGAAGATGTTAGGTAAGGCAGAGGATAATCCATACATAGGATATACAAGATGAAAAAACCGCCAAATACCTCAGAGGGCGTCACTTTTAAATGGCCGTTATAAGAAAACTACAAAATCAATATATGGCGGAAACTTGCTGAAAATATTGCAAACAAGTTTACCAACCTATTTTTTTAACCAGATCTATAAATCGAAAGTCGCTAAATCCTAAAATTGTCGTTACTTTTTGATCATACCACGTCTACCTAAAAGTTTTTCTCTGTTTTATTTGTTAGATGAAAGGTCTGACATCGATTGACTTGCGACGTTGTTGCTGTCCAGTATTGCCTATTTTGGCAATGGCCAATCCTTGCGTTTTATTGGCAATGTTATGCCCAACAGCCGTCGATTAGGCCGGTTTCAGGCGAAGGGCGCAACCTGACGCCATTTTCCGCAGCAGCAAGCTTCGCCGGAAACTTTCCCCTTTGCATAGTTCAAAGGCGGTCGCGTGAGTGAGTTACAGGCCATTTAAGTTGGCGGTAATTAAAGAGTCAAATGTCGCTCGTTCGCCGAGTCTTCGACTGGCGGATGCTGGCAATAGCAGCCGAGGACTGTTTGCCAGAAATACAGGATCTCAAGCCAAATATATCGGTCTCGTATTTGACAACACCCTTAAATAGGATGGGCATGTAAATGATGTGGCATTTTAAGTAAGGAGATTTATATCCGCTTGTAAGGCACTTCGAAACATATTAGATTTAAAATCCCTCAAAAATGTCTACCATGCCCTAGCAAATAGATTAATTTCATAGCGTATTCTGGGTTGGGATCCACTTATGACCGGGTTATTGCCAAAAAGACCCGAAAGTACTCCTCAAACGACTTGTTCGCAGACCTAAAGTTATTAGACATGCAGACATTTGCAAAAATAGTTATTTCGAACTACTTAAAAAGTAAAGATATACCTACACTTCGAAACTGAGCACAAAATTGCTAGAAGAGGCTCTACATCCTCTAAACACATCGTACGGAAAACCTGAATTGTTTTACCCAGATACACTTTGGCTTCAAAGAATCTATGAAAACGTGAAGAAATATAAAGTTCATTTAAATTTGCAAAATTTTTACTTTAATTTGGGAAATATGAGATGGAAAAGATAATTAGTTATATTTAAAAAGAAACTTCTTTCCATTAATTTTAAATCTATGATCATGCTATTTCTAAAATTTTGAATGTAATTTTGTTTCAGTTACCTGTTTTATTCTTTAGTGTATTTTTTCTGTTTTATTTTAAGTCTATGTTTGCGCACTTATAAACAAATCATCGCCATACATGGAGCCTTCCTTATCACGGGCTACGGACTAGTTAGGTAGATTCTGCAATGCAAAAAAAATGTATTTTTTTAAACGAATAAATTATTATTGTATATACAGCCGTTATTAGCAAGACGATTTCGAGGAATTTTCGATGACGTTTTTCTTAGAATTAAAATGTTTTTTAGATAGACCTTCGCAAAGTTTCTTCCTCCTTTTTTTAAGAAATAGAAATGGGATAGAAATGGAATTAAAAGAAATGCACAGCATGTGATATTCATAATTATTATTCTTATTTTATTCGGTATTCGTTGTAGTAGCGTCTCGAAAAAACCTACGTACTCTACTTTCTGACTACTCTTTTATTTTATTTTTATATTATTATTATTATTGATTATTGGACGAACAACTAGAGCTGTCAAATACAACGGGCGAACCCGTCACCTTAGGAAGTTTTAACGATATTAATCCTTCTGTCTTCGATGAGGTGAACGCAGAAGACTTAGGACAAAACAGTCCACCGTCAAGTTCCGCCACATGACATACATATGCTTGTCAATGCAGTTATTATAATTAATTAATTAATTAAATAAATATTTAATTTCACTTCGTTTTATTTCATTTAAATGTGCTAATATTTCTTAAAGCTGTAACTATGACAAAAAACGGTTATCGATTATCGAATGTTTTTTCTCTGTATAAGTAACACGCTAGATTATTGTATGAGCTGTATTTTTCCGAAGTGAAGTCTCCGTGAAAAGTTTCCTAATGAAATGAAGTTTCCTCTTTACCTTTTTTATTGCCTAAAATACTTATTTTTTTGTTACAGGTTAGCTAACATCTCCCCACCACGCTACCACTACCGTAAGTAAGACTATTCATACGTATTTTTTTATTGCTTTTAGAAACTAGTGTTCCTCAAGAGCAGGTTATTGCACAATTGCGTTAAGTATGTAATACATTTTATATAAAGGCGTATAAAAAGATTGATATTTTCAAGAGATCCATTCAGTTGTATCTACTTAAAATCAACATGTATTCGCGCATAACGATATTTTAAAATACTTTGAAAACAACATCGCGCCTGCCGATGGAACTTAATGTCCTATTTTTTATTTTCAATTGTTGTATTATACTTTTTTGTTATTGGAATGATTTACTGTATATCATTCTTTGTTAAATTGAGTAACTAATTTAATATTCATTTAATATACTCGATCATTGCTACACAATTGTAATGGAAATAAATACATAATCTGTAAGACATTGCCTTAGTGTGATAATCTCGCCTTCGTAGAAATGCTTATTTTATTTATTTTATTTTCGGGAAACTTACAGCGCTTCATTAATTATGACTAATTATCTTAATACAGTGTTTCGCTGGCCGCTTAATTGTTTCCTACATTATTTTCTTATAAGGTAAATCAAAAGTTGCATTGCACTAAATTAAATTAAATTATTAATTGCAAGGATAGGGGAGGAGAGGGATGGGATATATGTGGGATAGGATATAGGTATTCAAATGATAGTCTTTGCTATTCTCATTTTCGCTCTGTGTGTTTTTTAACAATTTGCATGTGTATATTATATACTCATTTCCTATATAGACGCCTAGTGAGCCAAGGACAGCCTCGCTGAAATTAGGTTGGTTCAAGTAAAAAATGTCGATATCTTCGAATTTTACTATTATATGTGGTCATCAAGCTGTGCATAACATAGTTGTAGGCGTAACTAGTGCTCACACGAGGGATTTCGAACGTACGAGGAGAACGAACCCTTCGTGGTGGAACCAACAATGACAGGTTTTTTACCAAATGAGGGCTATCAATTTTGTTATGTATTATTTTATGCAATAATGTCATATCATATCAGCCGCTGTGCGGCGGTCTTCCAGTGAACACATACTAAAATAGTAAAATAGTAAAATTTTGTTCAATGAAGTGTTGTATTATTATTATTATTATGTGAAGTGGTAGCTAGCTTTTTAATCAGCTAGTGGCGGGGAAGAGGAAGATTATATGAATACAGCCGGGCGGGTTCTTTCTGTCAATATAATTGTGTCGCTTTGCAAATATGCTCCTCGACTCGTCTGCTCGCGAGATTAATCTCGGAAGTGTATTATTATGTGGATGGATCGAGCGTGGGCAGCCGGATGATCTTTGTTTTGAAGTTCATCTGCATGACAATGGCGATCGTCGGTAGAAGGAATAGAAAGACCCGATTAGCATATCAAAGCGACGACTGCACGTCTTACATTCTTCTTTGTGAGGGTTCTCTTGTCCGTTTTAGCTTACGCGGTACGACATCGCACCTTTCTAGCACGACAAGGCACGCGCGGCGCGGCTCAGAGGTGAATTCTTCAGTGCTTGGTGGACTAAAATTGGAAATTAGTTCATTCGAACGATCGGAATATGAGACGAAGAAGGTGCGAAAAAATCAACATTTCCGCACAGTTGGGCGGTGTCGACTACAACGGCCGAACCCGTCACCTTAGGCTGGTATAACGATATTTAATCGTTCTTTCAGCCGTGGAATGAGCGTAGAAGACTTAGACAATGACAACCCACTATCTAGCTCTGCCAACTGGCCCGCAAGAGACCAACCCTTACCGCCCGGCACCGGCTAGTTAACCCAGCGGGCAGACCAAGCGCCCTCGCTACCAGGTATGGCCAGATTTCACCGGCCTCCCGACTGGTTACAGGTTCGAGGTCCCTTGCGCGAACCTCTCCTTTACGTAGCGGTGATAAGGTGTCTACCGAATCTATCGTGGACTACTTTTTCGAACAGAATTGAGTGATTCGGTCGATGGCTCTTATCCAAGGACTAAAACGTTTTCCGCTGGGTAATTGCCCTTTAGCGGGGCTCCACTTGCTGTCGCAGGGCTACGAGCCCTGCGGCAGGTACCTGTTAAGGCGCCCAACGGTTCAGGCGCCTTATGGTGATCGCTTATGCAGACATACAGACAGACGTACATTGCATCTTCTGCTGCAAATAACTGCTGTGCAGTGATAACTGCACTGGCGGACTGCTAATATAGCAGACTGCGCAAATACGGCTTCCGGATTTCTGGCGGTCTCGTGTGCAGTGCGGAGCGAGCTCACGAATGTGCTCGTGCGGCGAGGTGTCGGCCCTTCGGTACAAGGCGCTTGACGTATTGACCTCTACGGATTCAGTTTCGCTAAAGTCGTTTCTGAGTCTCGTTTCGGACAAGGGGTGACCAGTCTAGTGGCAGGAGTAGTCCGTCCAAAAATGGTAAGCAGGAAGCGAGGGAACCCCGCCGGCTCAACAGTGACCTCGCTGTTTGAAGTTGGACTCGTAACTAGATCGGTGGATTGTTACGGCTTAATATCTCTGCGACTCATTTCAGGATAAAAAGGCGACAACGATCGTTATAACACCCTGAGGTGGCGGGTTCGCCCGCAGCATTGACAAACGCAAACTGAGGAAACAATTGAATTACAATGCCTAAAATTGCCGCCTATATATCGTCCTCGTGTGGGCAGATTTATGTGTTTTTTCCGTCGAGCCGATAAGGATGATATTTTTATTGTGTCTGGTGATCGTAGCGATGGGGTTATCTGTAGGCCGGGTGACGTCCACCGCTCCGCGATGGCCTATAACTGCCACTTCAAAAGCGCAGGGGATCGTTGCCAGCTCATAATCCGTTTCCTGTTCGGAAGCCGGATATGATTACGTCCAGTGCGAGTCACTGCCAACTGTCAACTGTCAACAGCCAGATAACGCCCTCGCTACTCCAGATATTTTAATATTTCATGATTCGACGCCATTTCTGATGCAAATGCCGCCGTCGACATCTTTCGCTCGTTTGATATTGAGTCGCGATCCTCGCAGATTCTCGGTTCGCTGCAAATTGACTGCAAATCTTGTAACCGCGTCGTTAAACTTCGTCGATATAAGAGCTGGTACATACCACAGTCTTACCATTGAATTGGGATGCTTTACCTATGAAGATGCCGTTGCATAAGACATTTTAATTTGCAATATTGAACGTACATTAAAATGTCAATAACATTTTAAAAAATGTATTTTGACCTTTTAATTTAGATTTAATATTGTTTTATTTGTCAACATATTTATTTTATTGACAATTTATTAACTTATTTCTAATATAGGAAGCTTGATTTTATTTGGGGTTGCCTTTGACGCGGCGAATGACTGCTGTGATCTATCCAGGGGAACAGCTCGGGCGGAACTGGGCAGTTTACGCCCAGGCGGCGTCGGCCAATCGTTTGCGCAATCCAGCGAGCAACCGTGGAGTCTAAAAACGTACGTTTCTTAAGAAGCGGGGGTTGTCGTTGACCTGGCGTCAGCTATCCTTAGAAACGATCTATTGGTCACCCGATTCCGTGCGAGCTTGACCGGGCAAAGGGTGCCTCGCGGTAAGGCGTTGGACTCTGAAGGGGCAAACACATTATCGGACGCGTCCGTCAGCCGCGGCTTATGGGCGCGATCTGTGTAATGGATTTCTATTGAGCCGTGCACATTATCGGACGTCGGTCGCGGACGTCTGTGCATACGTTCGTAAGCCGCGGCTTACGGACCCGCCCCTTTACGGGTGTAGCTTGACTGGATTGTATCGTACGCAACGGCTTTACTTTCACTCGAAAATGAATGGCTCGAGACAAAATGGCTCGATATAATGTCATTATAACTCCCTGGGGTGGCGGGTTCGGACGTAGAAAGTGACACACTTCGTATGTTATACATTCAAAGACCAATACAACTGTCATAGTTCACGTGCCCAGATGCAATACAAGCCACTTCAGCAACTCTACTATGATACGGTTACTCAGCTCTTTTAATAACAGGTTTAATGACCTTGACATTTTTTCTGTAGACAGGAAGCCTTTTCTTCACGCAGTCGAAGAAAAGCTCAGGAACGATAATTAATTTAAATATTTATAAAATATGCACTACTAAGTATTACTTTATTTATATACAGTGTATTTTTGTGTGTATGCATGTTTATATGTATATATATATATATATATATATATATATATATATATATATATATATATATATATATATATATATATATATATATATATATATATATATATATATATATGTGTCAATAGTATATGTATGTATGGCCATTTAAGTACGTATATTACATGTAGTGTTATAACAATCCCTGCCTTCCATTTCCATTCCCCTATTGCACTTAGACATTTAAATTTAGAAATGCTTCTTTTTCCTTTTTTCTTTAAAAGAAAATGGTACAAAATTATTATCTTTTAAATAGGTGCTTTATATTATTTGCTAATTTGAAATGTATTAATGGCTATATTAATGTTAATTTACAATATTCTTTCATAAAATGAATATGCTGTAAACATTTAGCTAATAAAAATAAATAAATGAAGATAACATAATAAAATAAAATATTGAAACTGTCTATCTCATTCAATGAAATATATTTCAGTTAGTATTTAATAAAATCGACCAAGGTCCATAACCTCCCGGGCCGACAAAGTAGCATCCGTGACTTAGTGTCGAGTCTCCGGTCTCAGTTGGAAAACTCCGCTAAAAGCTCTGTCGTATCGTATAAAGAACTATCTTTATCGAGGAAATTCTGCCCATGGACTTACTCATTAGTAGCTCTTTCACTGCTAAGTTTCATTTCGCTGCCGTCGAACTTTTTACTTCCGATAACTTATCGAATACCTTGGACATTATTACTTCTTATTTCCCAGGTATAGATTTGCCTTCCTTTCAATAAAGATCGTGTCTATTTTTATTCTACCATTAAATATTTGTATCGTAATAATCTTGTCTAAACTTTAACTAACCTAAGGAAGCTATCAATATTGGTTATACATATATGGTATTAGTTTGCTCAATGTCATAACTACTAGAGCTGTCACTTACAACGAGTGAACCCGTCAGTGTATCGTTATGTCTCCCGTGAGGTGAGCGCAGAAGACTTAGGACAAAACAGTCCACCGTCAAGTTCCGCCATATGTCCGTAAGAGACCAACGCCTTACCGCGAGATAGCTAGGTTAGTCAACCAGCGGGCCGACACTCGCGCCCTTACTACCAGTTGCAAACAGATTACTCCGGTCTCCTGAATGATACGGGTTCGAGGTCGCTTGCGCAGTCCTCTCCCTTAGGCTAAGGCACCATTGGCGTTTTTTCACGCTGCGTTTCAGCATGAAAAAACGCGGCAAAAATAGGCAGGCTGTAGGAGCACGTGGCTGGCCAGACACAGCGTTTTTTCCCGCTGATGTGCCGCGTTCTCAAGGTCTCACGCCGCCTGCTCCAAAACGAACGCGCTTCGGCCTATTTTCGCAGCTGTTTTTCACGCTCTTCTCTGGCCACACTTGCTTGAAAACACGCAAAACACTTGACCATTGCTCGTTCCGTGTTGTTCCGTATTGTAGCTAATTGTTGTGTTACGCTGATTGATATGGAGCATATTGCTAGTGAACGATTAATTTTGGAAGTGCAGCAGCACCCCTATCTTTACGATGTGAAAATCAAGATTACAAAAACAGAGAACTGAAGAGGAATGCCTGGAAAACAATAACAATGAACGTGGTCGGAGAACAGTAGGAAGAGATAATAATAGCAAATAATAAATATTTAAGAATACATTGACATGTTCAAGTTTATTAGGATTTCATACATTCATTAAAATACATTACTAAAATATCATTAATATCAATAACATACATTCATTAAAATACACAGATTACATACATTCATTAATATACATTGATATGTTCAAGTTTATTAGGATTTTTTATGGAGTTGAGATATTGCAAGAACGATTTTGCCATGGTACAGAACGTTCTTTAGAACAGAAATAATTGCTATAGTGATCTCGAGTTTGCACTCCTACATTTCTTCCCCTGGTTGCAATTTATATGATGGTCTCCAATGGGCATGTTGGAGACCATCCCATCAATGTAAAATGTAAGTAAAGACTGTAGTTTTTCACGCGTAGTGTGACCTCGTCGTTGCGTTAAAAAAACGCAGCGTGAAAAAACGCTTCTATTCCGCGTGAAAAAACGCAAGTGTGGTCTTAGCCTTACGAAGCGGTGATACGACGTTTGCCGAATCTATCGTGGACAACGGCGCGGCGCCCTTTATCCGGCTGCTACCCGGAATCGGGTGGCACATTGGTCGTTTCAAGAGCAGTGTAGGTGAAGCAACTACCCCCGCTCTTTAGGCGACAGTACTGTTTCCAGCTACTGGGACTGAGCTAATGGGCCCATGATGAGGTGGCCACGATGACCCATGTGTTCAGGGTCGGTCACACTCACGGGTCAACACCCATCCGATGGCCTCCACGCATGGGGTGCGAACCTGGGTAGGACACTGGGTCAACCAGTCTCCTCTGGAAATCAAACCTCTGGCGCTCCTGGACGGTCTGCGCACCGAGCGGCGCAAGCCAATCGACTGTGCTCTCCGACTAACAGTCGGGGGAGTCTGGGAACTGTACTAGTGTATTGTTTCTTATAGAGCGGGGGTGGTTGCCTACCTTATGGCGACTGCTCTTGAAATGACCATTGGCCATCCGATCCCGGTTCAGAGTCGGGCAAAGGACGCCTTGGTCCGCGACAGATTCGGCGTACCGCGTTTCACCGCTTCGTAAGGGAGAGGACCGCGCAAGCGACCTCGAACTCGGAACCAATCGAGAGACCGGTGAAATCTGGTCACAATTGGAAGCAAGGGCGCGAGTGTCGGCCCGCCAGGTAACATCACTGGCTATCTCGCGGTAAAGGCGTTGGTCTCTTGCGGGTTGTGACGTAGCTGGACGTTGGATTGTTCTGTCCAAGTCTTCTACGTTCACTGCAGGGCGACAGAACGAAAAATCGTTCAAACGTCCTGTGGTGACGGGCTCGCCCATTGTAGTTGACACCGCAAGTTATTTCCCGACTCGCCTTCCAGTCAGAATGCACAATCGATTGGCTGACGCCGCACGGTGCGCAAACCGTCCAGGAGCGACTCCTGGGGAAAACCAGATCGCAGGCCATGGTCCTACCCGGGCTTGCACTTCATACGCGGAGGCCGCCGGATAGGTGTTGACCCGCGAGTTTGACCGACCCATACTTTGATCATTAACGAATTTACATATTTCCAAATGATTTTTTTACTAATTTACATGTTTCCAAATGACGAGATTTTTCATTACACTTGATTTTCTACGCAAATTGAAATTATTTTCTATCCGAGGCATTTAAAGAATAATCTAAAAACGCATAACTTATGCAATGTTGGTGTTTATTTTACACGATATTATCGCACTTTATCGAAGAGAACTTTTACTGTGTTCGGTGCTATCATATTAAAATAACATCAGTAGAACATCTCGAGCCCGTTTTCGAAATAAGTACCTACGCTTCGCCGAACCACAAGGGTTGCCACGACACATACACAATTGACAAGTTGTGATCCCATTAAAGCAGAAATGCAATTTTGTTCGTTTATGTATTTTTGCTTTATAGATCAACAGTCGGTTCCCAAAATTGTACTGTAACAGAATATATGAGTTAGTGCTGACTTTGTGTGACAGAATTTATCACTTGTTGTATGTGTTAAAAATACCTACATTTTAGTAAGTTAAATTAGGTATTTAAAAAAAACGAATCTACCTACCTACCTACGCACTTACATACCTATGCACCTACTTACCTAGACACATACTTACCTACGCAAATGAACAATAAACGTTACCTCGTAAATGCAATTCCGTAACGTAAATGCAAATACTCGTAAGTGTAATTTCTGATAGGTTGCATTACAGCCTGTACAGAAAACATTCCATATTTGTATATTTAGCTGTCGCGCGACAGCCCTGACTGGCTAGCACCGAGGCGCCCGAGAATCTATGTGGTGGTAGCATACGGACAACGGGCGCTTGTATGAGTGCGAAATCGGTGCGTACTATGGAGATGTTCTACTGTTCTTATTTTACTATTGTGCTATTAGCTTGGCGATCTCCTCCACGCTTCCTCTCGACCTGCATCTTGAAGAACGCCGAAGAAGAGGTACTTACCTATAGATAAATCAGCAGCACCAGACATAGGCCCTGATAGATGTCTATATATTCTAATACAGTTCTCCGGTACCCAAGAGAAATATCTTTAAAAGACATTCTGTAATTAAAAAGCAAAGATTGGACTTGTAGTTGAAAGAATTCCAGGTATACCAAAGACTTGGTAATTGCAGTCCAATGAATTTGGTATTTTTATACAACTGCCCTACAAAAAAGAAGTGTAATGTGTTCAGGGTTCATCTATGTATGTTTTCCGTTTCTTTATTCTACCATAACTTATAAACGCTTGAGCCGATTTAGAAGTGGTATTGTTAGAACCGTTATATCATCCCGAGTGTCATAGACTACCTTAACTGTCCAAATATTGGTAAGTAGTTAAATGAATGTCCAAATATCTAAATGTCAATAAATTAACATAAATGTATCGTGTTTAGTGTCAAATGAAAGGTCTCTGGTTGAGTACATTTCAGTGTAATTTCACATTTTTAGTATAATTTCTTATTTACTTCGTTTTATTTAAACAATACAGTTGTTTATAATGTTTATATCGTTAAAATGTATGGAAAATAATACAAACTATTAACCTATATTAAATATCAATTATTAATAGTTAAAAAAACTGAGTGAGTACTTTTATATTATCCCGAAACTAAAGCGGTAAATAAGTTTATGACTGAAAAAGAAACAGCCAATAAGTAAGATAGAGATACATTATCAGTGTGTGTCAGGTAATATTTTGTGTCTGGGCCGACGGCATTCTTTTGCTTTACGATGGGCTTGTCTAAACAAGTTTATGGATGAATAGGCAAGACAGAGATATATAGGTACTCAGTGTTTGGGTGGCACGTACGATTTCGCGTCTGGGCCGTTGTCATTCCTTCGTCTTACGTTAAGGTGTTTCAAGTGTTTTATGTTTTCATGTGATTTCTTTTTACTTTCTGGATGTGGTTATGGATTTGATTGGTTTTTGCTTTACGATTGAATTTTAGACTAACTGATTTTTTTCTTCCAATAACGACTTGTAATAAACCCTAGTTACATAATAAACCCCTATGTAACTAGATTACATAAATAGTTTATTTCACAAAATTATCCATTTATACAAAACGTCCGATGTGTATAATTCTAACGCGACATTAATGAGTTGAACTTCGATATTATTACTTCTTTACACATACACAATTAATTGCTCTAAGTCCCTAGTTGTTACACTCTATGTACACCTTTCATACAAAAATACCCATTTTTACCACGCTTTTATTAGGTCGACCTGTATGTAACTATGAAATGGAATCTAAGGTAACTAATTTAACCATCTTCCAAGGATCGTAGCGTCATGAAAATTGGCAGCTGTATGTAGTTCTGATGACAATACAATAATATGGTACTGTCGAACTGATCTGATGATGGAGTCGGGAGATATGAACTGGAACTTCAGGATGGAATATCATAGCTGTGTTTGGACTTGTTAGAAAAGTCTTGGAATGAAGTTTGACCACGATTAGGTTTAAAGGTCTGATGATGAAGCCGGAAGATAGGCACTGGTATTCCATGATGGAATATCGTATCATAGCCGTGTTTGGACTTGTTAGAAAGGTCTCGTAATGAACTTTGACCACGATTAAGTTTCAAGGTCTGATGATGAAGCCGGATTTTTTGGTTTTTACGTGCATTTATAAAAGCGTGTTTTTAGTGTTTTTTAAAAACTATTAATTTATGCTTTGGTGAGTGGACGCCATTGCGAGCGCTGCGGACGAAAATGCCGTTTTTACGCTTCCTACTTGTCCAAAGGCACTTCTAGGCTTTTTCTTATGCAATGACTCTCTTGCGCTTAATTAGAAAAAGTGCAGAGGAAGTTTCACTGTAGCGATAGGTGTGCGAACTAAGCCTTATCGTTCGTCTCTGCCTTTGCTCTCAGCGACGTTGATTGGAGGGTCTCGCTGCTCTGTTTTAGCCCTTTGAACTACTCGTACTTTTTTCTGTTACGGAGTCGAGAAGGTGTTCTATGTATATGTGGGAGTATAGGGAAATACAGTGGAGGGAAATAACATGAACACGTGTAATAGTTTTCAAAAATGCAATTTGTAAGTATTTACAAATAAGTGTGTGCATAATATGTACACACACACACCGCAATCTGTTGAATAACCGGGGGAGTCCGGAAACATACGTTTCATAAGCAGCAGGGGTAGTTGTTGCCCTGGCGTCATCTATCCTTAGAAACGATTCGTTAGCCACCCGTTCCCGTGTGATCTTGTCGGGCAAAGGACGCCACGGTCCGCAGGGAATTCGAACACGAATTACCGCTAACGTCCGGTAAAGGCCGCTCAAGCAACGTTGAATATATGACCAAACTGGAGGATGGAGTAATTCATCCAAAATTGTTAGTAAGGGCGCGAGATTGGCATGCTGGGTGCATTGCACTTCTTAGTGTCTCGTGGTAAGACTTTGGACTCTTACGAGCTGCTGGCGTAGTTAGACCATAGACTGTGTTTGTCCCTGTCTTTGCGTTCACCCCATGGAAGAAAGAATGATCTAATATCGTTATAACTTCCTGGGGTGACGGGTTCGCCCGCAGTAGTTGACAAATCTCAATCCGTAGAAAAAACATCAATTTTAATTGCGTAAAAACATGCAATTTTCGTAATAAGTAAGTTAACAACAATATTGGTACTTTAAAAAAGTAGTAGTCGACAACTCTTAATGCAGTTCAGTGGTCGTGTTGGGTGCTTTAATTTCCTGCTTGTTATTAAAAGTGATTATTAAATTCACTTATTTAGCTATTTGTGTATTGCTAGCCTTCTCTCAGCGCGGCTCAACACGCGGCAGCCGCTCGCCCCGTGCACTAAAATGTTAATTACACTTCAGCCGCAGGCTTGCAAGTGTTTTAACACGCAATCTAGCCACCCGCATCATTTCCTACTCGCTAGCCTATGTATGTACGTTTGTACTTGTCCAGTCGCATAATTTAATACTTACTTTAGATTTGTCGTGACTGGGGGAGACGTTATTTATCGTTTTCATAATGTTCGCGTGGCGGTCGCCCGATCACAGATTGTGGAATTAAATTTTACTTCTCGAGTGTAACTGAATAACTCGATTTTTTTCCCTTTTCTACACTTTCTTCTCCAAATGTCATGACTTGGATATTCTCTATAGTTTTCATAAATAACGATACGGTTTAACTCTTACTATAGTCGTGGTTCTTCGCTTTCAATTGACTATATGAAATATGTGCTGTATTTCGCAGTATAATTTGTTACAAATAGTTTGAAACTTTTTACATATTTTTAAAAGTACCAGAGTGCATTCGCAAGTTTGCGGCCTAACCAAGTAAGAAATTTCAACGTATTCACCCTCGACTTGAACACATTGATTTCAGCTTTAAAATGCCATCGACTACTAACGTGGTTGTTTGGCATTATATATTACATTACATTACATTTTCGTCGTATCCAATTCACGGCTTAAACCCGCTCTTGTACGCGTCAAATAATTGTGTTAGGTAGTAAGTCTCCTTACTAATCTTTACTTAACATTCATAGATAGTCAAGAATGTATTTATTTAATTTTCCAAAATATAAATACAAATAATCGGAATAGAAGCTTGGTAGTATTTAGTTTTAATTTTTTGTAAAAACACATTAGACTAGAACCTTGTTAGACTAGGATTTAGTCTAACAAGACTAAATCCTTTGTTAGATTTAAGAAGTCTCTGAAAATTGAAATCAAATGCGTCTGTTCACGCGTCAACAAACAAATATTAACTCAGCACAGCCAGATACAGACCTTATAGGTCTAGTTGGTTGTGCGATTCCGCCTTTTTTCGGATATGCTAGCACGTTTATATGCATAGAGCTATGTTTTTTCTCTATAATAATGTTTATTTTTAACGATTCTGCATATATAATAGTATGTACATATGTCTATGTCTTTTTTTTGTACATTACTTTACAAAATAAAAGTAAAATATTAAAATAAAAAATTTAAATAGTCCATAATTCGAATAGATACGTACTAAAAGTTATTCATCGTAATATCCAGTTTTTCAGTAAATTGTTAAATAATCAAATTAAAGTTACGCCATAGATTTAAAAACGTAAAGTACATGTAAGATCAAATAAAATAACCAGACAATAAAGTTTTGACAATAAGTCATTTAAATGGATACAATATTTAAAAACGGATTCCAGGTTTGTTTAGGTGAAAATTCGCCTGCTATAGATGTATATACACTCAAGAGCAATGAATCCGGGTCACCAACATAAACGTATAGATATCTTGGAAACTAAGAGTGCTTGATTATTCAATAATTAACATTTTAATAATAAATATTTAATGCAAGGAGCTCTTGCTATATATTTTTTTGTGAGAGAACAGAAACAAAAGCAAAAACAAATGCAGTGAAGTCGTGGTTCGATTTTCAAAAAAAAAATCAATTTTGTTTTAGCCTTTTTGATAGCATTACTTTACAGGAAGTAAGCAGTTTTATTAATTTTATTTTGTAGCATTAAATTCTCTATAAAATACTTTTTATTTGAGTAAGCTAGAATTCTTAGTTTTCGAGATATTAAGGTTATGTTAGTGACCCGGATTCATTGCTCTTGAGTATAGGTAGGTATATAACTAACCGATCATAATTTAGTGAGACTTTAACTTTTAAAGTATTTTCGAGCGAATAATAAGCCACAACATTAATCGTTAACTCTTACAGCAGTCGCTCAAAAATGAAAATGTATTCACACACCCGTCTCGCACTGCATCGAGCCACCGACTGGTAAGTAGGTGGAGGTACGTTCGATCAATCAAATATCAGTCGACGAGTCCTGATAGGGGCCCGTGTCGTCTTCCACTATTCATTCTATTTGGTGGAGCTTCTCGTGAGCCGGGCCCATCGATCTGACTTTCATTTAGGTCTTTATAGGGCTTGCTCGCCCAGTGGCAGGTATCGTAATGGGACGCCTGACGGATCAGTCGTCTTATGGTGATAGGATGAGACGGTGTATACATGGCATCTTCTGAGGCAATGACTGCTTTGCTGCAGTACCCGCGCTGGTGGTCCGCTAATCTAGCAGACTGCGCGGGTACGGCTTCGGGACTTCTGGCGGTCTGGTGTGCAGCGGAGCGAGCTGACGAATGTACTCGCGTACCAGAGTCGCGTTTTTGACGTACGGGCTCCCGAAACTTTTCTCAAGCCCACATTCATCACCGGCTGGATATTTGCTACGTTCAAGGCGCGTATTCATACACTATCATAAGCTTAAACATTGGTAATTGAGGAAATATCGACGATGGTACTATTTACCCGTGTTACTATTGTCCCCGGTCTACCCTACGTTTTATTGCCTTAGAAACTGACATAGAAAACCACAATGTAGCACACAATGAAAATAAGATAGACTTCGAAGATGATATTTGCATAAATAATCGTCCCAGCGTCGCGACGAATACGACATTTAGGAAAACGCTTAGGAAACTCTTCTTGGAAAGCTTTAGTGGGCATTCCCGCTGAGATGAGCGACCAGTAAAACGTTTAGTGTCGTCGGGGTCGTTAATCTGTCGGATGAGCTGAGCAGAGCAGCCGAGATGAGGGCGATGGGAGTATTAAAACCACGACAGCAAGAAAGTTAATGTGAACAACAGATGGCCGGACCATCGTCGAGCGTAGACGACATCGTCGTTAGGCGGAGGCAGCACTTCGTCGTAATCCCGCATTCCGATACCACGCACTTTCCCCTCGATCTGGTTACCATTACCGCACCGACGCTAACGATAACACGCGGAGTGTTCCCTGCTATTATCACCACTGTAACGATCGTCTTATGCTGTCTAACGAAGTGCGTATGGAATGCTGATATAAAGAGGGGTGGGTTATATGTGAAGGTATTTATTTATTTATTTAAAGAAAAGCATATATTTTTAACTGCAACTAGAGTTGCCAACTACAACGGGCGAACCCGTCACCTCATGAAGTTTTAACGATATTAGATCGTTTTGTGTCAAGTGAGGTGAGCGCAGAAGACACAGGACAAAACAGTCCACTGTCTAGTTACGCCACATGCCCGTAAGAAGCCAACCCCTTACCGCGGAATAGCCAGTTTAGTCAACCAGCAGGCCGACACTCTCGCTCTTACTTTCAGTTACAACCAGATTAATCCGGTCTCCCGATTGGTTACGGGTTCGAGATCGCTTGCGCGGTCCTCTCCCTTAGGTAGCGGTGATACGGTGTCTACCGAATTTATCACGGACCACGGAATCGGGTAGGCGATTGGTCGTTTCAAGAGCAGTTGCCGTAAGGTAAACTAACTAACTACCCCCGCTCTATAGGAGACAGTACTGTTTCCAGACTCCCCCGGCCGCACGGTGCGCTAACTGTCCAGGAGCGCCCGAAGATTAACTCCTAGCGGAAACTGGTCTGAAGGTACCAGTGTCTAATGTATACTAGACAGCACCTCGCAGAAACTGCAATTAATGCAGACATTCACTCGTATCATACCCGCGGTAGCTCCCTTTTACGCATACCCCGATACAGAAAAGCTACTTGTACCTTAGCATTAAATTCTATAATCTACTCCCTACACAATTTAAACAGCTGGAGGACATAAAATTAAAAAAAAAACATCAAGGAGATGCTGATAGGCCACCCTTTCTATAATCTGGCCGAATTTGAGGGCCATGATTTTTCAAATATTGTGCCCATTTAAATTACTTAAAAAAAGTAGAGCCTTATTGTCTGATTATTTTATGTGGTCTTATATCTGTACTTTTAGTTTAAAATGCATAACGTAGATTTAATTTGATTATGCAACATTTTACTGACAATTTCAATACATGAATAATTTTACTACATATCTTTTCGAATTACTATATACTTCAAATACCTATTAGGCTTCTATTTTGATTATTTATATTTATAGTTTGACAATCTAGTAGTCAATTCTTGTCTACCTATGTATGTTCAGTAAAGAGTAGTAACGAGACTTACTACCTAACCCAATTATTTTGACATGTCCAAGAGCGGTCTTTAGCCGTCAAGTGGACACGACGAAAATGTTATGTAAAGGCCAGAGTCCTACCCTTGCTCGCACTTCTACGTGGAGCAAGCTGAACACCAGGGGGCATCGTGGCCAAACAGCAACAGGGCCCATTAGCTCCTATTTTAAACTGGAATACATTATTATATTATCACTAGAGGCTGCATTGAAAATAGTAGCAAAAAAGAGAGTACCGCAACCCAGTTTTTCTTCAGATCAACGCCGCCTAACTATACCTAGGCCCGTACTAAGGCAAGCGTACCAAGTAAACAATGGCTTGTGCATACTTCAAACTTATCTAATAATACTTAAAATTAACTAATTGTAATCAACAAGGTGGGTACTAATTAATCATTTATCTAAAAATTAGGTCATTGATATGTCAATGCGTTTCAGTCTAAGTCAGTTTGCAAATTATATAATATATTATAAAATACATAATAAAATGAATAGTATAAAGGAATTTTAATAACACGTGAAATAGGGAAAATAATAATAAGGGATGGAAAAATAACATTGCAATAAATAGAGAAATAATCAAGTTGAAATAATTATGGATGGAAACATAGCATTGCAATAAATAGTCAAAAAAATCAAATTGAAATAGTAAGAGGATATACATAAAAGGTGCATGCTACTAGTTATAATATAATTTTGAATGTAATCGAATTAAAAACGACTAAATACCCAAGAACATCCATATCAAAAATAAATAAATCTATAAAAGAGGGTCAAAAATTTGGTGGCTAACATGCCGACCCTTATTCAAAAGCCTGGACATCATTTTTTGAATTGGTCTTTGCTGTGTAGGATCCTTATAATTTATCAACGATTCTGTATTACCATGTTTTAAAGTCAATTTCATCTTAACCCGTCGGACGCCAATAGTGCCTGTAGGCATTTTGCATCGTTTAACAGATCCGCGCGTAACCGTTTCGGCCGCCTCCCATATATAGGTAGTTTATAATGAAAAAAAAAAAATAGTTTACATGACTATCAGGATTAATTACTAGGTAACGAGAGGAAATTCACGAAAAAACCATATTGTTAGTTACTCACACTTTAGTTACTCACATTCACATATTGTTGCGACGCAGTTGCGGGGCAGTTTTTTGCGCGCAAAGGCTGGCTACCGAGCGGTTAATGACGGGTGTTAGACAGTTAATGACGGTTAATGACGCATAATAGACGGTTAATGACGGGTATTACACGTTCAGTCTGGCATCAGTTCAGACCGTGACTTTTGTCAGACTGACGGGAAATTGATCGTTTATCGCGTTGACTGATGGACTAAACTGACGGATTTTCAAATATTTCAAAAAATGTATGAAAATCTGTTCGTTCAGTCCATCAGTCATCGATGACTTTTTCAAAAATGTATGAAATCCTGTCAGTTCGGTCCATCAGTCATCGATGACTGATGGACTGAACTGACAGATTTTCATAAATTTTTTTTAAATATTTGAAAATCCGTCAGTTTAGTCCATCAGTCAACGCGATAAACGATCATTTTCCCGTCAGTCTGACCAGTCACGGTCTGAACTGATGCCAGATTGAAAGCGTAACCCCCCGTCAATGAAGCGACTTACAATGCGTCGCTGTGCTCGGTTTTGCATATAATAAGTGCTATAATTTATTTGCATTCAATTTTCAAAATCTTTCGTTTTCTCCAATTCTGATTCTGATTCTACAATTTAACTGATTTTACTTTCCCGCCTCGCCAACCGGCGAGGAGGGAAAGTATTGTGAACGCGCTGTCTGAATATTAAACGCATTTGAAATATAATCGCGGTATTTGAATACACCAGGTTGGGCTCCGTTGCAACCGTCTCGGGCGGCGTTGTTCTTTTCTTAACTAAGAGCGGGGTTGGGCCAAGGGCCAACAGATGGCTTTAATAGTTGATTAAAATGAATGGTGTAATTTAAATATTATCAGTGTAGCTTGTATATGAGATATTCCAGCCAAAATTTCACAACGTGATTTCGGCCCAACAATGCATCTGTGAACCAAATTTCAAGTCTACGTCCAATATTTCGAGATTGAAATTTGGCTATTGCGCCCCCCTGGTGGAGCGATTTCAGCCACAACCTTTTTAACTCTTGCCATGACTAAATAATGCCGGCATGCCAAATACCATCTTAATCGGATTAAGCGATTGGGCGCTATCGTGGAGGAATGCACACACAATAAATTGATAGTAAAAACACATTTTTAAACAAGCTTTTATTAAAATGCTCTGTCTCGAGCCAACCCTGGGTGCAGCAGCCGTATCATAGTGGAACTTAGAACGGGTATCATAATTGAAAACGATGTAGAATTTCGTGTTTGTGCTGTTGATCGTTGAGGAGTCCCCACGTTGGAAGCCAACCCTAGACGTAGCAGCCCTGTCGCGGGGAAACTTAGAACGGGCTGTCATAATGATTTAGTTCATGAAAAAACTCAATATGGCCCATAAAGCATATTGAATTCATCGTATAAAACAAACTCCAAAGCGAAAACGTTACTTTAAAATATGACGTTTACAACATGTAACGAGAAATGCAGTTGGGCTGAGTGAACTTTGGGCGCATTAAATAATGTTAATGGACTCTGTTTCGGTAAACATACCGAGGAGACAAGAGTTCAAGTGCAACGCGACATACAAATGCTACCCTCTCAGCCGTACGCGACATAGAATTATACATGTCAGACATATTATAAATGTTATCAAACCGTAAGTTAACGTTTATAAATAACTGGTTTGCAAAATCTAGTTAAAAGGTCTTTTAACACGACTACTCTACGAAAAAGGAGTATAATGTGTTCAGGGTTCATCTATGTATGTTTCTTTAGGTATTCTACCGTAACTTCTAAACGCTTGAACCGATTTAGAAGTGTGTGATTGTTAGAGCCGTTATGTCATCCCGAGTGTCATAGGGTACTTAACTGACCAAACATCAAGTTGTATAAGTGTCCAAATGTCCAAATGTCAATAAATTAACATAAAGATATCGTGTTTAGTATCAAATACAAGGTCTAATAGCGTACATTCCGGAAATATACATGTAAGCTATATATATGGATAAATACTTAAACCATAATTATTTCATAAAAGAACCGTAATGAAAATAATTATAAATACAATACAATAATTATAAATACACTTTCTGTAACGGCAGTCGTGTTTTTTTATTCTTTTTATATATTTATTTGTTGAGTGTCTCCTTCATGTGGAAGAAGTCATTAAGCATAACATGTATTGAAAAGAGTTAAGTTTTATAGACGTGTTAACTTCCCAAAAAAAAACAATACACTTATTCTACGTCGTAAACTTTGATTAAAACAACCATAAAAGGTTTTTACAACTTTGTACGGTTGTTATATACGAATGGCGATGAGACTTAAACGATTTATTATAAAAATCGCTGCAATAAACATGGTTACGATTTACAGTATATTTATTTATTTATTTTTCGGAAAACTTGCGCCGCACGATGCGGTGTGGCGCTGCACCGCAAAAAATTCGCCAAATGGGCGTACACACGTACAGTGCACGGTGCGGCGCCGCAACGTTACTACGACGCCGCAGTGGGCGAATAGTGTTGTAGTTAATTGTACGTAAAACTAGTGAAATGAGGTAGTCAATGCCAATATCTTCTTCTTTGATATTCATTTTAAACACTTCGATTAAAAATTAACAAAAATACGTGGGAACAAATGAAACAGGCAAGCATGTACCTTCCTTCGACTGCACTTAACAACTGAGCGGAGCTGCTCCGGCGCATATTACCGGTTTGCGTGCGATGCGGCGCCGGAACGCACCGTGTGACATACCATGGATATTTGTATGTAGGACGCCACAGCGGCACCGCTCAGGCGCCGCGATTAAGGACAACTAAAAGTTTTCACAGTTAAACTAAATATTTTGTTCCAGCGCAAGGAGTTTAAAAAAAATAGTTTTAAGTCAGGGAAGAGAGATAGGGAAGCCACGTTATAAGTTTTATAGATAAGATGCACGGCGATACTGTTTATTGGCTCTCCAGTGAGAGGCGTTAATTCCAACTGTCGATTGATTTGAACTGTATTAATGATTGATTTGAACTGCTTATCGTCGCATCAGTATTTCAGTCGATGGGCCATTTTCACGATCCGTGACATCTTCCGCGGGGCCATTGGCCCTTTAGCGAGAATTTTTGTGAGCCGGGACCATTGCCACGGCTATCTGGGTGTGGCGTCGCAGGGCTGCTCGCCCTGCGGCAGGTTTCATTCATGTGTACGTAGTGTACCTACATGGACTCTTCTGTGACTGACTGCCGCGCTGGCGGTCTGCTATTCCAGCAGACAGCGCGTGTACGGCTTCCGGGCTTCTGTCGGCCTAGTTTGCAGTGGAGGCTGTCGTTTGTTCAAAAACCGGCTTTTATAAGTTTGCTTCTGACATTTGGGAGCTAATGGTCCCAGTTCAGTTAGGCGATTATGACCCATGTGTTAGGGTCGGCCCAAATCACAGGTCACTCGGTAGCCTCCACGCAGAAGTGCGAGCCCGGGTAGGACTCTGGGCCTGCGGGCCAGTTCCCCTGGCAAACGTCCTTCTCTTACCTGTGCTCCTGGGCGCTCCTGGACTGTTTGAGCACCGTGCGGCATCAGCGAATAGATTGAGCATTCCGATTGATAGCCGGGGAAGTCTGGAAATAGTATTGTTTCCTATAGAGTGGCGGTAGTTGTTTCCTATAGAGCGGCGGTAGTTGTTTCCTATAGAGCGGTGGTAACCTTACGGTAACTGCTGTAACTACCCGATACCGGGTGAAGAGCCGGGCAAAGTATACCGTGGTCCGCGACAGATTCGGTAGACACCGTTACGTAAGGGAGAGGACCGTGCAAGCGACCTGGAACCCGTAACCAGTCGGGAGGCCGGAGAAATCTAGCCGTAGCTGGCAGTGAGGGCGCGAGTGTCGGCCCGCTGGGTGCATACCCGGCTTCTCGCGGTAAGGCGTTGGTCTCTTACGGGCTAGTGGCGTAACTAGACAGTGGACTGTTTCGTCCCAAGTCTTCTACGCTAACCCTACGGGAGACAGAGCCCTCACATATCGTTAAAACTTCCTGAGGTGACGGGTTCGCCAGTTCTAGTTGGCACCTCCAGCTGTACTTCTGGCGTATTTGCGCGGCTGAACCATTGTTCTTTCCCTAGTAAATGTGTAATTCAAATTCGGGATTTTAAAAATGATTAGTCTTTCGAAATGAGCAATGGCATGGAATGGTTATTTGATTACTGCGATCTGCGGTTGACGTAATTGTTTCTATGAATTGCCGATGAAAACAAATTAAATATTCTGAGAAAAAAACTAGTGGCGCGAGTTTTTTGGCGAGACTTTAATTTGTCTTTAATAAAGACATTTTATTTTGGTTTGCGTATAAGCTTTGTTTTTGAAATGTGGATGAAGGGCGATCGTTCGCTAGCGATAAAGGGATCCCTTTAAACCTACATTGCACTGTCGAAAGTGGTGCTCATCCAAACATATATCTCCTTTAAGAATAAGCATTTCACAATCCAGTCCGGGAAAACCTTCCAGCTATGTAAGTGGCTTTTATTATTTTTATTTCTTCATCAAAGCATCATCCTTTAAACGAATTCTTTAAAAAGATTTTACAAAAAACAACAATCAAATATTAACAATATTATACAATTTTATTTTATGTTTTAAACTCTTGTAAATATCATATAGCCTTAAGTATAAACTTCTCGACCAAAAATAACGATTTATGTCTTATTTTATGGGAACGAGCAAATGAAGTATTTTATTTTTATAAGGAAGCCAGCAATCTTATATCATCCTTGTAAAGAGTGGATATATTCGAATTTCAAAACGAATTTTCGATATGTCATTCCGTATTTAAGAGATGATTCATTGTGATTTTTTCATTGTTTTTGCTCTGATTTGACTTCAATAAAGACATTTATTAAAGACATCTGGAAACTTATCTGGATGTGATAGACTTCAATTCTTCCCTAGCGCTACAATCCTTCAATGTTTCCTCAGTGGAGCCGCCCTTTTTTTACTGTTGATCGAAAATATGAGGATCTATGTTGTTAAAAATAAAAGTAGGTTAGTGGCTCTTTAAAATTTATAATTAATGAAGAGTGTTTTGTCTATAGGCAGACTCAAGCCGTTCAGCTAGCTGTTTAAAAACAGAATATGTGTAGTTATCTCTAGCACCGATGCGCAACATTATATTAGAAAGAGAACGACACGAAATTATGTAGTTTGCTAATCAATGGGTTATTATGAATGAACAAATTAATGGAATATACATGAGATCCTTCCTTGTGAAAATCCAATCCTCTTGATATAACCTTTGTCTTGATTAATTTACTTAAAAATCGAGTTCTAGGTGAATAAGGCAAACATTTGTTCTTTATCATACAATATTAAAGTTTTGAATCCCTCTGTGCCCACAGTGCGGCTGCTGCGTGCTGCGCGACGCCTTTGCGTTGCCGCCTACGTATGTGCGTTGCGCTATGTGGGAAATGTAAACATAACTTTCATGCCTCAGATTACTGAAACACGTCGTGTAGCGTACATGCATACCTAGTCTATGTAGAGCAGCAACGCTTTTATCCTCCGTGACGATTGAAAAGAAGCGCCGATGTGTGATGTTTCAACGACTGTGGTATACTTTATTCAGGTTGTTTGGAATGCGGATGCAAAGTTTATAAGGGCGATAGTATAGAAATCATTTGTTTGTTTGTTTGTTTATACTCTTTATTGTGAAATTTCACAATGGGCGGGTTTATTGTCACGTCAATCTCTTCCAACTAACCCTACTATGAAGTGTAATCCTACTATGAAGATCGACGGAATTCAAATGCAATTGTTTTAAATTGATCCCAACGGTAAATGGTACGCCAGCCGGGAATCGAACTGTCGTTGAAAATGTAAAAAACGTGGACAAATTCTGTCGACAGTATTGAACATGCACCGCTATATTTGAAAAGGTGAAAACGACGAAAATAACATTCGCGTAGAGATGTCGAGTAGAAACTTCCATCCACATTTTTAGCCGCCTGGTATGCAGGGTTGGGTCGCTGACAGCATATTAGTATTGGCAAATGCTTGAGCCGCCGGCTAATGCTTTGCAACATCGTTAAAGGTTGGAAACGAGTCGGCACCACTGTAACTTGTGAAAAATGTATGGGAAAGATCGAGACAGACACGGGTGCTGGCCAAAGCATTGGCCAACGTGTAGAGCGGGCATACCAAAGAAGTTTCAGTTCTCAATTGAACTTAATCGCGCAGGACAATGAAGGGTTATCGGATTCTAATTGAAATCAACCCGAATTAAATTGAATTTAATCCAAACTCACTATTTGATAGATAAATAAACGCCTTGCTCGCCGTACTCTACCGTCTCCCTAGTTTAGCTAATTAATACCTTTAAACTGGTTTATTTCATACGCATTTAAATATGCAGTAATTATGTCTACATGAAGTGTTTCTTTAGCGAGTTTAACGAACACTCAAATCTTTGGCTTTGGCATTTTCCCACGGTTTAAAATACGTTCATTATTTATAATGTGATTACAGACACGCCCGTTCTACAGTATTCATTTTGAGCTAGAATTCATTTTGCAGGGCTGCAATTCTAAAATATTTTATAATCGATTTTGCTTATAATATTGGAGTATTCTATATCCGCTCAAGATAGTATTTGCTCAAGAGGGTCTTTGAGAATTCTCTTGCAATAATAGCTCGGCAATATCCCACGAGAAAGTACATCGGCATGACACCAGGAATAAAACCCATTACCTCCAATCGATCATACCGCGTATGGTCAAGTTCCAGGCGACCAGTCTCTACATAGTACTTAAACTTTTTAATAAATTTCCTGATAACGACAAATAAAACATTGATACTTTCAAGATTTTTCCGGGTGTATCTGCTTAAAATCAACATGTTTATAACGACATTTTAAAATATTTTGAAAACAGCATCGTACGTACCAATTGAATTAAATGTATTTTTTATTGTCAGTTGTCGTAATATGCTCTTTTCTTGTTAACCCTTTGACGACCGCTCCTGAACCGCTGGGAAATTCGCGAATCCAAGACCGGATTTATGTTCAGCGACCCCAAATTACTAAACAAAAGTGCCGCGAAAAAAAATGTTTTTCACCTGCAAGGGTGTGAAAAATCGCGGGACCTATATGTCCCAATGGTCGTCAACGGTAAAAATGTATGCGACTTTTCTAACTTTGGCAGTACGCGAACGCATTCCATTACTCATTATTTTTAGGGTATTTATTCGCGCCAAAACAACTAAATCCGTATAAAGATGGTTTTAATTCACTTAATCGATACAAAGACACTTCGAAATATGCTGCAATCTCTCTATGATGATATCATTATCATTCATTCGCATTATTCATCATCCGCGCCACTCGTAGCGAAGACGCAAACCGTTCCGCCAATAAGGAAACCACGCAGTGCATCCTCCTGAACGATGGAGGGCGCTTGGAGTAATTAGGAATTCCCCTTACGATGTGACAGAATGTCACTTTTGGTGGAAAAAAAACAGTGGTTGACACGCGAGCATATCGAAGGAAGTGGAAAGTATTATTATTTGGATTGTTTTCGAAGTTTCGTGAGTTTATTACCTTATTTTCACTTTTGAAGGCGCACAATGCAGAGATCGCGCCGTTTCTACCTCACAAAGGAAGAAATCATTCAATTGATGAATGCCGAGGATAGCGATGATGATGAACGTGCACTCGAATTGGACAACGAAGATATTCTATTTCTCGAGGAGGACGCTGCCGTCTTAGAGCCCAGAACCGAAATCGAAATCGAGGATGTAATTGCTGAGCTTGAAAAACCGTCGACTAGTGCTGGTGTTTGCGTAAAGCCGCCAACACCAGCGCAAGTTCCATGCGATCAGCCACCAACACCTGAGCTAGTAACTTTCAAGTGGAAAAAGCCTAAAGACGATTACACTCTACCAACGTTCACCGATCCAGTTTTTGATTACGGGAAAGTTTTATTGCCAGTTACGACACCCGACAGCGATGTGCCGAGTATTTACCAAGTGTTCAGTGCAGTTTCCAACTTTGATACGATGCTCAAATTGGTCAAGCAACAGTCGCAGATATACGCTGAGCAAAAAGGCATTGTTTTCTCGATTTCATTGGCAGAATTGAGGGCGTATTTCGGCATTATTTTGTGCATGACAATTCACCGTCTGCCAGACACTAGACTTTACTGGTCAACGTTGCCCATTTACTCGGTGCCAATCATTTCGAATGTAATGAGCCGAAAAAGATTCGAAGAAATCCGATCTTGTTTACATTTTGCCAACAATATTGAACAGCCATCCCGAGATGATCCATCTTACGATCGAGCATTTAAAATTCGGCCAATAATCATACATATGAACAAAGCATTCGCGGATGCGTTGAGCGAGAGCAAGTGCCAGGCCATCGATGAGCATATGGTCAAATTCAAAGGGCATAACATCATGAAGCAGTATATGAAGGATAAACCGATTTCATGGGGTTTCAAATTGTGGTGCCGATGCGACTCGCAGACTGGTTACCTACACAAATTTGACATTTACACAGGTAAGAAAGAGCAGAAGGAAATCGGCATTGGCGAATCGATTGTTCTATATATGGCGGAAGGTCTCGATGGCATGGGTATCGAATTGTATTTTGATAATTTTTTCAACAATCCAACATTGCTGTACAAGCTAAAAGAGAAAGACATAAGAGCCTGTGGCACTCTTCGCTCCAACCGTAAACAAATGCCTAAATTTGATGCGGACAAGAAATTCAAACGTGGCGACTTCCACTGCCTGGTGGCTAATGGTGAGGCTGTGATGAAGTGGATGGATAATCGTGCTGTATTTTTGGGGTCTAACTTTCTACCTCCACTTGAATCGGTCAACGTAAAACGACGCCAAGCTGGCTCTGCCGCAAAAATCGATGTCAAATGTCCAGGTGCGATCAAACACTACAACAAAGGAATGGGAGGAGTGGATCTCATGGATCAGAAAAAGGTTGGTCAATGGTAATTCTTCCCCGAAAATGAAATTGTTTTTGATTTCGTTACCTACTTTTTTTTCAGTCTTACTACGAACACGATCGGAAATCAAAGACTAAA